>PVIW01000105.1:0-457976 GCA_004026585.1 Noctilio leporinus
AGTGTCTGACCATACCTGTTCCCGTTCGCAGCGATGACCAGGAGAAACAGGCCAAGAAGAAGCCTCGCCTCTTCTGTGACATATGTGACTGCTTCGACCTGCATGACACGGAGGACTGCCCTACCCAGGCACAGATGTCCGAGGAGCCCCCCCACTCCACCCACCACGGCAGCCGGAGCGAGGAGCGCCCGTACTGTGACATCTGTGAGGTGTTCGGGCACTGGGCCACCAACTGCAATGACGACGAAACCTTCTGACGAAGCCACAACCCAGAAACGGGGCTTTCATGGGCACCTGGCACCCGTGCCACTGACCACCAGCACCGTGCGCGCGCGGACCTCAGGAGAGCGCACGTTATTTTTGACCCCTGCCAGCAAAGCTAAGAAAATATTTTCATCTTCAACAAATCGCTCTTTTAGTTTCCCGATAAGTTAGAATAATAAATCCTAAGTACTTAGTAGGTGAGGTCTCACCTCTAATTTTGTCTTCTTGATTTTCCAGTTGGAACGAGACGTTGCACCAGAGGCCGTTGCACGGATTGTCCTGTGGGAAGCCTCTTAGAACAATCCCTGCCTCCCTATACCTTATTTAAGTAAATTGTGCCGTTACTTTCAGATTTGCACTAAAATCTTTCCAGGCTGCATTTGTATATTTAGGTTCTTTCAGTTGAGCTTTGACACTGGAATGAGTTGGGGGGTGAAATGTGCCATTTTGCATTTTCATCTACTCATTTAAAGTATTTTATTCTTAATCGAAGAAGCATCTGAGTTTTTTTGCACTACCTGCTGTCAGTAGTGCCTTTATTCCAGGCTTGGTAACACTTAGGTGTGGTTATAAAATCATGAGACAGGTGAAGGGCGGGGAAGGCCCCCAAACTGCTGTGGGACATTTTTATACCCAATATGCTGCACCCACTTACTCTACTGTGGCGTTTTATTGGTTTTGCATAATTTCAGCTTCTATATATTATATGTATATATATATATTTTTAAAAATCTCTATTTTGGGAAAAAGCATACACGATGTGTCTTTCTTTTCAGATTTTTACCTTTATGAAAAAGAAAACACTTAGAATGTTTATCAGGACGTAATGGGCAAGGCCAGAAAGAACATCCCACAGGGTTGGACATATCTTTTCTTTTCATTTACTTTCTTTGTCAGATATAAATACAATGTTTTTTCTTCTCCAGCAGATATCCCCAGCAGTCAATTAATTGGATTAAAAAACCCACTATACAACACCAACATTAATCAGTCTACAATCTTGACAAGTGATTTTTACTGTTTTTAGATGAATGTATGATGAGAAATTCAACATTAACAATTTTGGATTTTCTTATCACAAAAAAATGAAATGAAGGACCTCAGCCTCCAGAAGTTTATCAACCAGTTTGAATTTATTTATCTTGATTTGAATGTCTTCTAGAGGATGTAAAAAGTAATAACTGTATCTTCCAAGCTACATGTATAATAAGAACTTCTATAATTGTATATATGCATTTGGTGTATTTTCCCCTCAAGATTATTAACTGTATTTGACAGGTGAAAAATCTGTAATCGGTTGAAATTTTTTGGTTATAAACATAATTGTTTCACAAACATTATGTAAATCAGTATTAAAATTTGAGCAGACAAATGTTCTGTACCTACTTTAATAAATGGTTATTCTCTTTTGCCCAGTGGTAGTAATTGGTATTCTTCTCAGACTTATGTCATAATGTTTTTCTTCAAATGAGCCAGTGCTACAGGTCCAAATAGCAATATCTACTTGCAGTCTTGCTGATAACTTTTAAGAAACTTTGGTGTATCTTTCTTTTCTCAAAGCAGTCTCTGAATCATTTAACATAAAATAAATACGGTTGTTATCCATTGCTATGTCACAGAGTATCCCCAGACAGAAATGAGGGGCACCATGTAGTAATTCATGCATGAAGTTGGAGAAAGAACTCTGAAAGCTGCTGGTACATTTACCTGAGTGACTACTGAACCACACACCTGTTTCATGAGCACAAACTTCCCCACAGATAGATATTTCCAAAGCAGTTCCTAGTTAGTTGAACAAGAACATGACTTTTATCCAAATACTACCCTGACAGTCCTCGCCTTTAGTATTGACTGCGGGGGTCTTAAAACCTAAATGTTGCCCTGGCTGGTGTGGCTCAGTGGACTGAGCGCTGTGAACCCAAAGGCACCGAGTTTGGTTCCCAGTCAGGGCACAGGCCGGGGTTGCGGGCGAGGTCCCCAGTTTGAGGGCCTGGGAGAGGCACCTAACCCATATTTCTCCTCTTTTCTCCCTCCCTCCCCTCGAAAAATAAATAAAATTTTAAAAAACGCACACACTCAAATGCTGTTGATGGGATCATGAAACTGACAGCGGGCGTATGTGCTGTATTATGGCTTTCTAACTCCGCCAAGTCCGCTCTTCGCTAACTCAGACTCCAAGGGAATTGCTTAGCGAGTCCAAAGACGGAAGGGGACTTTGCACTCCGAGACCAACGTTTCTGATCCTCTCAAATTTGACCCCCAAGCATGGAACCGCCTGTATCCTAACGCAGGGCAGCGCCAGGCACCGTGATAGACTCTTATGTGAACGCGCGACCCTGCAGTACCAACGCACGAGGAGGAAGCGAGTGGCGGGAGCTGGATTCCACATCGGAATGCAGTGAAAGGCGTGAAACGCGGTAAAAGGCCCCTAGGAAGTCGCTCCAGGTTCCTTCCGACCATTTTCGTACGCGTGAGCCCCCAACCGTTATGGGAGCAGCGCGAAAGACCTTTTGATTGCACTAACTGAAAAGACTTCACGTTTAGCTCCAAATGACCATTTACCCGCGAGTGCGCCTGCTGCTAAGAAGAAAGTGGCGGTTTTTACGATTTAAACGGGGCGAGCAGGAGCCAGCCTCCGCCTTTAAACTCAATACTCAGCGATCTACGGCTCCACGACCCAAGCAACCGCGCGGGAGAAACCGGCGGCGTTAGGACCCGGCGGAGCCCAGACGCCGGCCCGCCCGGGCTTCCGCGTGTGCGCGCGGTCGGCGAGCGCAGTCACGTGGACGCACGGGCATGTGACGGCGTCTATCCGCCAGCTTCGGAGGCGGAGCAGACGCGTTGGGATTGGGAGGAGCAGGTGGGCGGTGGGGCGAGATGGCGGCGCACCTGTCCTACGGCCGAGTGAACCTGAACGTGCTGCGCGAGGCCGTGCGTCGGGAGCTGCGCGAGTTTCTGGACAAGTGCGCGGGAAGCAAGGTGAGGGCCCAAGGTGGCGACCGCGCCCTCCAGCCCCGTGCGGCCTGCCTCACCCGGTGCGACCGCCGCAGCTCCAGGTGGACGAGGTTCCCGGAGCAGGCGGGACCGGTGAGGCAGGGAGCGCACAGCCCGGAGTCCGCGGGGTATCGCGCTGTTTTGGGGCCGCGGAATCAGCCACCGCGGCAGCTCAGCCCCCGTGCCCCAGCTGACGTCAGATGCTCTTCGGGTCCCCAGGGGCCGCGCCCCGCCCACCCGCACGCCGGGCCTGGTGGGGTGGTGTCCTTCGTTGCAGCGATCGAACGTTCCGAGTCCTACTTTGTCCCTGAAGTCCCTGAAGCACCAACACCGCACAGCCTGCCGCTCGCACCGATTATGAGAGATGTTGCAGTTACTGGAGGTTTTAACGTGACCTTCCTAGAATAGGATTGTTTCTCCTTTTAGACGTTTACCAGCACCCGGCTCAACGGGGAATCAGCAACTGCAGGACGGGGACATTATAGAATTTCCTTTGAGTGATACTACGTTTTCCCTTAGGATTCCTTAGCCCCCCTCCATAACTGGCGGTATAACTCTGAACAGAAAAGGAGAACTGAGTCAGCCTTAGAAAGACTGGAAACCCAGGAAGTGGAGAAGAAAGCAGACTAATCCCAGTTCAAGCTCAAGAAATGAGGCCAAAATCCGAAGAAGCTAATGGGTTGGATCAATGTCAATATCCTGGCTGTAATAAAGTTGTGCAAAATACTGCCATTGGGAAGTGGTTAAAGTGTACAGGATCTCTGTGTTATTTCTTACAATGAAGTGTCATCTCCAGTTATCTCAATAAAAATACCTGTTAAAAAGAGAAAGACACGACCCTGGAATTCAGCAATACAAATGCTCACAGGGACTCACAGCGGTGGCCTGGTGGGTCGCTAAGCCCTCAGTTGGAGTCCAGACTCCCTTATTCTGTATTTGGGCATGTTACATAAATTTTATGAGTCTTCAGTACTTTTTTCTATCAAAATAGGATTTGTCATACCTGCGTTAGAGGTTCTCATTTTACATAATTGGATGGTATGATACATATAAAATACTGGGTGGAATTACTGCCACTGGCCGTTTCCAAATGGTTCACCCTAATCATAGATAACACAACAAACTGCAGTTCCTTCTTCCTGTTGAGGACAGTGAGGAAGTTTTAACTTTCCCTTGACCAACTGTAGCATGATTCGCCCTTACAGGTTTTTGTTAGACCTGTGGGAATGTGAATATGGACAGAGCCATGAAAAGTGAATTCGCAGTTTGCAGCAGATGTCCTACTACACGTGGCTGCTCTCTTATGTGGTTATTGTTGAGATTCCTGGTGACCACCATAATAAAAGAATGTTTCTCTTGTCTTCTAGGCAATAGTTTGGGATGAGTACCTCACAGGACCATTTGGCCTGATTGCACAGTATTCACTACTGAAGGTAGATGTGCTCTTTGGGGTTTATTTGGGGATTAATAATTCTGCATGTTAGCAATAATAACAGGATTTTTACATTCCCTTCAGAGTACTTAGCTTGTGGAGCTGTTGGGTCTTTAAAAACACTGATACTGATGTGTGGCCAACATTTTTTATGCAGTGGTCCTTTGTCCTGTGATTCTATACTGATTCAATCTTAGGGAAATTACTAACATTGCATTACAGGATTGTTACCTGGTGTCTTTGATAGTTCATCATTTGAGAGTCATTTGAATTCAGATGCAATAGCAGTGACTTCATCCTAAAACTTGGTGCTTTTTATACACCTTGCTTTGGGGAATCTAAGTCGGGATGTTAAGCAGGAAATGCATTTGGCTGGGAGTGTGTGATGTCTGGATCTGACCAGTAAAGATGGGTTTCTTGTCAACCTGTGTGTATGTGTTTTTCTAGGAACATGAAGTGGAAAAAATGTTCACCCTTAAAGGAAATCGTTTGCCAGCAGCTGATGTCAAGAATATTATTTTTTTTGTCAGACCCAGGCTGGAATTGATGGATATAATTGCTGAGAATGTGCTCAGGTATTTCTCAGAGCTTATGTTTGGTCCACAAAAGGTTGGTCCTTCAGATGGTCTTAACCTGCCGAGCTCCTCACTGCAGCTCCATTCTCTGGCCAGTGCATTGGAAGGTGGTCTTTTTGGAAAACTGAGACAGGCGTGAAAGGGTAAGAGGGGGGATGAGTAATGCGGAATTATTCACATGGTTGGAGAGGAGGGATCATCGTAAAATCCTCTCCTTTTAGGACAGCAGAATTTTTGGACCTGTGCCAGCACAAGGGACCCTAATTAGAAAAAACCTCTAATGATGTTTGTTCAATATACTGAATATAGTGTGATTGAATCTCAAAAGCAGAATAAGTAAGAGCTGATTAAAATTTAATGCTGCATCCCCTTTAGAGGAAGCTGTCCCAGCCCAGCTGCACTCTGTGCTGCAATTGATGGTTGTGGCCTCTAAAACCTTAAAAGCAAACCTGCTATTTTGGGAAGCTCACTGTTAAGGAGAGTAGAGGTGGGAGTCAAGAACGATCTTTCATTTTAATATAAGACTGTTGCCGCAGTGGTTTGGTTTAAAGAGCCATTTGTTTGCAGAAAGACAAATATCCTGTTTCAGTAAAACTTAAGAGCTGTAATGCCCCATAAATAGTTGAAGAGGAAGCTAGGAAATGCATTACAAAGTCATTCACAGATCAATGCTGCTTTCCGTCATCAGCAAGAAAAGAAGAGCAGCTGCAACAACTTGGTGTCTGAGGGTCAGTGTTGGTGTGTTGGTCTAGCTGGCATTTATTTAGTGCCTGCTGTGTACCAGGCATAGGAGCAGGCTCTGGGAGTGGCAGAAGCAACACTGTCTGTGGCTGAAAAGCCCCAAGCTAACAAGCATTACCTCTTTCGCAGTGAGGACAGACGGGGCCCTGCAAGAGATTTCCACCTGTTGTTCGTGCCGCGGCGGAGCTTGCTGTGTGAGCAGCGGCTGAAGGACCTGGGGGTTCTGGGCTCCTTTATCCACAGGGAGGAGTACAGCCTGGACCTCATCCCCTTTGACGGGGACCTCTTGTCCATGGAATCAGAGGGTGCCTTCAAAGTACGTTTGGATTTTCTTGTCAGGTTGGAAGTGCTGAATTTATGAGGATGACAGTGTCAAGATAGTGTGTTCATTTGCATGCCCTTGGTTAGTGGGAAGAGGAGCTTTTTCATAGGTATAGTAATGGTTTTATGAATCATTTATAAAAATGATTTTTCTTTTTAGCTAACTGAAGTGCTTGTTCATTTTCTTCGCCCGTTTTTCCTTTTGGAGGAATTCCTTTTCCTCGTATATTCCGGATACTTACTGTATCTGGAATCAGTGACCAGACCAGGTTATAAAATCTGCAAGTGACTTCTCCCAGTTTATGGCTTATCTTCTAACTTTAGTTATAATGCCTTTTATCGTGTAGACATTTCCAATGATAAGGTAGTTAAGTCTTTTAATAATAGCTTTATTGAGACATAATTCACATAGCAGGAATCATCCTTGTTCAGTGTGCAATTCACCAGATTTTAGTATTCTCACAGAATTGTGCAGCTCTCACCACTGTCTAATTTGGGGACATTTTTATCACCCTGAAAGGACCCTCTGCCATCAGCAGCCGCTCCCTCCCCCCCCTCACCCCCAGCAGCCACTGGCAGCCCTCTTCTGTTGTAGTCTGGATGGGTCTGCTGGTTCTGGAGATTTGTGTCAGTGAACCCTGTAATATGTGGTCCTTTGTGCCTGGCTTCTCTTTTAGCATCATGCTTCAGCGTTCATCTGTGTCACAGCGTGTGCCGGCACTCCGTTGATTTTTATTGCCAACTAGTGTTCCATTACAATGACACCCAACATTTGTCATTTATCTGTAATGCTGCTGTGAATATCATACAAGGTTTTGTGTTTGCATATTTTCATTTATCTTAGGATAAATGAATATTTACCCAGGAGTGGCATTGCTGAGGTCACACGGTTAAAATCTGTATTTAACATTCTGAGGAGCCACCAGACTGTTTTCCAGTGACTGAGAGCTTTATGTATCTACAGCGCATACCCTCCCACATTTTTAAAAAAGATTTTAAAAATGTTTTTTTTAGAGAGAGAGGAAGGAAGGGAGAAAGAGAGGGAGAGAAACATCAATCAGCTGCCTCTCTGACACCCCCAAACTGGGGTCTGGCCTGAAATGCCCACATGTGCCCTGAGCAGGAACTGAACCCATGACCCCTCCATCTATAGGATGATGCCCGGCCAGCTGATTCACATTAGTCAGGGCTGTGAGCTTTTGAGAAGCACTGGTGGCTTACAAAAAATTATTCTTGCTTTGGCAGGTGTGGCTCAGGGGATGGAGCGCTGGCCTTCTAACCAAAGGGTCACCAGTTTGATTCCTAGTCAGGGCACATGCCTGGGTTGCAAGCCAGGTCTCCAGTTGGAAGTGTAAGAGAGGCAACCTTTCGATGTTTCTCTCACATATTGATATTTCTCTCCCTCCCTCCCTCCCCCTCTCTCTCAAAGTAAATAAGCAAAATATTTTTTAAAAAACCTAAGTATAAAATCTTTCACCCTTGTAAAAACAAGTTTAAAATGTAACTTTGGGAGGACAAAAAATATGTATACACTTAAATGTTATTTGGTATGAGCCTTTGGCCCTCCCAAAACATTCTCATGGCTGGAAACCCCACATGGAACTTGTCAAGTGCTGAATAGAGTTGGGAGATTAATACAGATAATCACCCCACCACCAATCATATTAGAGCAGAGTTAGTTACCTTTTATATCTTTTTTAAAAAATACAATTATGTTAAAATGTTTTGGTAGTAATATAAACTTCTTTTATTTTTGACAAAGATTTTATTCATTATCTTTAGAGAGAAGGGCAGGGAGGGAGGAAGAAAGGGAGAGGAACATGAAGGTATGGTTGCCTTTCATCTGCCTCCAGCTGGGGACCTGGCTGGAGACCTGGCTTGCAACCTGGTTATGTGCCCTGGCTGGGAATTGAACCAGCGACCTTTGGGTTTGCAGACTAGCGCCTATCCACTGAGCCGCCAGCCAGGGCCAGTAATAAAAATTTTATATATTATGTGAACATGTGGCCTTCCTAACATCCTGTCAAAGTTCATACATAGCACAGTGAATGACAGAACCTGTGTAAGTCTTTATTAATTCGTAATTTATTGAAGAGCTCATAAATTGAGAGCTGGCGTGCCTGGTAAACATGTTCCTTCTAGAAGGCTCTGCCCAGGAGAATTGCTTCCAGGGCTGTCCCCTGATAGCGGAGCTGTTGGTCTCCTGCTGTAAAATGCCAAACAGCAGCTTTTTAAAAGGGACTCGGGGCCCCTCTCCTGCTCCCCTGGCAAAGTGGAAATAGCCTTACCTGATGCCAGACAGAGGTGGGCACCCTGGTGACGGTTCCTGACAGTAACCAGCCCCTCCCCTCAGGAGTGCTACCTGGACAGTGACCAGACCAGCCTTTACCACGCAGCCAAGGGGCTGATGACTCTGCAGGCTCTGTACGGGACCATCCCGCAGATCTTTGGGAAGGGAGAGTGCGCACGGGTGAGTAACGAGGGTGTCTCGGGGGGAAGAGGGGGCCCCCTAACACCCATGAAGGGGGGAAGAGTGGGGAGCCTGAGCAAGCAAGTCCCATCAGTCCTTTTTATTTGGGAATGTGCCTACCTGTTCAAATGTTTCCAGAACCCCCAATGTGGCAGGTGCCACCCCATGGACGCGCCCAGAGCAACAGAGATTGTACTGCCCCTCAGGTGCATTGGCGGCGGGGGTCCCGCAGCCCAGCTCCTGCTGTAAACAGGCTCCTTCCCGCCACTGAAAGGGGCCATGCACTCAATGCCACCTTTCTGTTGGTGGTTTTGCTGTTAAGCAGCCCTTGAGTGCAGTGCTGAAGTGCTGTCCCGAGTCCCTGAGTGTCCGGGTGGCTTCGTTCGGGTCCGAGTGTCGGGCTGTGGGTTCCAGTTAGTGAACCAGCGGCAGCTATTCAGCAGGAGGGTCTTGAAACAAATCCAGTAGACAAGGTCACGTGTCACCCAGTTGACAGACTAGGCGAGCAGAAGCTGGTAGGCACCTCAGCCTGTCCCCCCTCGCGCAGTGGCTTCGCCCTCACTGTCGCAGTAACGGACAGACGGACTGAACAGAGGTCCCGGAGAAGCAGTATAAGTGCTGCAGCACATGCTTCTCTGCGGCAGCTCCTTGTGCACCAGCCTCACTGGGCCAGTTTTCTCTTTTTTCACTTTTTTTGATTGTCTCTGTTTTTAGCTGAATTTCAGGTCTGCCCGCTTCCGGGAGGGTTCCACCTGATGCCATGTTTTGTTTGCAGCAAGTGGCCAATATGATGATCAGGATGAAGAGAGAGTTTACAGGGAGCCACAATGCCGTGTTTCCCGTGTTCGATAATCTCTTGCTGTTGGATCGGAACGTGGACTTACTAACCCCTCTAGCCACTCAGCTTACGTACGAAGGGCTCATCGATGAAACCTACGGCATTCAGAACAGTAAGTGACGGGGCGCCTCGTAAAACATTCTGAAGGCTTTTTTTCTTTTAAGGTTTTATTTATTGTTCTTGGAGAGGGGGGAAGTGAGGGAGGCAGAGAGGGGGAGAGAGACATCATGTATGGTTGCCTTTCACCCGCCTCCAGCTACGGACCTGGCTGGAGACCTGGCTTGCAACCTGGTTATGTGCCCTGGCTGGGGATCAGACTTATGATCTTTGGGTTCGCAGGCCGGTGCCTTATCCACTTTGCCAGCAGCCAGGGCTGAAGGTCATTTTTTTAAGGTGCTCTCTTTGCATATAAAACAGAACATTTGAAAATACAAAAATACTGCTTTTGGCCCTGGCTGGTGTGGCTCAGTGGATTGACACGGGCCTGCGAACCAAAGTATTGCTGGTTTGATTCCCAGTCAGGGCACAGGCCTGGGTTGTGGACCAGGTTCCCAGTTGCGGGTGTGTGAGGCAACCACACGTTGATATTTCTCTCCTCTTTCTCTCTCCCTTCTCCTCTCTAAAAATAAGATCTTTAAAAAAAAAAATACTGCTTTTGACTTTTAGACACCAGAAGTAAGCAGCGTCTAGCGAGCTGGTGGTCACGCAGGGGGCGGCAGGAGGTGTGGTGGGGGGACTGCTTGTCCCTGTGAGCAGAGGCCCAGGGTGGAGTGCAAGTGTCACTGCAGTTCGGAGGGTGAGGTCCTCCTGGCCAGCAGTGAGGTGGGAAAGCTGCAGGAGGGGCCGGGGGGTGGTTTTAGAAAGCGGGTGCTGGTGAGGGGCAGGCGTCCCAGTCAGAACAGGGCGCAGAGCAGGGACGTGAGTCTAGAGATGGGCTGACGCCGGAGGACAGGGACCCTCCGGGGAGACCGAGGCCTGCGCGCGGTTAGGCTCCGCAGTGTGAGGTCAGAGGTCACACATGTGCGTAGCTTGGTTCTGGCCCACATGATGCTCGTCTGTTTCTGTCAGTGTTTAATGAAGAAAGTTTTAATAATAATCCTGAGTTATGTATTTATGGTCAGCGTGTACTTTGATGATAGGAACAGTCAAACCTCAGCACCGGGCAATCATTTGCCAGCAAAGGTGGCTCACAGCTCCCCCAGTGGGGCGCTGAGGGGCTCCCCCAGGAGATGCACAGGTGCCCTTCCTTCCACGCTGCCCAGGTTACGTGAAGTTACCTCCGGAGAAATTTGCACCCAAGAAGCAGGGTGACGGCGGTAAGGACCTCCCGACAGAGGCCAAGAAGCTGCAGCTGAATTCCGCAGAGGAGCTGTACGCAGAAATCCGGGACAAGAACTTCAACGCCGTGGGCTCCGTGCTCAGCAAGAAGGCCAAGGTGATCTCCGCTGCGTTTGAGGTGAGCAGCCGGTGTGGCCCTGCTGCCCCTGTCGCAGGGTGGGCTGCCACCTCCAGGAGGTGGCGCTGCTGCCTGGTCTGTGCCAGGCGGTCTCCCTGGGGCAGTGTCCCGGCTCCTTCTCACGTTCCCCAGGCCCCTGAGAAAGGGTCGTTTAGCTTCTTCTCCTCCGGCATCTGGGGAACAGGCAGGGCAGTGTTTGCAGTTTACAGACTTTTGTCAGAAACATTTGTTTTCTCTTTTTCACTATTTCTATCTTAAGCGGAAGCCAGCTGTACTATAAATAAAATCCTGTGCGACAGAACTTGCAGTTGGGGGTGAGAACTCCCAAGTCTGGCCAGCATGTCGGAGCGGGCCCTGCGGTGGCGGTGGTGATGATGAGAGGGAAAGTCCCAGCGTTGAGCTGGTGGCTTCATTATCACCCCCTGCTGCCCCCCTGCCCCTCCTGCCCTGCCTGCCCCACCCCTCATCCTGCTGCCCCCCTGCCCCGCCCCTCATCCTGCTGCCCCTGCCCCTGCTCAGGTCTTGGCGAAGCCGTTTTCGAAACATTGGAGCTCAGTAAGATGACAAACTGGGTACTTAGACTTTACAGACAGAAATGTGTAGAATTTTTGGAAACTAAGGATGCATTTCCAGACTTCTTCTTTCTTAGGAATTATATTCATTCATTGATTTTCATCTTCTTGAGTTATTTTTGGATTTAGGTGATTTGATTTTGTGGAAAAATATTCTCTCATCGCTAAGTGAGGTTCATGTTGTTCATGGACAATATTCAAATTTGAGGTGTTTTTTTTTTTAAAGATTTTATTTCATTATTTTTAGAAAGAGGGGAAGGGAGAGAGGCAGAGAGGGAGAGAGACATCCATGTATGGTTGCGTTTCACCTGCCTCCAGTCACAGACCTGATTGGAGACCTGGTTTGCAACCTGGTTATGTGCCCTGGCTGGAGAATCGAACCTGCAACCTTTGGGTTCGCAGGCTGGCGCCTTAACCACTGTGCCACCAGCCAGGGCTGTGTGTGTTTTTTAACGTTTTCAGTTTGGTGTTTACTCCAGAATGTGTGCACTTTACCCAGTGCTGCCCCACAAACACTCAGGTGCCCACCCCTGCTGTCCACAGCATGAGCCGGAGCCTGGGGAGAGGAGGCCTTGGCGTTTGCTCTGTTCGGAAGCACTGATGCCGTTAGAGGCACTGCGAGTGCACCGTGTCTGTTCTGTGGGGCACGGGGGCTGGCTTCGGCCTGACTTACTTGTACCCACTCCTCTGTCGCGTTGCAATGTACCCTCTGAGCAGACAGACAACAGAGCTCCTAAAGTGAGTCTCTTCTCTTCCCTTCCCCGTGGTCCCACCGCCCCAGGAGAGGCACCACGCCAAGACGGTGGGGGAGATCAAGCAGTTCGTGTCCCAGCTGCCGCACATGCAGGCGGCGAGGGGCTCGCTTGCCAACCACACGTCCATCGCGGAACTCATCAAGGACGTCACAAGTGAGTACCGGCGCGGGGTCGTCTGTCGTGGCCCCTGTGATTCCCCGCGTTAATCAGGTGCACCGAGGTTTGTAGCTAAAAGTATGCCATTCGTGGTTAACGCGTTTCTTTTTGCTGTTAAAATCACATGATAATATGATAAACTCTCTGAAATAGCAACCGGAGAAAAGATTCTTCCGTAAGTTTGCCATCGTAATACGAGGCTGTTAATTGTTTTAGTCTAGTATTTTTCCCCTATTGTTAAGGGTTACTTAATTAGAGCAGTGTGATTTCCTGTTTTTGTGTTTGTTTTTGCTTGAACTTTCTGCAGAATTGGTGTTAGCATAAGTGAGGGTCTTCAAAGAGCTTGGATGGTGTATGTTAAGCCAAAGGCAAGTTTATTCGTGTAACACAGGCTGTGAAAGCTGCCTGGGAGGCTGGTCGCGGCCCTGTGTTGAGAGGTGTGCTGTGAATCGTAACTGCAGCACAGCGTCGGGAAGGCAGTTCTGTTAACAGACATCAGTTGAAACCGGGTGGGATCCGATGAGGAAAATACTCTGGGGAAATTAGCTTTCCCTGATGCTGAGGCAAGGTTGTTGAGGCCCGAGTTTGACTTTTCGGGACAGCCCAGGGGTATGGGGTCGGCTGTATCTGGACGTAACTTAGGGGCACGGGGGGGTGGGGGGTGGTCCCCACGCCATCCGAAGCTTCTCATCAGGTGCTGATTGCAGCCCTGTGCTTGCGTGTTTGGCACGTCTGTCCCTTTCACTGTGCTCTGTTCATAAAAGCACACTGCTCAAGTAAGTGGACATTAATTTCTCAGTTGCAAATGTCCTAATTACATTTTAGCCTCTGAAGACTTCTTCGATAAGCTGACAGTGGAGCAGGAGTTTATGTCTGGAATAGACACCGATAAGGTAGGTGAACTTGTCAAGCACAGGATTATAGCTAGAAAAGCAGTGGGTTTGACTCAATTGTCTTACTTAACTGTTTTTAAGAGAAAAGGCAAACGGTGAAAGTGCCCATTTTATCAAGAAACATTGAATAGCACTGTGTCGGGGTGCTTTGCTCAGTCCTGTGAGGCGGCACTCAGCCCCTGAGCCCATGGACCAATCAGGATGTTTGCTTTCAGAGAGGATTGGTGTTGAATTTCTTTACCTAGTCCCCTCTATTAATGAATTTAAAATTGCTTAATTTAGGAACATTTTCATCATCTAGAAATAACCCTGTTACTGATAAATCGTGGCTTTACTGGGAAAGCCTCTCGGGAAGTTGTGCATCGAGATGGGTGAGCCCAGGCAGGTGCCGGGCTGCTGAGCGTGTCGTCCCTGGCCTTGTGCTCCTGGTAGTGGGGTGGAGGGTAGGGCCGGACGTGCTTAGGGAACGCGCGAAAATGGGTCATCCTCCTGCATGGCCTCTCCATTTGAGTCTGAAAAACAGTAGGCCCCCGAACAGGTGCTGGTACACGCCCGTCTGTCCCCTGCTCCAGGTCAACAGCTACATTGAGGACTGCATCGCCCAGAAGCACCCTCTGGTCAAGGTGTTAAGGCTGATTTGCCTCCAGTCTGTGTGCAACAGTGGGCTCAAACCGAAAGTCTTGGATTATTACAAAAGAGAAATTCTCCAGGTCAGTGTGTTGATAAGTTACTGATGTGCCAGGGGAGAAGGCATTTTGTTAAAAAAACTTCCCCAACCTGCTGTTTGGGAGGACTGTTTCCACTGCCTGAAACGTTGTGAGGCCTGGAGGGACTGTCCTTGATGCCGGCCTCTGGTGACTGTTTGCAGAACCAACAGTGAAGTCTGGGCAGCGTGTGCTGCTGCGGGAGAGCTTCACATTGGCTGTTGACGCCTCGCAGCAGCCCTGGAGTCACCCCCTTTGTGGACCGTACGCTGAGGCCCAGCGGGGCATGGAACGGCCCTGAGGTCACTCAGCTGCTGAGCCAGCTCTGGTGTCGGGCAGCAGGGTCTCGTGTCTGTGCTGCTGACCAGACGGTGAGCAGAGGGCAGGCCCCGCAAGTGCCTGGTGACCCTCGCAGGCTGCAGCAGGCCCGTGTCACTTGCTAACAAGGCGGAGCCCACCGCTGTTTATTTTTGGATAAATACTGCAGATGTCTCAGGCAGTATTTATTTGCTGTTACCAGTCACACTCAGTTAAGGTCATTATTGTTAAAACTGAATCTTCATTCAATTTTTACTTTTGCTTTTATCCTTTTAAAAATAACGAATAACACAGGCATCCTTGCCACATAACGCAGAAGTACGCAGAGCAACCTGTGACTCTCCTGCTCCCCTCCCCCTTGGCTCCCTGCCCAGACAAGACCAGTTGCCTGTCTGCTTCCAGGTTTCCTGCCTCCATTTCTGCAGAGGGACATTCACGTGCTGCTCTGCGGGGCGGAACTGCCTGGTTCCAGCAACCAGCTCTGTTATTAGCTGTGTGACCTCGGGCGAGGCATTCACACTCCTCTGTACAACAGAGGTCATACTAACAGCCGCCTCGTGGGGAGACTGAGTTAGTCTGTGAAGCTCTTAGAACAAAAGAGTGCTCCCCACATGGAAAATAGATGGCTGTTGGCTATTATTTCTTACTAATAATTTTTAACAGAAATAAGATTCAACTGCACACGTAACAGTTTATCAATGTATTTTTTGTCCTTAGCAGTATATCCAAGATGTTTCTAAGTGGAATGTTTGGGGATGACGTTGGTTGATGAAATTACCTAGCGTCAGCTGTGCAACTCTGGGTGTTCGTTCCCCGAGTCAGGTCTCCTTCCGTCCCTGCTTATCCCCCTTCCACCTCCCTTCAAGGTCTTTCTTGTCAGGAGGTTTACATTTGCCTCATTTTTTAACAGCTAATTACATCCCATATAAACATATGCCATACTGCTGGCCCTTGAGCAATGCGGGTGTGGAAAATGCGCATATAACTTTGGTTTCCCCGCAAAACCTAACTACTGATAGCCCATGTTGGCTGGAAGCCTTACTGCTGAACGTACATAGTTAACGTGTTTTATACGTTCTACGTGTTATGTACTGTATTCTCACAATAAACTGAATGAGGAAAAAGTTGTCATTAAGATCAGAAAGAAGAGAAGATACACTTACAGTACTGTAGGTGTCTAGTGGAAACCCTGCTTGTGTAAGTGGGCCTGTGAAGGTCAAAGCTGTGTCTTGAAGGGTCAACTGCAACCGATTTGATGCTCACTCATGTTGGGGGCCCGTAAACTTTGATTCGAAGCCGTTTACATTCCTCTCGAGCCAATGAGCTGGGCTAACTGTGCCGGACAGGCAGGCTTAGGGTTGGCTTCACCCCATCCTCTCCCCGTGCCCTGGCCAGCACCTGGCCCTTAGTGACGAACCTGGGGTGCAGACCCAACGCGCCTGCTGGAAGTGCCGTCCTTTGAAAGGGGCAGGAGCGCTTGTCCCGACCGGCCCCAGACGGTGTCCTCCCTTGCAGACGTACGGCTTCGAGCACATGCTGACGCTGCACAACCTGGAGAAGGCCGGCCTGCTGAAGCCCCAGGCGGGGGGCAGGAACAACTACCCAACCATCCGGAAAACCCTGCGCCTCTGGATGGATGATGTAAACGAGCAGGTAAGTAAGGCACCGTCCTCACAGCCCCCGTCAGTTACTGTGGTGACCACGTGCTGCTCATCCTGGTTCCCTCCTTGTTTTCTAAACGCAGTTGGGTTACATCTGTCGGTGCCGGCAGGAAAGGGGTGCTCTCACACTGGGCAGTTGGAGGAGAGTCCCGTAAAGATGGGCAGGAGCCAGGGAGGGGCAGGGCAGTGGGCAGCTCTTACCAGCCGAGGCCTGGGGGCAAGGAGGGCTGCTGCTCTGAACCTGGCAGAAGAGCGGTAGGGGTCGGCCCTCTGACAAGATGAGGGCCAGAGGCCTCTGGCCAGTGGACACAGCCAGCCTCCAGCAGAGTCACAGACAGGACTTGGGGGCATGAAAACCCTGACCTCGCTGCTGCCCGCCCACCTGTTTTTATCTGGTGCCTCCCAGGGGCACCAGGGGCGCCCAAGCAGGGGGCGCGCAGCGCGTTGGCCTGGAGCCTGCAAGCTGGGCCCCTGGGCTCTGAGGGCCTGGGGAGGGCGGGGCCTGGGTCAGCCCAGCTGCACAGCAGTGCGGCAAAGGGCGAAGGCTAGGTCCCTTCCCTGCCAAGCCCAGCTTCCCCCCGCAGCCAGCCGTCAACCCTGACCCATGTGTATCCTTCCAGAAAGGCGCTGTGATACACAAGCACCTTTACCCGAGTGGGGCACATTCTGTACCGTTGATCTCCCAAGCGGGGTGCACTTTGCTGTGCGTTTGTTACAGCCTCCCTCCGCGCGTGTCCCTGCGTCCTCTTGCAGCTTTTCATAAGGGACTTTGTTAGGCTGCCTTGTACAGCAAAGCTAACGACTAAACTGTCCCCTCTATCAATAGCATAATTGGGTGATGTTTCCCCAGTTGGAATGTAGAGACCCCAGCGTGTCTTTGAATCGTTTGTTAGTTCGGCTCTGTTCCCAGTTCCAGCCGCTCCCCACCCCACTCACCGTGGGCCCTGCGTCCTGAAGATCCTCCTGTGACTCACCTGCTGTCTCAGAGTTCCTTGTCATAGCCAGATGGTGGCTTTGCAGGTGCACCTGATTTTATGATCGAACGGATTTCTCGCAATAGTAATCCATTTGTTTCCGGTCTTGTACTGGTACGGACGGTGTGGCAGCTAATGTTCGTCTTTGGTCCCCCGGGGCACCAGCCCCTCTGCAGGATAAATCCTGCCAGTAGCATTGCCAGGCTACCCTCCCAGATCCCTCTTGCCAAACCACGTAACAGATTTGCGTGAACCTCTGGCTGCTAAGATGTGAGGGGTTGTTTGTGTTTGGCCTTCAAATACCAGTCAGATCGTTTGGGTCACCCGAAAGGCCACAGCTAAGTGCCTCTGAGCCTCTGCACCGACGGGCGTTTTCCGTTTCACTGCTGCACAGAATCCCACGGACATCTCGTACGTGTACAGCGGCTACGCGCCTCTCAGCGTGCGGCTGGCGCAGCTGCTTTCCCGGCCGGGCTGGCGCAGCATCGAGGAGGTCCTCCGCATCCTCCCGGGGCCCCACTTTGAGGAGCGGCAGCCGCTGCCCACGGGGCTGCAGAAGAAACGTGAGTGCGTGGGGCCTGCAGGTCACTGCACTGTTGGGTGGTCTTCATGTGTCTTGCAGTTGCTTTGTAAACGAGTTTGTCAGAGCCCTGTGGCTTAGCTGCTGATGTGTGTGGTAGGGAGCCCGCTGTCCCCTCAGGGGTAGCAGGTGTTGGCTCTGGAGTGTGGAAGGGAGGGGCCTCTGAGAGCACAATGGTGTGCCCGGGTTTCAAATGAACTGTCAGAGCAAGACACAGTTTTCTCTGATAAATGATGCAGCTGTTGTTTTTTGGGTTTTTTAATGCACTTTTTTAAGAGGTGGGAAGAGAAGTTAATATATACTCTGAATTCTGAAATGTTCAATTTTAGGTCAACCTGGGGAAAGCCGGGTCACCCTGGTCTTTTTCCTCGGGGGTGTGACCTTTGCAGAAATCGCCGCCCTGCGCTTCCTCTCCCAGTTGGAAGATGGGGGCACAGAGTATGTCATTGCCACCACAAAACTGATGAATGGGGCCACCTGGATAGAGTCCCTGATGGAGAGACCTCTGTAGGGCGTTCAGGCCCACAGCCCTGCGAACTGCGGGAGGCAGTGCCCTGTGGGAGAAGCCACCGGGGAGGTGCAGCCCCTGGGGGTTTGCACAGGTGTGCTATGGGGACAGCCTCTTCAGTCAGGCTGGTCCCTCTGCCTTGCCTCTCTTTGTGTCCTTAACTTCTTGAAGAAAGAAGAACAGAAGAGAATAACCTGGGTAAAGAAAGGCCAGTTTTT
Organism: Noctilio leporinus; assembly: GCA_004026585.1. Classification (NCBI taxonomy): domain Eukaryota; kingdom Metazoa; phylum Chordata; class Mammalia; order Chiroptera; family Noctilionidae; genus Noctilio; species Noctilio leporinus. The sequence goes on from PVIW01000105.1 coordinate 18,431, forward strand.
AATGTTCTGCGCTCAGGCTCTTCGTTAGACTTGTGGAAATGTACTAAGGATGTGGGGGTAGATCATCTGTCCAGCCAGACAAAGGGGCCAATCATTAAAGAAGAAAACGGTCTACGCAGGAACAAGTGAAAATAAAAGTGGAAACCCAACCCCTGGCAAGTGGAGCCAAATTCCGACATGCAGCGAGCAGTGGTCAGGCGTTGGGGACCGAGGACAGTGTGAGCATGAGGGGGCTCCACTGTCCTGCCAAACAGGGCCAGCTCTGTTGCGTGCCACCCGTCTCTGTCCTACCTGGTCACGAAGGCAAGTTTAGATTCCTTGCGCTTTTGATTGGTTTGAGTCTATAAAGCAAGAGGTTGGGGGAGCATCTTTCCCCAGAACCAAGTTTATGGCCTGTCTGGTCAGCTGCAGTCGTGTGGCTTCTGACCTTACCAAGGGTTTTTCGTGGAGGACGGCAGTGCTTGGGGAGCAGCTTCCTGGAGTTGAACCATCCGAGGACACTTCCTTAGTGCACGGCATTAGCTCCGAGGCACTTCAGCGGCTGAGGGTCCCATGTCCTTCCGCCCATCATGGGCCCCGGGCCTGTGGGCCCTGCTGTGAGCAGCGGTGCGGTGCCGCTCCAGCACCCTGCAGCTCCGTCTCCCTGGTAACCCCCTGGACTGCTGCGGCCACTCCCCTCAGTGTCTGGTGTTTGCCTTGCTTGAAAACACCCAGTTCCATCCATGTTGGTCCTGGTCTGGTGCCCTTGGCCTCCTCCGAAACTGCTGGTGGATGAATGTGGAGTCTGGGCGCCGCAGCTGCCACCCCAGGGGGAGGGGGGCACTTTGTCCTGAGTCTGGAGGCGTTAGGGCCAAGTTGATGGTTTCACAGCCCGTGTCTCCAGCAAAGTTAGCTGGTCCCCTTGTTGCTGGGGGCCAAAGACAGCGTTCTTTCCCAGGCGAGGTTTCTATCATTAGCTAGGAACCATGCGTGTTTTTCCTCACTTGTCTTCGTTAGCGGGATTCTGTTAGGCACATTGCATGGTATGAAGTGAAAGAGAAATTATGTATGTAACGATGTATTTATTCTTAGAGACGGGAAAGGAGGTGGAAAGGGAGGGTGAGAGGCCTGGATCAGCTGCCGCGCTCATGCCTCCCAGCCAGGGACCGAACCCACTACCCAGGCAGGTGCCCCACTGGGAATCAGACTGCCGACCCTTCCCCTGGCAGGAGGACACCCAACCCACTTGAGCCATACGGGGCAACATTCTTCATATTTTTTATTTTTTTAAAGATTTTATTATTTTTCAGAGAGAGGGGAAGGGAGAGGCAGAGAGGGAGGGAAACATCAATGTATATTTGTCTTTCACCTGCCTCCAGCTACGGACCTGGCTGGAGACCTGGCTTGCAACCTGGTTATGTGCCCTGGCTGGAAATTGAACCAGTGACCTTTTCTTCATATTTTTTAAAGGTCTCGTCAATATAAGAATGGGGTGTGGGGTAGATGAGGTAATATTTAAAAGACTTGTTTGTCCTGCGTTGGCCATAGCATTCCGTGTTTGGAAATGGTGTTTAATGAAAACATTTCCTGTTTTGAAAAACTCTTCCTCAGACCCTTGTTGCCCAGGGTGATTAGTTTATGCCTCCCAGCCCCGCAGATGGCTGAAACGGCTGAAACGCACTTTGCCCCTCACTTTCTGGCTCTCAGGATCCAGTGCAGGTCCCGTCAGGCCTCCTTGGCTGGGGTTTCTCGCCCGTGAATAGATTGTGTTTCAAGTGTCTGTGTTCCCTGGTGCCCTCCCCCACCTGCTCAGAGCACCAGCCTGTCAGATCCTAAAAATGCATTCCGCGGAAGACTGCAAACATCAATTGCTTCATTTGTATGCAAATAGAAAGTGGTGGATAATCGTATATTATGCGCCTTTGTGTCTGTCCATTTAATACTAGAAGCTGTCTTTGGAGGGAGTGTGGCCTTACTGAGAAAGGGTATGTGAATGCGCATTTATTCCTGGAGAGGGTGGATTGTTTACATCCTGTCTGGACTTTTGTCTGGTGGTTCTGCTGCATTGGTGATCCCCTAGAAAAGGAGTCCACATAGATAATGAAGTTGACCTAGGCACTCTTTTGTGCCGTGTTATACACTCAAATTTTAGCCAACCGAGGAACAAGAATTTGAACTGTAGTTTCACTGTGCACAAGAGCATAATGGTTAAAGGGAGGGGGATGAACACCAGCACATCGAGTTCTTAGAAGTTGCTACGTGAGATCCAGTTCATTCTAGCTCTGCCCTCACTAGAAATGGTTTATGATTGATCATGGTGGGCCACTTTGCTGCTTTCAGTCGCATGTTAAAGATGGGCCTGTCACCAGAAGGAAGTGTGTGTACTCCACGGAGTTGAATTCAAGAAGTACTTTAAAATAGCAAAGGGAACTGAGCCTCCGCAGACAGGAGGAGGGGCTGTGATAGAGACTGCAAAGAGCAGATGCAGACAGACATCATGGTCCACGAATTACACTCTAGAGCCTCATGTATTCAGTTGTCATGTGGCTTAACAGGACGGCATACTACAGGAAGCAGGGGGTGCCTTTTTCTCAATCGGAGAAAAAATCAGTCGTATGAAATGTCTTAAGATTCCAGTGTTTCTAAATGAATGCCTACAGACTTCAAGCCACATGTCTCAAAGGCTAGAACACTGCCTTGAGACACCCAGTTGAAGAGTGTGAGAGGGAAAGGGGACAGAATCCGTCTTTTTTTAGGGGGGCGTGGGGGAAGGGGGAAGAGGGGAGAGAAACACTGATTGACTGAAGAATGATGCCCCACCAACTGAACACCACCGGCCAGGGCAGAGTCGGCCTATCTTAATAGCCTCTCATTTCGTCTGTTACGGGTGTGGGGTGAGGGTGTCATCTTAGCCATACTTGCTTTCCTGGGACTGCACAGGACACAGGAGCGCTTAAGACAGCCAGTGCTCCCGGGGGGCACTTACTGACTTCCTGCAGCTCGATAATGGTCTGCTCTGGTTTTCAGCTGAGCTGCGGCCGGGCAATGATTTGATAATAAGAGACCCTGATCAAATTAAAGAGCCATTTGCTTCTGGATGATGATGATAAAAAGGTTAGTGTGCACACGGCCTCCTGGTTTGGTTTTTTTTTTTAAGATTTTATTATTTTTAGAGAGAGGCAGAGAGGGAGAGAGACATCCATGTATGGTTGTCCTTCACCTGCCTTCTGCTACGGACCTGGTTGTAGACCTGGCTTATAACCTGGTTATGTGTCCTGGCCGGGAATCGAACCAGCAACCTTTGGGTTCACAGGCTGGCACCTTACCCACTGAGCCACCAGCCAAGTCTTGCCTGCTTCTTTTTTAAGTTTAAAACAAACAAACACAAGTGACTGCACACTAGTACAACAGCAAAATAACCAGAGGCAACCTAGCTTGTTTTCTTTCACTATTACATCTGGGGAAGGGTCCTTTTGGTATCTGCTGTAGTCCTGAGTGGCCTTTTTGGCCTCGTTTTGGAGGACTTGAATTTGGAAGTGGGCATGTTGGGAAGGTGACTGGCCGTACGATGAGGCTCCAACCTGCTCAGCTCTGTGAATGAAAACCATTTGGGAGCCCTGGGTCCTCAGCTCCTCTCCTGGACCTTCCACACTTGCATGCTCACATTTGCATGTTTTTTGTGTGTGTGTGTGTGTTTTAAAGATAATAGCTTTTGCTTGGTCGGGTGGTCATAGCAAATACTTGTATAGTGGTTCTAGGCTGAGAGTAGGGTGGGTTGTTCTCAGTGTGTTAGCAAAGGATTTGGACTAGATCCCACCTGCAGTGTTTAGAAAAGCAGACAAGAAGGGACATGAACTACCCCCTAGTGTACTGCCTGTTCATCCCGTCTAAGTCAGGAGCTGTGCAGGCAGCTTGGGAGCCTGCGGCAGGGTTGCCAGTGCCCCGCCTGGGCTGGGACTGCCTGTGCGCAGCTCCCTGGGCGCTCAGGGACCACGTGGAGATGGTGATTGGTCTCTAGACCACACCTAGTTGGTGAGTGCAGCTGCTGCCTGAGAATCCCTCAGCTCTGCGGAGATCGCTGGAGTGCACACAAGCTACCTCTGGACACAGGGTCGGGAGGAAGCCCCAGCTGCGCGGAGCAGGAGGCTTGGAAACTTGGCTGAGTGAGTGAAATGGGGAGAGGCAAGCTCCTGGCTGGCTCGGAGGGAGTTCCTGGGCAGGGCAGCAGGTCTGTGATGGTCTGATTCTGTGGAAGAGCAGTGGGGCTGGAAAGATGGACGGGGGCATGATGGGGAAGGAGATAAGCCCCAGATCAAATTGAGACCCACCTCTTGGCACTTCTGCTGGCCAGAAGGGCTAGCAGGCTGGACCACAAAGCAAAGACCCTCCAACTGCTATTGACAAGCCTTGGGGCCAGGGGTGTTGCAGGGAGCACTGCTGCCTTCCCCCTACCCAAGTGGGTCTCTGCCCCTCCCAAGCCGCAGACAGCTGGGGCTGCAGCTCACCACGGAAGGAAAGCTTGACTCCACCATCCCATTAGCAGCACTCAGCATAAAAAATGCAGGAGGCAGGCAGGGGGGAAGGCTGGGGAGGAAGACTAATGCAGCAGTCCACGCTGCCTTCCCAGCCCAAACCCGGATCCAGCCCAAGGAGGAGAGGAACTTCTGTTTGTTTTTAAGATTTTATTATTTTTAGAGAGAGAGAGGGAGTGAGATCCATATGTGGTTGCCTCTCACCTGCCTCCAGCTAGAGACCTGGCTGGAGACCTGGCCTGCAACCTGGTTTTTTGCCCTGGCTGGGAATCGAACCAGCGAACCAGCCGCTGCCTGATCCGCTGTGCCACCAGCCAGGGCCTTGGTTTTTAAAGAATTCTATAGTGAAAGTGCAGACAGCACCCAGACCGCTGTTACGGGAAACATCAGGCTGCCCTGGCCCTAGGAGAGTTACTTTCTAGAAGGTCGGGACCAATCCCAGACGCGCTGGGCTGGCTCAGACGCCCGGCTGTGTGCGCTGCAGGTGGGCCTGTGTGGGAACCGCCCTCTGCCCTGCAGGTCCCCGGGCCTCCGGCGCAGGGCACAGGGCGATGCCGGCCTCATCCACCATCCACGTGCTGCAGCTGCTGCGGGAGCTGCTGGCCTTCGTGCTCTTCAGCTACACGGTGCTCATCGGGGCACTGCTGCTGGCCGGCTGGACCACCTACTTCCTGGTGCTGAAGTGACAGCGCCTCCGCCCCGGCTCCCCGCCCCTCGCATCCTCCGCGAACCCTCCTCGCTTCCTCCTGGCGCCCCGGACCGAGATTTCTGGAGGCGTGGCCCCGAGTCGGGCCGTGGTCCAACCAGCCCTACCCACCGGGCCTTCGCTCCACCCACTCCCCACCCTCCCGCCCCGGGCCCGGCCCGCCCCGCCTCGCCCCGCGCGCGGACGCTCCGGCGGTTGGGTACCCACGCGACCGTTAAGGCCGTTTCCCTAAGCTCCGCCCCCTTTACCTGCCTGTCCAATAGCAACTGCTCTCTTGGGCGGGGGCGTGGTCATGGGGCCAGGTCCTCCGGAGTGGAGGCTACGCCCCGCCCCCCGCTCGCGAAAAGACGTCATTTCCGGCGTGTGCGTCCGGCGTCCGTCCGTCGCGGGATGGCGGCTGTGAGGACCTGGCTGTCTCGGGGCCTGTCCTCCTTTTTCAGGTACCGCTGCGGTGGTGCAGCTGGGCCGGGGGTGTCGGGGAGGCGTCGCGGGGAGCGCTCCGCCGGGCTGCGGCGCCGAACTGGCTTCCGCGCGCTTCCCTCGGCGGCCGAGCGGCCCGCGGAGCCCCGCCCCTCTCCGGGGTCTGAGCCAGCGGCCCGCCCCCTCGGCCGGGGCCGGTTCTTTTCTTCCCGTCGGCTCCTCCGTTATTCCACCGGCTGGAAGCCGACCCCCGACCTCCGGCGGTGTCCTTGGGGCGGCTCGGCGTGCCCGCGAGTTTCCGCAGCCTTCGCGGCCCAGGCGGGCGCCGGGTTGCAGTCTCCCCCGAGGGCCCGGGCTCGGCCTCGGGGCCCCTCCGCCCAGGTGCGGGGCGGGGACTCGGGGGCTCCTTCTCCGAGGTCCAGGGCTAAACTGGGCCTGCGGAGCGCTGGTTCGGCAGGAGGCCGCCTCTGAACGCGCGCACCTGGCTCCTGGTGAACTCCAGCGCCCCGAGGCCCGCGGTCGGCGCCTGGAGCTCGGGAGCGCGTGTCCTGCAGCGGCCCGGGGCGCCCCCGCCCGGCCTGCCCCTCGGAGGCGAGCCGCCCGGCCCCAGGTTGAGCTTCGACGCCCCGCGAGTGCGTGGAAGGGGCTGACGCCGGCTGCTGGCGGCGGTGCCCTGTTGACCATGACTTCCGTGTCTAGGTGCAGACCGGGTGCCCCGGTCGCCGCCAGCTTGAAGAGGCGCTGTTTGTCGGGATCGGCGAGACCGTGGCGCCGAGCTGTGGCCGTGGGATTCGGTGCGACGCTGTGTGCGGTCCCCATTGCCCAGGTGAGCTCCGCCGCGGGGCTCCTACCCTTGTCCAGCTGTGGCCTCAGAGTCTCACCTGGAAAGGAAGCGTCGGGAAGCTCTCGCCGTTCTCCCCGGTGTCGGTCCCCCCGCCCCCCCATACGCAGCTAGTCAGAGCGCTGGACAATGTTTAATAGCCCCGTTCCGATGGCCTCTTTTGGTGCTGTTCCCACCACCGGAATGTGGGTGCCACCCGAGGAGTAGGGGTCGGAGGAGCCAGTGCTGAGCACCAGCAGGCAGTGACAGGCATTGAGTGTATCCGAGCCCCTGGTGTATGAGTGGAAGAAGTACAATCATTCTAGAGAGTTCTACATCTTTAGCAGCTCTTTAATTTTTGAGGAACCTCCTTACTAGTCTCCACAGCGGCCCCCCTCATTTACAGCCCCCACCCACCCACCCAGCCAGCCGGGCACGAGGGCTCCCATGCCTGCGCCCGTCCTCACCTGCGCTCGTGTGGATGGATTGGCTGCGGCAGGTGGGAGGCAGGAGCTCAGGTGGTTTGAATGTTGGGTCTCTGATGGTCAGAGATGCTGTGCGTCTTTTTATGGGTGCTGGCCTATGTGTCTCCCTTCAGGTCCTCTAACATTTTTGATTATTATTATGTTTTTATTTTAATTTATTGACTTGAGAGAGAGAAACATCTGTTTGTTGCCCCACTTAGGTGTGTGCCATTGGATGGTTCTTGTCTGTGCTCTGGGCAGCGTTCAGACCCACAGCTTGGACCTATCAGGGCACTGCTAACCTCCCGAGCCACCTGGCCAGGGCCCTCTGGTGTTTTGAATTTGGAGTTTTGAGTGTCTGTATCAAGTTGTTTGAATTCCTTATATATTTTGGATGTTAACCCTTTATTGGATGTATCATTTGCGAATATGTTCCCCCATTCAGTAGGTTGTCTTTTCAGTTTGTTGATGGCTTCCTTTGCTGTGCAAAAACTACCATTTGACATGGTCCCATTTGGTTATTTTTCTTGTGTTTCCCTTGCTCAAGGATCTCCATCCAACAAGATATTGCCAGGGGCACTGTCAAAGTTTACTGCCTATGTTTCCTTCTAAGAGTTTAACGGTTTCAGTTCTAACATTTAAGTCTTTAATCCATTTTGAGTTTTGTGTCTTGTGTGAGAAAGTGCCCCATTTTTATTTTCTGCCTGTTCTCCCCAGTTTTGCCAACACAGCTTACTGAAGAGGTTGTCTTCACCCAAGTATATCCTGCCTCTGTTTTAGATCGGTTCACCATATCAGCGAGGAGTTATTTCTGGGCTGTCTATTCCACTGTGTTTTCCCTTATTCCAATACTATACTGTGTGATTATTGTAGCTTTGTAGTACACTTTGATGTCAGGGAGAATGATACCTCTTACTTTGTACTTTCTCAAGGTTTGTATCTGGTTATTTGGGGCCTTTCACAGTTTCATATAAATTTAAGGATTAGTTCTAACTCTGAGAAGAACCACATCGATGTTTTAGTAGGGATTGCATTGAGTTTGCATGTCATTCTCAGTAGTAAGGACATTTTAACAATGTTAATCTTTCCAGTCCATGAGCAAGATGATATCCTTCCATTTATTAGTATTTTGTTGTTACTTTTTTTGTTTTGTTTTTTTGTTTTTTTAACATCTTACAGTTTTCAGAGTAGTTTTTCACCTCTTTGGTTAAGTTTATTCCGAGGTGTCTGGTACTTCTTATGCAACTATAAGTGAATTTTTTTTCTTAATTTCTCCTTCTGACCATTTGTTACTGCTATTTGGAAATGTGATAGACCTCTTTGTTGATTCTGTGTCTTGTAATCTGACTGAATTCATTTATTCTAATAGTTTTTTGGTGGAGGCTTTAGTGTTTCCTATATATACTATTATGTCATTGCTGGCATAACTTTTATTTTATTTATTTATTTATTTATTTAAAAGATTTTATTTCATTATTTTAGAAAGAGGGGAAGGGAGAGAGGCAGAGAGGGAGAGAGACATCAATGTATGGTTGCGGTTTTCACCTGCCTCCAGCCACAGACCTGACTAGAGACCTGGTTTGCAACCTGGTTATGTGCCCTGGCTGGGGAATCGAACCTGCGACCTTTGGGTTCGCAGGCCGGTGCCTTATCCACTGTGCTACCAGGCAGGGCCATGGCATAACTTTTAAAGGTGTGCTAGGAACTAGGAAGACTGAAAGGAGTCCAGGCATGAGATGATAGTGTGCTGGGTTGAGGTGGGGCAAAGAGGGCTGCCTGTGGTCAGCAGGGGTTGCTGCTAGGTGAGTCTGTAACAAGGCCTAAACATCTGAAAGAATGGAGCTGCCATTTACTGGGGTAGAGAGGAATAGGTTTGGGGAGGAAGAAACTAAGAGTTCACTTTTGGAAATGATGGCTTGAGACATCTGGTAGCATCTAAGTGGAAATGTCAAGTAGACAGTTGATGGGAAAGTGGTGCCTGTTTTATCAGGAAGAGCTAAACAGGAAACCAGCAAAAACCCATCTTAGTAAAACATCCCTGGTTCTTACAGGAGGGGGACCAAAAAAAAAAAAAAAAAAAACGGAATTATCTCCTGCCTTGCAATCCCCTGTAGCCCAGGCTTCCCCGCTAGGTGAGGGTTCCAGGAGCCCATATGTGTCAGTGCACCAGCTGGCGTTGTTGCTAGAGGCTGTGTTCAGCTTCAGAGAATTTTATTTTAATATTTTATTTATTATTTTTAGAGGAAGGGGAAGGGGGAGAGGCAGAGAGAGAAAGAGACATCCATGTATGGTTGCTTTTCACCTGCCTCCAGCCACAGACCTGGCTGGAGACCTGGCTGGAGACCTGGCTTGCAACCTGGTTATGAGCCCTGGCTGGGAATCGAACCAGCGACCTTTGGGTTCGCAGGCCAGCATCTTACCCATTGAGCCACCAGCCAGGGCTCCCAGAAGTTTTTAAAGACTCTTTCAACTCGGTTGGCCATTTCATGGTGGTGATGTATGAGCACACCTGCTCACACCATGCTGAGTGTTCAGCAGTTTTTGCCCCAAAACAACATGATGCCCATGCCTCACCCTCCCTATTCACCCACCTTGTCCTGAGTTAATTTTCTGTTGTTGTTTCCCTGGTTGGAAAAAAGCTCTCGGGGGGAATGATTTGCCAATGCGGAAGAGGTAAAACAAAAAATGGCAGAAGCACTAAAAGGCTTCAAAACTGATGAGTTCAAAAAGCACTCTGAGCAATAGAAAAACATCTTGATAAGCTACTGCCTCGTATGGAGAGGGCTTTGAAGGTGACTAAAGTTGAAACATGTTAGAATAAATACGCAGTTTTTAAAAGATTTAACTTGTTCATTTCTAGAGACGGGAAGGGAGGGAAAGAAACACCGACGTGGAAGGGATGCTCCCAGGCATGAGCCCTACTGGGGACTGGAACTGGCGACTCTCTGGTTCACAGTCCACCACTCAGTTCACTGAGCCACACCAGCCAGGGCAAAAGAAACAGCTTTTTATAAGTCCTGGGGCGGGGGCGGCGGGGGGGGGTTGGTCCTTTGTTTATCACAAGGTTAATTCCATTTATTGCGAATATATTCCGTGTCCTCTGAGTGAGCCTTCACCCGTTGGTGCCTCACTTTGGCTCTCATCGCTGCACACTGAGTTTCCCAACCCTAAAACCCTTGCTTGAACAGCAGTTCACTTTCAGCCACAACTGGGACTTGGCTTGTCCTGCGTGTGCTGTTCTGAAGCCCCACTGACGCCCACCACCGTCCCTGCGCCACCCGCCCCAGCGAGTTGTTCCTGGGCACACGCTGCCGGCTGCGTCCCTTTCCGTGCACCTTCCAGCCCAGGTCGTCTGTGCCTGGGCCCAAACCCCACCTCGTGAAAGCCTTGCCTGGACCTGACCTGCCGGCAGTTCCCTTCCTGACCACTTAACACTGTGTATTTTGAGAACTGATGATACTGCGTTTGGCATATGGAATCTCGGGATGAGGAGACACAGTGTGAGGTCTAGAGGTCTAGTAAAGTCACAGCTGCTCTGAGCTTGCCTCTCCTCCTTGATAAAAAGTGGCACCACCTGGACTGCTGCGAGGAGCAGGTGAAAACCTGAGCACTGGTACTGTCCTTCCTTCCGGAGCAGCTGCTGCAGTGCGCAGCACGTGGTGAATACCTAATCATTTGAGTGAAGTAGAAATATGGTGAATTCTTGATTCATCCATGTATCGAAGATACTTCTTAACTACTGTAGCAAGAACAAGATGTTCCAGTACCATAAGTGCCCTGCTGAGGAAGTGAAAGGCAGGCAGATAGTTACAATGGCTTAACTTTCTGAAGTATATTTTATTGATAATGCTGTTACATTAGTTCCAATTTCTTCTCCTTTTGCACCCCTCCACCCAGGACCCCTCTTCCCTCCCATAGTCCCCCCCCCCTTAGTTGATGTTCATGGGTTGTGCATAAAGTTCCCTAATTTCACCCTTTCCTGTTACTATTAATGTCCCCATCTATCATGTACTAACCAGCTGTGTTTCCTAATCCCTGCACCACTTCCCATTTCTCCCCCTTTCCCTTCCCTTCCCAATGATCCCCGTACCTGTGGTTCTGATCCTGTTCTGGCTGTTTGGTTTGGTTTTGTTTTTATTTAAGATTCTGTGGAGTTGGTTGTTCATAGTTTTTATCTTTTTCTTAAGCCTTTAACGTTTAGTTTTGTAGAATAATGGCTTGGTGCTGATGAACTCCTTTAGCTTTACCTTGTCTGGGAAGCACTTTATCTGCCCTTGTTGTAAATGACAGCTTTGCTGGATAAAGCTATTAATTTATTTTTGCCCACCTCTCTCCCCTCCCACCGTCAATCCCCACCCTGGATAAAGTCGTCTTGATTGTATGTCTTTGCTTTTCATCACTTTGAATGCTTCTTGCCAGTCCCTCTGTTTTGCAGAGTTTCTTTTGAGAAATAAGCTGACAGTCTTACAGGAACCCCTTTTAGGTAACTTCTGCTGCTTTTAAGATTTTCTATCTTTAAACTTTGATATTTTAATTATGTTGGGTCTTGATGTGGTCCTCTTTGGGTCTAGCTTGTTTGAGATTCTGTGCTTCCTGGACTTGTGTGTCTATTTCCTTCACCAATTTGGGAAGTTTTCCTTTGTTATTTTTTCACACATTTTCAATTTCTTGCTCTTCCTTTGCTCCTGCTGGCACCCCTATGCATCGGATATTGGCACATTTAAAGTCCCAGAGGTTCCTGCCCTGGCTGGTGACTCAGTGATTAAGGCACCGGCCTGCGAACCCAAAGGTCGCTGGTTCGATTCCCAGCCAGGGCACATAACCAGGTTGCAAGCCAGGTCTCCACCAGGTCTGTGGCTGGAGGCAGGTGAAAGGCAACCACACATTGAAGTCTACCTCCCTCTCTCCCTTCCCCCTCTCTAAAAATAAAATCTTGAAAGACAAGTAAATCAAGTCCCAGAGGTTCCTAAGCCTCTCCTCGTTCTTTTCAATTCTTGTTTCCTTGTTCTGTACTGGTTGACTGTTTTTATTTCTTTATGTTCCAAATCACTAATTGGAACCCAGGTTTCCTTCCCTTCACCATTGGTTTCATGTGGATTTTTCTTCGTTTCACTTAGCCTTCACTTTTTCCCTTCTGCATTTGCTGTGCTCAAGTATATGTCAAGTCGGTGAGCATCTTTGTTACCAGCGTTTTGAACTCTGCGTGTCAGGTTGGCTAACTCCTCATCACTTAGCTCTCCCTCTGGAACCTGATCTGCTCCCTCTTTTGGGCCACACTTCCCTGTATCAACTTGATAGGCTCCTGTGTTTGCCTGTGCCTTAGGTGGAGATGTCACGCTTCTGCATTGTAAGGGGTGAAACCTTTGGTATTCATCACTGGGGACACCTGTTTCACCGCGCTGGGGCGCAGGGTGGCGGAGGGTCCGAGAGGGAGCAGTGCTGCTTGCTCGGCCCGCACCCCTTTTCCAGGCACCTCGAGTGCTGCCCTGGCCGCGGTTCCCGGAGTGGGTGGGTCTGCGGACATTCCGGGACCGTGGGGGCTGCTAAACGCTTGGACTCTGCTGAGAGACGGGCAGTTCCTTCCTGTGTGCCACCCCCCCTGCTTTTCACAGTTAGAAGCGATGAGGCTTCGTTCCCAGCCCTGGCGCTGGAGCCGCGCAGCCTGAACTGGGGCTGGGAGCTCTCAACAGGTGTCCCTGTTTGAGCATGCGACTGTGCTGCCAGGGCCATGGTGCCAACAGGCAGCCCTTCGACACTGTGTCCTTCGTCCTACTCTGTGTCATGGCTTTTAAACTGAAGAGGGGAGGTGACAGTGAGTTCCCGGCCAACAGCACCCTATTCACGCTGCTCAGAGCTGCCCGCCTACGCCCGTTGGCGTGGCCAGCTCACTGGCGTCGCTGCCCTGAGCCCTCCTCAGCTGCTGTCGCTCAGCACAGCCGTGACGGCTCCCCCGTGGCCCACGCAGACACTGCCACAGCCCCCGCAACGCGTGTGCACTCATTTCTCGTGCTGTCTGAGCTCCAGCCTGTCTGAAGCTTCGAGGGCAGAGATGGTAGTTTTTCTCTCTCTACCCCAAACGTCCAGCATGGTGCCGGTGAACGAACCAACCTCATGAAACTGGGCTGGTTATAAGGACCAGCTGTTACGAAGGGAACCACTCTGCTCTTTGGAGTAGACTAGAGGATAAAAGTAAGTAGCACACTTGGAAATCGTTTGTATTCATTATGTTAACTAGCCAGGCCACAGCTTTCACACAGCAGCTGGGAGGGGCAGCTGCGGGCGCTGAGTGAGGTGTTTGTGTCTTTCAGAAATCGGAGCCTCATTCTCTCAGTAACGATGCGCTGATGAGGCGAGCTGTGTCCCTGGTGACGGACAGCACCTCCACCTTCCTCTCGCAGACCACGTACGCGCTGATTGAAGCCATCACCGAGTACACCAAGGTGAGCCTGCTCCAGGCTGGCGGGTCGCCCACCAAGCCCAGACATGTCCTCTCACCCAGGTCAGCTTGGTTCCCCTGTAGCAGCCCAGTTTATAAGACAAACCAAGCTGACCTGGTTAGTAGTGGGGGGAGCAGAAGGGTCCCAGCTCTGCCACCAGCGGCAGCACCAGGGGCTCCGCCGTGAGCTGGTAGTGGGTCATCACAATCAGTTGAAATTGTCCTATCTGTGCTTTCCAGCAGCTTTTTCCTCAGCCACCTGAATGCCCCCCGCATTGTTTCCTTTCTACGTCTGAACTTGCTCACCAGCTTTTAAAGACAAAAGCTGATGGGCAGAGCTGCCATCCTGCCGCAATACCCACTCACGTAGCTCAGGGCCCGTGAGGCACAGGCCTGGATGGCCAGTCCGCAGTGACGGAGCTCCATCTGCTACAGGTGTGTCCTCATCCTACCGAGTGTGCCCCCCAATTTCACTTAGACTCCTTTACTCTGTGTTTGTAGGCTGTTTATACCTTAATTTCCCTGTACCGACAATACACGAGTTTACTTGGGAAAATGAGCTCCCAAGAAGAAGACGAAGTGTGGCAGGTGATCATCGGTGCCCGAGTTGAGGTGAGCAGCAGGCTGGCCCTCCTGTGCACCAGCCCTGTGGTGTCCAGATGGCTGGGTGCAGGTGCCTCTTCAGTCACCGTTCTCTAAACCGACCCTTCTGAAGCCCGTGTAAGTGTTTCGCCCTCTTCATGTTGCTTGAAGCCCTGGATTTCATTTGCAGATGACTTCGAAACAGCAGGAGTACTTGCGGCTGGAGACCACCTGGATGACGGCGGTCGGCCTTTCAGAGATGGCGGCGGAGGCTGCTTACCACACCGGTGGGTCCAGGTTTCCCTGCAAAGGCACCATGTGGTGTTTCTTTTAGCTGTGAAAGGAGGGGTTTGCATTAGATGGACTAAAAGCCATGGTGGCTCTACCTTGGTGAGAAATGGTCCCTAGTTCCACCATGTCCCCAACCTCGCATCCGCACAGTGGGGAGAGTAATGCCCCGTAGACCAGGCCATAGAAGCGAGGCTGTCAACACCTAGAAAACACAAAAGAATAAAACCATGAAACCACCTCCGATCAGAAAATTTGGCTATCTCCAAATAGTGTTGAAGCATTTAATTTTTATAAGCCAGATAATTCATGAATGACTCGTTTGTTCCAGGCGTTAACCCCCAAAGTTCCCTTAAAGTAGGACCTGTTGTTGTTGCCACATGACAGGTGACGAAAAGGGGGGGTGGGGGTGGCAGGGGGCTAGGCCGCTCACCAGGACGCAGTGCAACCAGCAGCAGCACCCGGGTAGGTCAGACTCTCAGCTTCGCTGGTGCCGCAGCACAGGAAGATGCAGCTCCTTGCTCCAGGCCAGGTGTCGGAGGTCACCGTCCCGTCCGCTGGCTGAAATAGCATGGCTTTTAATGAAATGTATTCCAGGGGAGTGCTAGTTGAACACCTTACCTGACGGGTCCCAGAAAGGTAGCTCACAGAAATTGGTACGTGGAAACAACAAATCTTAAAAAGGACAAAAATTTTTTTAAGTCAAAGCAGTTTGAGGAATCAGTGACAACAGGACGGGAGTGAAGAGCAGCAGCAGAGGTGGTGGCCCTGGGATGGCGGCGGACCGGCTGGGGCGCTGCCACAGGACCTGCAGACAGCCGCCCAGGAGATGCGTGAGCAGCACCTGAAAACACATCTCCCAGAACCGGGAGGGCTCACAGAAGTTCTGAACATTTTAGAGTAAAAAGCATTCTCTAAATGCCTTTTTATGCATTCAGGGGCTGATTCTTGTACGTGCGCTGACTATCAAACCTGCAACCTTGGTGCACTGCAAGGCTTTAACCAACTAAGCTACCAGGCCAAGGCCAGAATTCTAAAAATAAAAAAAAGGAGGGTGTTGAAAATAAAGATTGAGAATACGCTAAAAAATCCTAGCCCTGGCTGGTGGCATGGGGGCAAAAACACTAGCCTGCGAACCCAAACTCATTGGTTCCATTCCCAGCCAGGTCCATAGCTGGAGGCAGGTGAAAAGCAACCATACATTGAGTTTCTCTCTCCCTTCCTCTCTCTCTGGAAATAAAATCTTTCAAAAAATCCTAAATACTGTAAGAAAAAAATGATGTACCTACAAAGGAAGTATAAGCAAACATTAGTGTTCTTATCAGCAACCCCAGATCCAAACCTAATAACCTACAATTCTATAACCAACAAAATATTAAAATCTGAGAATGAAATATTTTTCAGACATAACAAAGACTCAGTCTGTTTTTTGGAAACACTGAAGAAAAAGCAACTGAGATACAAGGATAACGAACAAAATTTACTAAAACTTTTCAGAAGTTCTATGAAACAGATTTTTTAATAAATAAATGTGGGTGTTGGAAAATAATTTGACCCTGGCAGGGTGGCTCACTGGCTGGAGCACGGTCCTCCTTGTACACCGCAAGGCACAGGCACACAGCGAGGTGGTGCGTTCTGTCCCTGGTTGAGGCTTGTCCAGGAGGCAACCCAGTGATGTTTCTTCCTCTGAAGCAATAAACCTATGCTCAGGGGAAGATTTAAAAATGAAAATTAATTTTGGGGAAGAAGTGAAAACATGCTAAGCCTTCTTACCTTGTTTGGGAAGAAAAGAGATAACTGGTTTAACATTAGACATTTTTTCAAAAAGAGTTTATGTCTAGAGAGGGGAATGGAGGGAGAAAAGAAGAGAAACATCGATGGGTTGCCACTCCCCTGCACCCAACTGGGGACCTGGCCTAAAACCCAGGCATGTGCCCTGACTGGGAATCAAACCAGAAACCTTTTTGTTTGCGGGATGACACCCAACCGTCTTAGCCACACCAGCCGGGCGACATTAGACGTTGTTAGACACTGCAGAGGGAACTGGAGAGACGGGACTGAGAAGCCAAAAAGGTTGGAAAGAGATGACGCCTGTAAGAAATACAAAAATAAGATCAATAATCAGTAAGATGAAATTTACTGTTCTTTTAGATTGTGTTCAAAAAAGTAATTCTAGCTACAACTGTTTACAGGCCCCTTGAAACAAAATGGATTAGGAAGGTTGAAAATTATAAAAACTGAATCATAAACAAATGTTACTCAAAAATCTAGCAGCGCAGTATCGGAATCAGGAAAAGAAGTTAAACACATTGTTGACCAGTCACGAAAAACTAATGTTTTGTGGCCCAGATGTTGCTGACCAATCTAGTTAATGCATGTTTGCACTTGATTAGCTTTTGCTATAAAATTGCCAGTCAGCAATGGGTTAAGACAAAAAACTTTAAAACGGACAGAAAATTCATCAAGAAGCTATCAATCATGAAGGTGTAGTAGTAAGACAAAAATCGAGAGACTCTTAGAGGCGAAAATTGAGCTTTTATACACACCTTAGACTCACTGTTCAAGACCAAACATTAAAGCAAAAAGGGTTGGAATAAAATGAGTTTTAAAAGCTTACCCAATCCCGGCTGGTGGCACAGCAGATAAGGCATCAGCCTGTGAACCCAAAAGTCGCAGGTTCGATTCCCAGCCAGGGCACATACCCAGGTTGCAAGCTTAGCTGGAGGCAGGCGAAGGGCAACCATACATGGATGTGTCCCTCTCCCTCTCTGCCTCTCTTCCTCTTCCTTCCTCTCTCTGGAAATAATAAAATCTTTAAAAAAATAAAGGCGGCAGCAGATACTGGCTCACAGCCTCTATTCTTCCTCCTCAGTTCTTCCTGGAGGATGCCTGGACGATGATGCTGTAGCTGCCTGCATTTTCCAAAATAAACAAAATAGAAGCTTACCCAAATACATACACTGAAAAGTTTGCTCCTGCTGTCCCCTCGAGTATTTTTTTAAAAAATAGAAAATGTACAGAAATTGATCTTGTGCCAGGTGACAAGGACTTAGCCAATTCTTTCACACCCCCTTCCCCACCAAAAACCAAAATGGAAATTAAAAATACTTAGAGTTCTGATGACAGATGCGGTATATGGCAGAGCCAGGGGGTTACGCACAAAGTAGCTGTGAAGAGAAATTGGCAGCTCGGAGGCTATGTCACACGTACAGAGAACAGCAGCAGAAACAACAGGTAGTGGCTGCAAGAAGCGCTGAGCTGCAACCGGGAAGAGAGCAAACCAACCCGGCAGTGCAGGCATAAAAGAAGCTGGAAGACGATGGAAAAGAAATGGTCAAAAAGACAAAATCTAGTTCCTCAGAAAGAATCTAAAAACAAAGATTTAACAAATATGACTTACTAAAGAGGAAAAGTATTATCAGAAAGGGTATTACCATGAAACAATAGTGATACAACAAGTTTCTCAAAAAGGCTATTATAACAAAATTGTAATTTAATAAAGTTTTTAAAAAGAAATGGGCTATTATAGCTATGTAGGGTTTTTTTGTTTTTTTTTTTTTAAAGATTTTATTTCATTATTTTTAGAGAGAGGGGAAGGGAGAGAGGAAGAGAGACATCAACGTACGGTTGCCTTTCACCTGCCTCCAGCTACAGACCTGGCCAGACACCTGTGCTACCAGCCAGGGCTCTATGCAGGTTTTTTTTACATTTAGTATGATCTTTACATGAATCCCAGATTGGCCCAAGAAATAAAAAATCCAAAAAAGACCAATAACCATAGAACTTGAAATAATCAGAGTCTTTACCGCCCTGGCTGGTGGCACAGTGGATAGGCGCCGGCCTGCGAACCCAAAGGTCGCTGGTTTGATTCCCACCCAGGGCACATAACCAGGTTGCAAGCCGGGTCTCCAGGTCTGTAGCTGGAGGCAAGTGAAAGGCAACCCTACATGGATATTTTTCTTCCCCCTCTCTGGAAATAGTAAATAACATCTTTAAAAAAAAAAAAAAGTCTGTAATTTTATCAGCTCTGAAAGTCGACTCCTGTACCCACAGGAAGTACACCAGACAGAGCTGATGGGAGGGCCCCTGCCTGTTGGGACTGGACAGGAACATCACACTTGGGTGCCACAAATACAGCTGTGAATTAAATATAGCCACTTACCCTCAGATTGCAGTGAAGGTTCAGCCCTGGGGGAACTACCAACATAACTCACTACTGGAGAAGACTCCCATGGACCCCTCTTGTTGAGGCTGCCACAGCCCTTCAGTAAAATGCACATTTGTGACAAATCTAAAGGCAGTGTGCATAGTTTTCTCAGATGACAGCAAAAAATATTTCAAGCAATTAAAAAGCCCTGAAACCATGAATACTCTACTCAGTAAGACTGTCATTCAAAATGGAAGGTGAAATTAGGAGTTTCCCAGACAAGAAGGCTAAAAGAATACATCTCCACCAAACCAGGATTGCAAGAGGTGCTAAAGGGTCTGTTTTAAGAAGATGAAGAAACATAGGTACAAAGGATTAAATGCACCAATCAAAAGACAGAGCAGCTGAATGGATAAGAACCAACTTTAATTTATGAATGCTTTAAAGTGATCTTATAAATAGATTTTACTAAATAAGGTACAATTTTGTATATAACTTGTTTTTGCATTACTGCAGGCTAAATTTTCTGAGATTGGAATCATTTCACAATAGGGAAAATCAGGTTACTTGCAATAACTCAAAAATCAAATGCAGTTAAGGAAGAAGAAAAACCTAAGAAAATGGGGATGTATATTACATAGAAGACATGCTATCTTACTCAGTTACAAAACAAAATACATGCTTATTTGTGGGTGTGTAATATATAGATTCTGTTAGCAATTTATGTTTTAAATAGCGACCACCTGGACGTGGGTGTGTTGTGAAATCAGTTGATCTTTAGGTTAGAAAAGATGCTGAGAATGAAGACCAATTTGGATGGAAGTTGCAAACTACTAAACTATATGATTTGTGCACATAGACTATATATTCTCATGTTAGCATGTTAATTAGATGAGATGTCTTTCGACTAAATCGTGGAAACATACATTTCCAGTTCTGAAGGCCCCCAAACTGGGGGTGCTTGGGAAAAGGAATGAATGCTATAGGAAACTATTATTGAAATGTGCACATACCCAATCTCTACCTCAACAGACTTAAATCATTCAGGGGTTAGTTTAGGGCCACATAGGAAGTCAACCACAAATTTTTTAAAATAGCTAGAATACTATTCTACAAAATTATTTAAATCCTAGGGTTTTTGTTTGTTTTTTTACCTCAACTTAGTAGACATAATTTCTACTCTGGGGACCAGCTGAGCACTGCAAGTTCCATTATTTCTGAAGGCTTCAACTTGTAAAACACATGTAGAGGAAAAACAGAGGGTATTGAAATAAGACCTGTGCACAGGCTAAATAAATATATGAATAGAAATGTATTGCTTGTGGAGTTAAAAACTGAAATTCATAAAACATCTACATTAAGAACTAAGTGGCTGTAAAGCTTGTGGGAATTGCATCTAATAGTCGTTTATAGCTGGAGACAAATGCTAGGATTTTGACAAAGTTAAATGCTGACCTGAATGTGGAATTAGTTGTCTGCCATGGAGGCCCCAGTGGCTTTCCTGTCACGTACTCGCGCCTTCCTTGTCCACCTGCTCAGCCTCTTGTCTGTCTCTTGGCAGGAGCGGATCAGGCCTCTGTCACCGCCAGGAGTCACATTCAGCTGGTCAAGTCGCAGGTGCAGGAGGTGCGCCAGCTCTCCCAGAAAGCAGAAACCAAGTTGGCAGAGGCCCAGACAGAGGAGCTCCGCCAGAAATCCCAGGACGGGGATGACAGGGCTGAGCCGGAGCCCGAGGCCTACCTGCGTGAGGACTGAGGTCGAAGCGGCTGCCCTGCCGGCCCCTCAGCCTAGCTTTCCCACACGGGGCACAGGTCCTGCCCTGGCCCGTCAGGCCTGACCCCATCCCCATCTCAGGCTCCCACGGAACCTGCTTCCTGTCCAGGGCAAAGCACCCCGTTTACCGGTGCACCCCACTCCCCACAGCTGCCCTCTCACCACCTCCTTTCATCTCCTGCCCAGAGGAGCTTCCCAACCTGGCCAAAGGGGCAGCCTTTTTGATCCTGCCCACAAGTTCACTAACTTTAACCTCAGTTTCCAATTGAATTCACATTTTCAAATGGGATTAGTATTTGCTCCCTCCATGGGGATGGGAGTTGGGGGGAGAGGGGAGCCCATCGTGTAGGATTTCATTGTGTTTTCTAAGGCATTATCTGACCTGGCCCCACTGCCCTTAGGGACAGCTCAGGCGAAGGGGACAAAAGTCCAACACATGTTTCTCGTGTCCTTTATTTCCAGTTTCTCTACTGTATCTGAAGGAAAATATTTTGTTTTGCATTTAAAGATGTGTGTGTGTGTGTGTGTGTTTTCTGGGGTCCTAGGCAGCCTACCACTTTTGCCTCTCCCCTGAGACTGGGAGCGCCCTAAGGGGCTCCAGGACCCCACCCCCTTGGAGTTCTGGCTCCCACTCAACGCGTGCCAGTACAGGGTAGCCAGGTTGCAGTGTTTTTAATCAGTTAATAGAAGGTTGGGAGGGCTTATTACAAAAACAAGTATTTTCTGTAGACTCAGAGGTCAGGTTTCAAGTTTGTTCATTTCTCACGGTAGGAAAATCTCTTCAGTCCGCTCACTCAGCCCACCCACCCCTTGGAGCTGAGACAGGGGGTCTGTCACCAGTGCCCACGTGGTCCACATCTCCAAGGGGCTGAGGCGGTGCACCGGGAGGAGCCCCCTGTACAGGCAGGGGTGGGTCCAGGGGCCCCGTATACCAAATGTCTTGAAGCCGGGGTGGTGCACAGGGCTCACCCCCAGCTTCCTCAGGCACATACCCACGAAGATGTCATTGTGGGGAGGAGTTAGGCCTCTTCCCCTGCTGCTTGGAGGTGCTGCGCGGTGGCTCTGGACATGACACAACCCCAGCACAGGGCGGGGAGTGGCGGGCCCTGTCCATGGAGGGCGGGATGCAGCACTTGACCTTGGTGCTCCTGTTAGGCAGAGCCTGGCGACCACATCTCCCACCAGGAGGTCCTGGGCTGGGTCCCAGCCATCCAGGAACTCCAGGACATTGGGGACACAAAGACATCTCCCTTCAGCACAAGGTGTGCCTGGGGACAGGCAGCTGCCACCCAGCGCTGCAGGTGCAGCCCCTTGAGTGTCAGGTTGAAGTCCTCGGCCAAGCCCCACTGTAGGATATCAAACTCCCGCCCACAGGCCCGCGGCTGGGCTGGGGGCGCGGGTCGGCCACCCTGGAGGGGCACAGCCTCGGCTTCCCGCCTGCAGCACACGCGCTCTCGGTGGCCGGGATGTGACTCGCGGGCCGGGAGCAGGAGGGTGTCCCTAGCACAGCCCGAAGGCTCCGGCTAGATGGAGGAGCTGCGTCGGCGGAGGCTCGGCAGGGACAGGGAGGCGGTGGGTGGACACGGGCTGCGGCCTGGGGCCCCGCGGGCTCGGCCTCCTCCTCTGGGAAGATCACCCCGAGCGGCGCCGCAGCCGGGCCCACGGGGACAGAGCCGAGAGGCCCCGCTACCCACACCCGGGGCCTCGGGACTCGACTCCTTCCAGCCGGTTCTCCAGCTCTTTCCGGGCCGTCCCAGAGGACAGGCGGGTCGCCTGCGGTACCTGCGTGTCGCCCGAGGCTTGGGGTCCGCTTTCCGCACGACCGCCAGTGGCGGGCGCTCCGGCCTCTCCGTGAAACTCCGCCACCTGCCGGGCTCTCGTGCCCCGCAGAGACCAGTTCAGCTTCGGGTCCCATCCGTCCCAAGTACGGGACCGCCCGTTGCGTCCAGTCAACCCGTTTCCAACACGGGTGGGTCCCGCCTCCTGTCGCAGGTCCCGGGTCGGGTGTCGGGTGACGGCCCGACGGAGCCGGGGACCCGGCCTCCCACCTGGGCAGGGCGCCGCCCCAGCTCCAGCCCGCGGAGCTTCCCGCGACCCAGCCCCGCACGCGTCCCTGCGCGGCCACGAGGAGGGGCCGCCCCCCAAATCAGCACGAACGCCGGGCGCTGCTGGGGCTGCCGCAGGGTCCCCGACCCCGGACGCCCATGTCACCCCGCCTGCAGCAAGAACCGGGAAGAGCTGCGGGCGCGCTGTCCCCGGCCGGCGACGGGTCCGCAGGCAGCCGACCCGCTGAGGACGGGCGGTCAGGGCTCCTGCTGGGCCGCCGCCGCTGCGGTCCCGGGCGGATCGTGGGCGGCGCTCAGGGCTGAATGCGTTTCAGGTGCGAAATGCGCTCCAGGTGTGGAGCGCCCGTGGGCTGAGCGATGGTGCCAATTACCCGGTAGAGCGCGAACTTCCGTGCGCGTCTCAGCGGCCGGAAGCAGGACCCCCCGCCCGCCGCCCCCGACAAAGGCGAGTTTTGCGCCGGGTCCCCAGGGTGTACAATGGCTTCTGGGGGGACAGCTACCTGCGTCCTCACGGGGCTCAGGGACCCGACACCCCAAGACGGCGCAGAAGCCGAGCGCTGGCTCCCTCCTTTCTCGCAAGTCTGCGGGGCCGCGGGGCCGCTCAGCGCGAACCAGGAGCCCCGGCGCCCGCTCCGCCGGCCCGGTCGCAGCGCGCAAGGGCCCCGCCGCGCGCAACACACCGCCTTCCCGCAGCCCAGCACGACCCTCCCCTCGAGGACCTACCTGAGCCGGGTCGCGGGCCGGCGGCGGGCGACGAGCCGAGCGGGCAGGGCCCGCGGCGCAGCGGAGACGCGGCGCAGCAACCGCAGCAGCGCGCACCTCGGGCCGCCCGGGCGGTGGGCGGGGCCCGCCGCGGCACCTGTGCGCTGACCACGCCCCAATGGGCGGGGCCTCCCGCCCTGGGCTCCACTGCTGCCCCGCCCACCGGAGCGGACAGATGGGGCGAGTCCGGCTCCCCGACCAGCTCCAGCCAGACAGACACGCGGGGCTGCGTTTAATGCGGTTAATTAAACCGCCACGTTTAATGCGGCTACGCGGTGAGCGTGCGCAGCGCCTCCTCGGCCGAGCGGTACTGCGTCAGCTGGATCTGCACCTCCACCGTCAGCGGCTCCGGCTGGGAGCCGCTCTCGAACCCTGAGCAAAGGGCGCGCGCGTGAGTCCGCGGGCGGAGCCGCCTCCGTGCGTCCGACGCAAGCGCTGCCCGGACTCCATAAGGACAGTGAAGGGACATCGCGTTTAAACTGCACAGCCCCCCCCCCCGACCCCCACCCCGGCCTTGCACTTGAGGACGCTGACAAACTATGGTTTTTCAGGCGTGAACATTTGGCAGATTCTTTAAACCAGTGAATGAAGCCTGGCGCTTCCGGGAGAGCAACTGAACGTGTTTTGCTAAATGCGTAACACTCGGGCTTTCAGACAGCAGAACTTTGGCACATTGCATCTGCCACCATGAACTTAGTTTTCCAACATCTGAAGGCCCTGCTTAAGATATGGGTCCTGATATTAAAGACTGTGATTTTTAGATAGCCTATACTGAAATATGTTCACACTTGCAACACCTGCATAACTGTATTTCACAGAGAGCCAATGTCTGATGTGGCAAACTTGTGCGAGGGTAAGACAGCCATTCAAAACGCAGAGTAGCCCAGTGGATTTTAACGTAGCTGATCGTCCATTCACACTACAGCAGCAGTGCTAGTGCCTCCCTCCTTTTCATGGCTGAGTAATATTCCACCGAGGGGCCAACTACATTTGTCTGCCCACTGTCCGTGGACAGACAGCTGGCTGCTTTCATGTTTTGCCTGTTGTGAACACTGCTGCTGTGGCCTTGCCTTATACTTGGCAGCTGTCTCTCAGCTGATGTCCCTGTCTGCCATCTCTCCCTCCAAGTCAGCAAGTTCTAAAACTCAGATCTGAAACTTACCTATTTCAGACACTTTGGTGGCTGTCCACCACCCACAGAACAAGTCCAGGCTCCTCTATTGGTAGATATGGACTAATGACCGGAAGCAGGAGCCTGACGACCACTGAGCCGGAGGACCACGGGTCAGGCCCCTCGGAGTCCCCCATCCCACTTCATCCTGGCTCTGGCCCTGAAGGCTTTTCCCGCCCTGGTGTGACCCACAGCAGACCGCTCTGGTCTCAGGGCCACAAGGGAGGCAGGGCCTGGCCCTCAGGGTGGGTATGGCCCCCACTGGCTGAAAGATAGGGTTCTCCATCCTTCCATCCCAGAGCAGGCCGATTCCTCTGCAGGACCTGCTATGACCTGAATGCTCATGTCCCCCCAAAATTCATACATGAACTCCTCTCCCCAGAGGTGAGGGCACTCGTAGGTGGAACCTTTGGGAGGAGATTAGGTCACAAGGTGGGGCCATCATGATGGGATTAGCACCCTTGGGAAAGGGACCCCAGAGAGACCCTCCGGCCCTGCCTCCGGGTGAGGACACAGGGAGACGAACCGGGAAGTGGCCCTCACCTGACAATGCTGCAACCTTGGTCTTGGACTTCGTAGACTCCAGAGCTGCAAGAAATACCCGCCTGCTGTTTACAGGCGCCCAGGCGGTGCTGCTCCGTCAGTTACCGCAGCCCCAGGGGACAAAGGCAGGCCCTTGGCCACTATCACTGCGCCTACCTTTCTTAGGCTTCTTACTCTTCTTTGAATCCTGAGAGAAAGGACACCAGATGAGGCGCTCACAGGGTGGGGGACACAGGCCCCCCGGGGAGGAGCAGGGCCCACCTGCCCCATGACCAGGAGGGGCCCCTCCCTGGCTGCCCTGCACGTTCTGGGGCCCTGACAACGCAGGGCTGTCCTCAGGGGGCTGAGGGCTCAGAACCCCTCCCCCTGCCCCCCCCATGACCTGGCCCTGCGGCCCTTCCTTGCCCAGCAGTGTCTGTGCAGCGGGTGTGGTAGAGGCAGGTACCCTGAGAAATGTCAGCCTGTCGGTCTCCCGGGTGCGGATCACCCCGAAGTTGCACACGGTGGACACAACCTGCTCCCCCGCCAGCAGGGGCTCCAGGACCACCAAGCCGCTGCCCAGCACCCGCAGGATGGGTGGGTCCTGGCGGAGCTCCTTAGGAACCTCCTTCTTCTTCTTGGACTCCTTCTGTTCCTGGGTGGAGAGGCCAGGAGGGTGACAGGGCCCCGCAGGGACATGCCCAGCACCCACTGTCCCTGCCCACAGGCAGCGGTACCTTCGCTGCCTCTTTCTTCTCTATGGTGGCCTTGTCCTTCCCGTCTTTCCCCATCTTGCCTCCTTTCTCTTTTTCTTTCTTGTCCTTCTCCCCTTTTCCCTTCTTGGCCGGCAAGGGACTGCTGACAGGAGGTGGCACCACAGGCCACGACAGAATCTAAGGGACAGCAAGGTGGCCTTGCGTGAACATGGCCGAGCTGGGGCTAGTGGGGGGGTGGGGGGTAATTCTGGAAAGGTGCCAACAAGGGCTGCAGGTACCATGACAGAAATCGGGACTGGGGGGCAGCGTGTCTGCCTCCAGGAACCCCAGCGCGCACCTTCTCCTCCACGATGGTCACCGTCGTCCCCGCCAGCAGGAAGGCCTTGAGGGGCACCAGGTCCTTGAGCGTGTGTTGCATCTCATAGCCGCAGGGGATGACGTCAGCCCAGGGCTTGCGGACCGTGCTGAAGAGGACTGTCCTGGGAGGGGACGAGAGGGGACAGGACCTCAGGGTGTCATCGCCCAGGCTGGGGACAAGCTGTGGGGTGACCCCCGCCAGGCAGGGACCAAGAGGCCAGGCAGGGACATAGGCACGGCCGAGCAAGCAGGATGATAAATGCCACATGGGGACTTCCAGGGGATGGTGGGGAGGTGACTGATCACCGGACATTGGACGGAAACCAACCAGAACCGAGTCAGGTGTCTCGGAACTTCAGCCAAGTAGTAGAATTGTCTCAAATTCCCTGAAGGTGATTTTCTGGTGGTAAAATGTTTTTTTTTCTAGTAAATACATCAAGGATGACAAGTCAACACACTCTCTCTGCTGACAACACTGACGCTACCGGTCAACTTCCTCCTGCGCACGCGTGCGGCTCCCCTCCCCTTACCCGGAACCACGTGTCCCTTCTGTCCACCTTTTTGAGCCCCTCCCTCCCTCCATGTTCCAGCTTCTGCTGCCTGTCTCCTCCTTTGTGCCATCGTGGGGGCACAGGTTTCACGAGGACCTCCCAGGGGTGGCATTGCCTGCGCAGGGGGAGTAACTCAGGGCCCACAGGGCGCCGGCCGGCCTGTCACCTGCGGCCCAGCGGCCCCGTCACGCCTGTGAAGGGCCGGGCACCCTTCTAATTTACAGAATGTTTGGGTTGAGGCTCTTTGTTTTCGGCTAACCTTCCCAAACGAGAAAACCACCACCAGGAAGGTGGTAGTGACAGCCCAAGGCAATGACGGGCGGGTCCCATCACCGTCTTTCTGTCCCTGCCGGGCACACCGGCTCTGGGGTTGGGTGGCATCAGTTGCCCCACAGTCTCGGCAAGCCTGCCTCGTCTGCTGGCAGAGGCTTTCACTTTTTTAAATAAGATTTGATCATGGTCAGAGAAGCTGGCTGCCCCACGCCATGGCAGTGTCTGCGGGAGACGCCCGGGCTGCAGCTTGGTGGCAAGTTTCGTTTCTGTGCTCGGGTCCTCAGAAAACCCACAACCGAGGTTTTCGTTCGCTTGCTTGTTTTTTTTAAAAAAAGACCCAAACAAAGCTCGATGCTTGGAAGTTAGTGCGAAATAGCTAACGGAGCTTCAAAGCTGCATGAGAACGGGTTCTAAGTTCTTGTAAAACTCATCATCAAAAACGATTCCTTATCAGGTAAGACAAACTGACACAGAGGAAGCGCCTGGACCGGACGGACTCAGGGAGGCGGGGAAGAACCGGCGCTGGGCCTGCGAAGCCTGAACCCGTGGCAGTAACACGGGTCCCTGCCGGAGCGAGTCCCAGACGAACCGCAACTTCACACCAGAAAGGCTTCCAGCCCCGAGGCCGACGTGAAGGGACGGTGCCCAAGGAAAGAGTCCCACACGGACCCCAAACACTTGACCCGGGTGGGGCCTCGGGGGTCACGTGCGGCTGTGGGGACAGGGCGGGGTGGGGTGAGTGCGGCGGCGGCCAGACTCCATCCTCACCCCGGGGACGGACAGAGCCGGGGATCGATTCTGGGCCGCAGCTTGGCCAGCTCCTCGGCGGAGTCCCTGGACCTGGGCAAGGACGCCGACCCGGCCGAGGCCGCGGACTCCTCCTGGTCTGCCGACCCAGACCGGGACGCGGTGATGGTCGCAGACGCAGACGGCACGGCGGAGCCTTCCGACTTTTCCTGTTCCGGCGCCTCCTCCTCCAGCTGCTCCCCGCTGGAAGACGGCTGGACCACCTGCCGACACAAGAACCGGGAACAGGGCCAGGGCTGCGTGCGGGCCCTCGGCTGCGCAGTGGGAACCCGGGGCCAGGGGTCAGCGTCTGCGCGGCTCTGAAGCAGGGGTGGGGGACTCAGGAGGCTATAAAAGGCCGGGTTCCTTTCTTCTTCGAGGTGGGAACGCGGTGACCACTTCTGCAGGAGCAGAGGTGCCCCCCTCTCCCAGGGCAGCCCGGAGTTTCCTCTCGGTCGGGGACTGGGAGGTGGAGGGGCTGGAGGGCGGCCAGGGGCAGTCTAGTGGGGACACTGGGGGCTGGTCCCTTGGTAGGCCTTTTGCTCATTCTGCGGGGACAGAAGGGTGGGTTATTCCAGCTACGAGGAAGGCAGTTCCGGCCCAGAGCAGGGCCTGAGACAGAAAGAGCCCGATCAGGCCGTTCTGGGGCCTCGGCAGCCAGCCCACCCACACAGGAGACACTGTGGCCGCAGCGCAGGGCCGCCCCACACCCCAGACCAGCACTGGGCGCTGGGCGCGTACCTCAGCCAGCACCCCAGCGTACCCGCCCTTTTCGCCTTCCTCGTCCTCCATAAAGTCGTAGGTCACGTAGTAGCTGTAAGTGATAAAAGGGCCCTGGGGCGCCGGTTCCGGGTCCAAGACCGAGGTGTCCGGAACCCCTCGGACATTTCCAATCGTCACCACCAAATGTGCCTCCTGTGCCAGGAAGTCTGCAGGGGAACGGGCAGCAGTGAGGGGCGCGGCGGGCTTGGCTGTGGGCAGGGGCCCTACGGGCTGAGGCCTGGAGTTTGCCGGCGCGGTTCAGTCTCAGGGACTTTGGGGCCCTCCTGTGGCCGACACCCTCCCAGGCCTTGTTTCCCACCTGCGTCATGGGATTGGCAGCAGCTGCTTGGCAGGTTAGCTAAGGATCAAGAGCACATGCTGCCTCAGCATATGCGCTGCACACAGTAGGTGCACCCATGATCACTGGGCATCACCCTGACCTTAAGGCTCCTGTGTAGCTTGCAGCCTGGGCCACAAGGGGGTGATCTCCAGCCACCAGGGCGGTGAAGGCACAGATAGAAAGAATGCTCCCCATTTTGCCTGGGGAGGGGAGGCAGCGGGAGGGGACCGAGGAGGTCTCAGCCCTTCTGTCTCCAAACCCCAATCACAGAGGCCAAATCTGGTGGAGACTCAGATGGAGAAGGGGAGCTGCACCTGGCCAGGGCCTGGGTCCTCCCGGGAGCTAGGGGCACAGAGCGTGGCGGGAGGGCAGCTGCGGCCACAGACCGGGGGGCCTGCCCCCTCACCCCCGCTGTGGCGGAACCCCCGGAACTGGTGCTTCTCGCTGGGGGACACCGTGATGTCGTCCAGCACGCAGAGCCGGGCCAGGCTGTCCACGGTGAAGCCGCGGTAGCAGGGCACCAGGGCCAGCGGGTTCCCCTGCAGGACCAGCAGCCGCAGGTGTGGCAGGGTGCTCAGGCTGGCGACCATGCCCTGCAGATCCGTCAGGCCGTTGAAGCCCAGGTCCAGGGACACGAGGTTGGGCCTGGAAGGTGAGTGGCAGGGGCAGGGTACTTCCCCGTGGCCCCCGGACTGGAAAGCAGACGGATCTCTGCTCTCCGGGGCCCCTGAGCACCCACCACCTCCCTGCCTGACTCACACACTTCCTCCCCGGCCCGTCGGTGGGGACACGCAGTGAACCTCAGTCCCCAGAAGGGCTGCCCTGGGCCTGGATCGCTGGGCAGCCCCACAGTCTGCTCTGTCCGGCCTCCTGGCCCTGCTGCCCCAGACGGCCTTTCCTGGTGACCGCTGACCTCACCGCCCTCTGGTCTAGGTTTTCAGTTTCCCCCCTTTGTCCACCAAGGAGACAGAGTCAAACCAAGAGCTGTCTGTACAGTAGTGGTTCTCCGCTCAGGGCAATTTTGTCCCCAGTGGCACTAACTAGAGACATTTTGGTTGTCACAACCGGTGTGGGGCAGGTGCTATGGGCATCCAGTGAGTAGAGACCAGGATGCGGTGGGCCTTCCCGCTGTGCCCCACACAGGGTGCCCCACATGGGAGTCCCCACACAAACAACCAAGCAGTCCCAAGACAGCAGCGTCCAAGATGCTACCCCTGCCACACGCCTTCCCACCACCCCCAGCCCTGAAACCGGGCTCCGCACCAACGCCTGGCTCTCCGGGCCTTCCCTGGGATTACAGAAAAGAGCGAAGCTGGGTCTCTGCCGCCACCCGAGTTGGACACTGAAGTCCCTCCCCCCCGCCCCGCTCCCTGTCTGGGGCCCAACTTACCAGTGCTCGCAAGTGACATACAGACTTTGCAGGGGGCCCTGCAGTTTGTTGTGTCCCAGCCCCAGGTGCTGCAAGCCAGGGGGCGGGTGGGCGCACAGACACGCCATGCTGGTGAGGATGTTGTCATACAGCTCCAGCACCTGCGGAGGGACAGGCCCCGGGAGCCCGGCCCTAGTCAGGGGCGCCGCCCCGTCCACCCGCGCTCCCCTGTAAAAGTCCGGGAAGACTGCACCCCCTCCGAGGGTATCGGGAACTTTTGTTTTCCTTTGTGAAGGAAACTAAAATTGGGAATGGGCGGTGACCCTGCAGCATATGGCAGGGGACACGCACGACACTGGTGACTTTTTGACCCAGGGCCACGTGTCCGCTAACCCACCCAGTCACCCACCACCCCTGTGGACAGTTGCTGTAAGTGCTGACTCTGACTAATACGTAACTTATAGATAAACAGTGTGTTTGTAGAAGAATTCTAGGAACTAACTTCAAAAGAAACAGACTCCGACCTTCAGGCATCCCAGCTCTGGGAGATTTGGTGACCTTCAACCATCAAACTAGGATGACATAAAACCAGAAAGACGCAAAACCAGGCTGACGTGAACCCGGGGCGCTGCAGATCCTTATCGGCATGGATGGTGCAGGCCTGCACGTAGAAAACCTCCTGACCCCGCCCCTGGGTCCCTCGGCTCCGCTGTCCCTCCCTCTGCCCGAGTCGCTAAGATGGTCTCTGTAACCAGCATCACCCACCTTCTCAGGCTGCCAGCTCCTGAGTAAACTCGTTCCTTCCACCAGCCTGTCTCTCTCTCACTCTTTGTTTTGTTTTTTTTTTAAGATTTTATTTATTATTTTTAGAGAGAGGGGAAGGGAGAGAGGCAGAGAGGGAGAGGAGCATCAATGTGTGGTTGCCTTTCACCTGCCTCCAGCCACTGACCTGACTGGAGACCTGACTTGCAACCTGGTTATGTGCCCTGGCTGGGGATCGAATCAGCGACACTTGGGTTCCCAGGCCGGCGCCTAAGCCACTGTGCCACCAGCCAGGGCTGGCTGCTTTTTCATCACATGCTCTGACCAGGGACGGAACCTACAACCCTGGCATGTTGGGACAACGCTCTAACCTCGCTACCTGGCCAGCGCCTCTGTCTCTTGATTGTTGACCTTTGAACGTTAAACAGCCAAACCTGGGCTCAGTATCACCTGGAGAAGCCAGAGAGCCCGGACGGAAAACAGCAGCGGCTCAGGTTTAGCCTCCAGACCCCGTGTTTTCCTGAGCGTGGCCCTGAGCTCCCGTTCTTAGCCCTCCGCCACTGAATCCACCCACCTCAGCATCTGATTTAAAACAGAGACCGTTTCTGAAGGGACTAAGAAGTACAGATTGAAGGTTACAAAACAATCACAGGGATACAGTCAATAAGGGTTAAAACTCTGTACGGTGCAGGGAGAGGGGAGGAACTGGGCGGGTTCTGGAAGTACTGAGGGGCGGGGGGTCACCTTGTAAAGCACACCTGAAGCGAATATAAATGAATACTGGAGGTAAATTGTAATTGGAAAATGAAATCTGAATTAAAATAAGATGAAATTGAGACCATTTTGGTGTGTGGAGCCTAAAACTCATGATAAAGCCTCCCTTTCTTTTTAAACTATTTTTATTGTAGTAAAATATATTTATCGTAATTTGCCATTTTCACCATTGTAAGTATAAAATTCTGCGACAGTAAGTACATTCACATTGTTGTACCGCCATCAACCACTATGTACATCCAAATGTTTTCACCTCCCCAAAGAGAAACTCTGTACCCATTAAGCCGCAATTCCCCCCACCCACCCCCACGGCCCCTGGCAACAGCCCATCAACTTCCTGCCTCCATGGATGTGTCCTTTCTGCACACCCTATTGAGCTGGGATCATCTCACATGTGGCCTTTTGGGTCTGGCCTTTGTCAGTTTTCCAGGGTTCATCCACGTGCAGCCTGGGTCGCTCCTTTTTATAATTGAATGACATACCCCTGTAGGGGAGACTGTGCTGTGTCCCCCCTCTGTGGGCAAACACTGGTGTGGTCCCCACTCTGAGGCCACTATGAAAGATACAGACATGACCACCAGCACACGAGAACCTGAGTCCCTGCCTTCCACTCCCTGGGGCTCTAGGAGCGGGCGGGGCCTGCGGAGTCCACCGAAATTACACTTCCTGAGGAACTGGAAGACTCTGAAAGGCCCGGCTCAGGGCTCACCCACAGCCTGTGGGGGTTGGGTGGGGCCAGGTGGGTGCTGGCCTCTGGGCAGTGGGCTAACAGACCTGAGATACAACCTGGGCTCCTTTACCTTGAGAGTTGGGGGCAGGTTGGCAGCGTCTACCTCCTGGATCTGATTGGCACTCAAGACCAGCTCCTCAAGCTTTGGAAATTTCAGAAGGTCTTTGTCCACCAGGCTCACCTGGAAAGGAGGAAAGGAAGCCAAGAGCTCAGCTGGAGCAGAAGCCAAGCCTGCAGAGCGTCACCTCCCAACACCACATCTGACCCCCTTCCTACCCCGTGAACCTTGCCTGAATCCTCTGCCAGGACTCCCGTGTCTCGGGTGCTGCGGTGATCTCTCACCCCTCCCAACTGTGGGCGCAATGACCAGCTCAGTGACCTGTGGCTCTTGTCACCCTGAGAACTCCAAATCCCATCTTCTTTGCTGTCTCCCCCGGAGACGAGGAGAACCCGAAGGTCTTAAAGAATCACTGTGGGTGCCCTGACTGGTGGCTCAGTGGATAAGGTGCCGACCTGTGAACCCAAAGGTTGCTGGTTCGATTCCCAGCCAGGTCTCCAGCCAGGTCCGTAGCTGGAGGCAGGTGAAAGGCAACCATACATGGATGTTTTTCTCCCTCTCTGCCACCCTCCCTTCCCCTCTCTCTGAAAAATAATAAATAAAATATTAAAAAAGAAAAGAATCACTGTGGTTTACACAGCAGGGCCAGACCAGAAGCCCTCCGCTCCCTGCTGCGTCAAAGACAGGAAGGGCCCTTCCAGCTGGCCCTCCTCTAGGGTGATGGACCATGCCAGCTTGCCTAGGACTGAGGGGTTTCAGGGACATGAAGTGTCCGCGTCAACCCCGGGCAAGTCCCAGGCAAACTGGCTGCTCCCCCTTCTCATCCCCCAGGTACTGTGTCACCAGTTTTCTTGGGAAAGGAGAAGCCAACTCGGGGAGCCCGAGGCCACGTTTCCAAGCAGCTTTAGGTTCCTCAAAAGGCAGAAGGCTTTTTAGGAACAGGAATCACCACAGGACCAGGCCACTCTCCCCAGACACTGGCCGGGCAGCTGGAATCAGGCGAAGCCAGACCAACACTGGGCGAGCTCTCTACTTAGGCCCAGAAACCAGCCGAGACGCACAGCAGACTTCTGCCCGGGGAAGGGAGAAGGCGCTGCAGGTAACAGGACAGCTAGACCAGCCGGTGAGATTACCCAGGAGGGCAGAGCTGGCCGGCTCTCCACGTAACACCCAGGTCTGGGTGCTGAGGGCTGTCATGTGGGGAGGGGTCAGCCCCCTAACACCACCTCTGGACACACTCACCTGCTTGTCCACCACCCGGAGGGACCGGAAGTAGGAGCACAGGAAGGTGTCTTTGAGCATCAGCGGGTTCTGGATGGCCAACTGCCTCAGGAAGCGGTCCTCGGCGCTGGAGCCTTCCGGCAGGGCCCAGGGCGACTGCGGGCTGCAGACCAGGTGCAGCAGGTCCTCCACCGTCTCCTCCCCAGGGCTCCCCACCTCCTCCTCTCTGGGGACCAGCTCCCTCCACGTGCGCCAAGTCTGGGGGAGAAAGCGCGACCGGTTCTGCGGGATGGGGATGGAGAAGGTGCCTGGTCATGACTCCGTCCTCTCAGGGATCCCACGCTCAGAACTGAGCGGATGGTGAAATAGGGCAATCGGGGATAAAGAATAAGTTTAGACGAGTGATGGATCCTTT
Organism: Noctilio leporinus; assembly: GCA_004026585.1. Taxonomy (NCBI): domain Eukaryota; kingdom Metazoa; phylum Chordata; class Mammalia; order Chiroptera; family Noctilionidae; genus Noctilio; species Noctilio leporinus. Next base: position 52,213 of record PVIW01000105.1, read on the forward strand.
GGACTGATTATCAGCCATGGATGTAACTACAGACGAGGGAAACTTTAGAAAATAAGGAAAGGGCCCATTCCCCCCTTTAGGAGTTTGCTCTTGAGCAGGAGCCCTGGAAGGTGCAAGTGAAAGTGATTCAACGTTTAAGGAAAGATTTAGGTCCTGGAAGCCAGGAGGTGGCGGGGCTGAAAGGTAAAGGCGGAGTCTGTCGATGCCGGTGGTGGAAGACGACGGAAGCGGTCCCAGAGTTGACTTTCTCCCGCGCCCCTTGGGAGAGGCTCCCGCGGTCCCCTGGAGCTCGGCACAGCCCCCGGCACACAGTGGGTGCTCAATCAGTGTGCGGGGGAACACCGACCTGCTGCGCGCTGCCGAGTGTGTGGGGCCCACCTGCCCACCGCGGCCGACTCGGGACGGCCCCGCACCCGTGGGGACCCCACCACCCGCACTTAGCCGCTGCCATCGCCCCTCCAGCCACATCGCAGCGCGGCCGCTATCGGGATGCGCTTCTGGGCTCAAGGAGCCTGGTGCTTTGGGAGACCCGGGATCGGCCGAAGTGTTCAGCTTGGGGGATCCCTGCCCCCCGCGGGGCAGGCTGCTCCCTAGACGCCGGATCCCGCCCCCTCTCGGGGGTCTCAGCCCCGAGGCCCCGCCGCGCCGCACCCAGCTGCCGGCGCCGCACGGAAACTCGTGCAGACACAGCTGCCGCAGGTGCTCCCGGACGGCTGCGCTCACTGTCCCGCCCGGCGGCTCCATTGGCTCCGCGGTCCAGGCCGCCCGTTGCTAGGCAACCGCAGGGACGCGCGCGCCGCCCGCAGGCGCCGGGGATTCCCCGACTTCCGGTTGGAGCCAACCTTTCCACCGGAAACCCGAGCCCCTGGCGACCCGGGTGTCCTCGTGGCGTCGCTGTGGTCCCTCCCGGCCGAAATCCGGGGTAACAGCCCGTGGCTGGGGCAAGCGCTCCTCATCATCCCCACCGGAGACGGGCCGGAAGGAGAAGGAGCCCACGGCTGACACCCAGAGTCCCGCAGGGGATCCGGGGTGGGTCTCGAGTCACCACCCACGCGCGTGGCAGCTGCGAGCCCAGGACCCCTTCAGCGGACCCCGCCGACCCGCCTCCATCAGAGTGAGGGGCCGCTGCCGGGCGCCAGCGGGGCCCGCTGGTCTGCGAAGGCGGTGGAGTAACATGTCTCCCGTCCCTATGATTTGGAAATAAAACATCTTTACCGAGAGATCGTTTACATACCCTGAGGTTGGCCGGTTTGACGCGCACAGCCCTGCGAGTCTGAGGTCATAGGACGCTCACGGGGCAGCTAGATCCCGAGAGCAACTAGCAGGGTAATTATTTCTCAACACTCAGTTGCCCATCTGCCCAGCCCCTGGCCACCACCACCAGGCTTCCTGTCTAGATTTGCTGCTTCTAAATACTTCGCATCAGTAGGTCCAATACCCCCATTTCCTATCTGGTTTTCAAGGGTCAGCCATGTCCTAGAGTGTCAGCACTTTTTCAGGTGGGATAATAGAAAGCACTTCTTCACCCACCAGCTGATAAAGAGATTTGGGCTGTCTTCACCTTCACCTTCTGGTTCCGATGAGTAATGCTGCTGTCACCAGTCATGAACAAGTTTTTGGGTGAAATATGTTTTCCTTTCCCTTAGAATAAATTTCTCCAGGGACACAACTGATGAGTCATAGGGTAACTCTATGTACACTTAAGGTTTGGAGAACTGCCAGGCTGTTTTACACAAATGTGCCATTTTACAGTCTCACCAGCAACATGGGGGAGGGGGTCCAATTTTTTTATGCCCTAACTTCTATCATTTTACCCTTACAAAAATTACAGCCATCTCAATAGGTGTGAAGTGGTCTTAAGTGGTAACTCACTATGGCTTTTAATCTGCATCTCCCCAATTCCTAACTGGGGAGCATCTGTGTGCTTGTCCGCCATCTGTCTATCTTCTTTGGAGAAATCTCTATTTGAATTTTTTGCTTATTTTCTAATTGGGTTCATTTTCTTTGCATTTTTTTTAAAGATCTTATTATTTTTCAGAGAGAGGCAGAGAGGGAGAGAAACATCCATGTATGGTTGCTTTTCACCTGCCTCCAGCCACAGACCCGGCTGGAGATCTGGCTTGCAACCTGGTTATGTGCCCTGACTGGGAATCAAACCAGCAACTGTTGGGTTCGAAGGCTGGTACCTTATCCACTGTGCAACTAGCCAGGGCCTGTTCATTTATTTTATTATTATTATTTTTTGTGTGTGTGTGACAGTGAGACCATTTATTTTTAAAAGAATTTTATTATTTATTTTTAGAGAGAGGGGATGACAGGGAGGAAGAAAGGGAGAGAAACACCAATGTGTGGTTGCCTTTCACCTGCCTCCAGCTACAGAACTGGCTGGAGACCTGGCTTGCAACGTGGTTATGTGCCCTGGCTGGGAATCAAACCAGTGACCCTTGGGTTCATAGGTTGGTGCTCAATCCACTGAGCCCCACCAGCCAGGACCCACTGTAGGAGTTTTTAAGTAGATTCTAGGGTACTAGGCCCCTGTATTATAGATGATTTGCAAAGATTTTCTCCCACTTTGTGGGTTATCTTTTTTCATTTTTTGATAGTGTCTTTTGACAAAAGTTTATAATTTTTTAAAAGGTTTTATTCATTATTTTCAGAGAGACAGACAGGGAAGAAGGAAGAAAGGGAAAGAAGCATCAATGTGTGGTTGCCTTTCATCTGCCTCCAGCTACGGACCTGGCTGGAGACCTGGCTTGCAACCTGGTTATGTGCCCTGGCTGGGAATCGAACCAGCAACCTGTGGGTTCGCAGGTTGGTGCCAATCCACTGAGCCACACCAGCCAGGGCAAAAGTTCATAGATTTGATGGTGTAGTTTACCTATTTTTTCTTTGTTAGCTTGTGGTTTTGATGTCATTTTAAGAAACCATTGCCTGGAGGGGCTCTGAACTTTTATGGGATTGCAACTGGATTTAAAAAGGGCAGTGGGGAGGTTTCTGTAACAAAATAAAAAATAAAAATAAATAAAAACCATTGCCTGAGCCATAAAATTGAGTTTTGCAACTTCTGTATATATTCTGCTCATGAGCCCTTTGTCTGATCTGTGATTGGTGAATATTTTCTCCTAGTCTGGGCCTAGAGTCTTCAGCGGAGCAAACACGTTTGTTTTGAGGAATATTCTAATTTATGGACTGTGACCCGAAGCAAAGCACCCACTGTGGTTGATTGATCACCCGTTTTTACTTCCCAATAGGGGAACACCTTTACTATTATTAAAGGAATTCTCCAGGCCCTGGCTGGTGGCACAGGGGATAAGGCGCCGGCCTGCGAACTCAAAGGTCGCTGGTTTGACTCCCAGCCAGGGCGCATGACCAGGTTGCAAGCCGGGTCTCCAGCCAGGTCCCCAGCTGGAGGCAGGTGAAAGGCAACCGCACATGGGTGTCTCCCTCCCTCTCTGCCTCTCTCCCTTCCCCTCTCTCGCTGAAAATAATTAATAAAAATAAAAAAAAAAAAAAGAAGAAGAAGAAATTCTCCCAAACTACAAAACAAGGCAAGAAGAGAATCAAATATCTTCTCAAAGAATAAAGTGCTCATGGGTGTGTTGCGATACAAGCCAATCAGAGATGAATCAAGGTGAATCCCAGCGACTGACGAGGTGGTTTCACTTTTCTCTCGCTTGGCAAATCACAGCGAGGCGGCTGCCACCTCAACAACTGATTCAAAGTCCCCTCCGAAGTCCCCAGTGACCTCAAGTTCCCCACGGTAGGGACTCTCTTCACAGCCTTTATCTTAACTCGCCTCTCTGTAATTGATGATGGGGCCCAGCGTTTCCTCCTTCATGAAAACCACTTATCTTGTTCCATGACATGTTTTTCTGCATCTTCTTACCCCTTGAGAGCCCTTTCTCAGTATTCCGGACCCAACATCTTCCTCTCCCTGTTCCGGCCCTGAGCTCCACATGCAGCTCACACATCCCGCAAGATGCCATCGCTTGCAGGCTGACACTTCATCGGCACCCACATCCCCGCCTCATGCCCGACTTCAACCTCCAAATCCACAGGTTCAGGGGCCTCCTCTCCGCCCTCACCTGAGAGCTCCGAACACATCTTTCCACCAGGCCTGAGCCTCTGGTCCTGTGCGTACTGCCTGTCCATCCAGTTGCCAAAACCAGACACCGGCAAGCTGTCCCCAACTCCTTTCCAGCCAATCACCGTCTCTCATGACTTTCACGGCCTGCAGATTTGCCCAGTCCTTCCACATCTCTGCGTCTCTGCTCTCACCATTGCCCTGGGCCAGACCCTCGGCTTCGGAGACGTCAGGTGTGAGGTGCAGGTGGGACATCCAGGTGACATGTCCATTTGGCAGTGGGACATTTAGACTGGGAGCCTGAAGGTGAGGAATAGTGAAGTGTGTGGAACACAGGGTGAAGCCTTCGGAGACATGCCCGTGAAAGGGCAGAGCAGGAAGGTGATTTCATCTGAGAAGCACTGTCAGGTGGGGCCAGTGTATCAGGAAGGAGAGACAAAGGTTTCCAAGGAGACAAAGTGGCTCTGGCCGGTGTGGCTCAGTGGATTGAGCACCAGCCTGGGAACCAAAGGGCCGCCAGTTCGATTCCCAGTCAGGGCTCATGCCTGGGTTACAGGCCGAGTCCCCTGGGGGTGTGTAAGAGGCAGCCACACGTTGATGTTTCTCTTCCAATTTCTCCTTCTCTTCCCCTCTCTCTAAAAATAAAATCTCAAACATAAAAAAGAAGGTGGAAGTGGTTGGCATTCCCGGTTCTTCATTGCCATCCTAACAAACACTGGAGACCCGGAACTGGTTCTCTGCTCAGGGCCTTCTTACCAGGCTGAAGTCAAGGTAGCAGCTGGGGCTGTGGTCCTTGTCTGCAGCCCAGAGTCCTCTCCCAGACTCAGCGGTCACGGCCACACTCCTTGTCCCCTCCTGCTCTCCACCTGGCTCCCTCCACCCCTGCCTTCAGGCCCACCACGGCCGCTGACTCCTTCCCGTGCGCGGAGTCTCTCTGACCTTCCCGTCTGCCTTCCTCTGTGTTTTTAGGGGTTTATGCGACTACACTAGACCAACCTGGTAATCCACATATTGGTAACTCTAATTACATGGGCCAAGTCCCTTCTGCCATGTGACGTGACACAATTCCAGGAGGAAACTCCAGAAGGGGAAGTCATGCGAGCAAACTCTGGCCCCCATGGACTTTGCTAGAGGATTCTGAGTACGTGGTTGGTGTGGAAACCTTTTTGTGGCAGTTTGGGAAGTGAGCTAAAAGCGAGCATTGATTGCTCTGTCGAGAATTGGGGATAAGCCTGGAGCATCATCCCATAACACAAGGGTTGCAGGTTCGATTCCCAGTCAGGGCCTGGTGCAGGGAGGGGACGGATGGGTGCTTACCCCTCACAGTGATGTTTCTCTCACTCCCTTCCTCTCTCAAAACAATGGGCCCTGGTTGGTGTGGCCCGGTGGACTGAACGCCAGCTGGACAACCTAAGGGTCTCGGGTTGTTTCCCAGTCAGGGCACAGGCCTGGGCTGAGAGCCAGGTCCCTAGTTAGAAGCACACAAGAGGCAACCACACATTGATGTTTCTCTCCTTCTCTTTCTCCCTCCCCCTCTCTCTGAAAATAAATAAACCTTAAAAAAAATGAAAAAAATGTCCTCAGGTGAGGATAAACAAAAAAAGTAACAGCTTGTATTCGAAGAGGAAGGAGGCCTGCCGTGGCTGGAGGGGCCTGGGAGGACGTCCTGGGGACCGCCCTGGCCTGACCTCACCCCGGCTTAGCTCCTGACTCCCACCCAATGACCTGACATCGAATAGATGCCCAAGGGGCACCTTGAACTTAACTCATTCCAAACAGGACTCTTGGTTTCCTCTCTAGACTTCTGTTTCCTCACAGCACATCAACCACCCAGTTGCCTTATCAAACTACCAGGCATCACCCTTGATTCCTGTCTTTGATTCATCTCCACGTTATTCCACCATCTGGTCCTGTGGATCCCACCTGCATCCACGCTGCCCTGGCCCAAGCCCCCGGTGTCTCTCACCTGCACAGCTGCCCAACCTCCTAGTTAGTCTCCCTGCTCCCATGTTGGATTCCGGCCGCCCATTCTCCATGCGCAGCCTCGCCTCCTCACTTCCTCCAGTAAACCAGATCCTCTGTTTCCCTACCTACAGCTATCCCCTGGGGTAAAACCCAAGTTCTTTATCCTCGTAAGACCCTTGCAAGCCGGCCTCTGCCCACTTTTCTGCACCCCTCCTCCCCGACAGCCACCGCAGCCTGCTTCCTGTTCTTGGTCACAGAGCGCGCATTTCTGTCCAGGGGTTCCCTCAGGTCTCCCCATATCAGTCCCTTCTCATCTCTCAGGTTTCAGCTTAAACATCACCTCCTCACAGAGACTTTTCCTGGTCACCTGACAAAGTATCTCACCTCGTTCAACTTTTTTATTTTATTTCAATATTTTTAGAAAGAGGGGAAGGGAGAGAGGCAGAGAGGGAGAGGGGCATCAATGTGTGGTTGCTTTTCACCTTCCTCCAGCCACAGACCTGGCTGGAGACCTGGCTTGCAACCTGGTTATGTGCCCTGGCTGGGGAATCGAACCTGCGACCTTTGGGTTTGCAGGCCGGCGCCTTATCCACTGTGCCACCAGCCAGGGCACCTCGTTCAATTTTTATGTTCTCATTGACTCTGCTTTCTTAGTTATCAACATGTCCCCTGTCCTGGCTGGCATGGCTCAGTGGGTTGATCACCAATAATGCGAACCAAAGGGTCGCCAGTTTGAGTCCCAGTCAGGGCATGTGCCTGGGTTGTGAGCCAGGTCCCCAGTTGGGGACGTGCGAGAGGCAACCACACATTCAAGTTTCTCTTCTTCTTTCTCCCTCTCTTCTCCTCTCTCTAAACATAGGTAAATAAAATCTTTTAATTAATGTGTCCCTTGCTGTGAGGGCAGGGACTTTGTGGAGCTTCTTTGCCACCATCCCTGAGACCCCAGAAAAGCCCCTGGGCAAGGTGGGTGCTCAAAATATTCGTGATTTCAACAGATAACTCCTGCGCACAAATACCGGTTCCAGGCCCTGGGCTCACGGAGACTCCCGAGAGCCCATGATGTCCTGGGCAGAGCGGAAGTGACATAAAGCCTCTCCCGCTCCCCACACGTGCATGAGCGTGGCTGGCCGGCCGCTCGCTGCCACAGCCATGCTGTGGGAATCCACAGGTCATGCACCCCTTCCCACCTACACGGCCTCCACCGTGGAACCCTCCCCAGAAATTTGCCGCCCAGCATCTCCCGGTGCATCGGTTTCTGGGTGGCTGCGCCTATCAGCCCTGGGCTTCAAAATCTCTTCTGGTCTCATCAACCAGCTCTTTCCAAGAACAAATGGTAAAGACGCATGTGCCTTCCTGTGCTGAGTCAGGCACCTGCCCACCTGAGGTCACGGCGGCATTTCCTTCCAGCCCTGCGTTCTGCAGCCGCAGGCGGCAGGCCTTTGAAAGTGTTTTCTGGAGAAAAGCTGAGCGATGATAACCTTGCCGGGGGCGGGACACTGGGTGTCCTTCCTCGCAGCGAGCGGGCCCTTTATATGCGGCGGAGACCATGGCGAACACAGCCGCGACAGAAGCAGTAGCTGAGGCAGCACCCGCCCTCCCGCCATGGTCTCGCACACAGGTACCCGGGACGCAGGGGAAGGCTCGGAGGGGCTCAGCCCCGGCGAAGGGGTGACGCCAGGGGGACAGGCGTCTGGCCCGAGTGCCTCACCTGCAGCGTTCTCTCTCCAGGTCCCGCCGGGTTCGCCCTAGTCCTGCTCTGCAGCATGGGAACCTTGCTGTCCATGCCAATCCCCGCTAGTCACTACCCAATAATCATCGCAGAGTTAAAGGCCTTGTGTGCCCGCCTTTTGAAAGAATACGTAAGTACCCTATGTATTGCTACGTAGGTTCCTTTCCAAAGCCGCTTCTTTCAAGTGCCTTTTGCTCTCCCCAGAAGAAGGGGCTCTTTCCAGAGGTGCAGCGCAGGCAGCGGGGCCAGGAAGGGCTGGGGACAAGCAGACAGGCCACCGTGCAGTTTTGGGGCAGGTCGGGGTCAGAGACAGAGCTGAGCCCACACAGCCGAGAACTCCAGTTTCTTACCCACTGTGTGGTTTGCTTTGGTGGCCACTCGCCCCGTGTGCCTGGTGCACTGCAGCGGGCTCCACCCAGGGCTTGTCCGGGGCCAGGGCCACCCTGCCCACGGGCTCGGGAGCCTGCTGACGAGCAGGGACCTATACCCTAAGTAACCTAAGCTGTCAACAACGTCCCCGACAATGCGGGACGTTCAAACGCTGACGGCAGTTCGCAAACTAGGTGTCGCTTGGCCCCGCAGCGCTGGGAGCAGGCCCCAGCCAGGTGCGGACAGGTGGCCACGTGGACCGGGAGCCCGGGCTTGGTGGCTGCTGCCTGGCTGGGCTGGAACCCGTCCGCCGGCCGATCGTGAGCCGGCCCCGCAAACCACGGAGCTTGTGCGGCTCCCGGTGGGGTTGGGGCACCGCTAGAGGAGCGGCGGGGGGGGGGGGGTAGTGGGGGGCCCTTGGCCCACCCGGGTCCCGGGGAAGCACTCAGAAGCTGCCTGTTGGGATTCCTAACAAACCTAACGCTCAGCACGTCTCCCCCTGCGGCTCCCCGGAAGAGAGAGAACGGCAGCCTGCCCAGCGCCCGCTACGCGCAGCTGTCTTTCTCGTCCCACTGCCGACCGCCACATCACATCAACAGCACGGCCATCCGGCCCTACTTCACGGCCATCAAACGACTTCAAAACAACGCCAACATCGAGAAGGTCGTGCAACAGCTGAACAAAATTGAACCTCAAAATGGGATGGAAACCACCGTGCCCGTGCCTGCAGGCGCCTTTAACAGCAAGCGGTTCATCCTGACTGTTCTGCAAGAGTTTTCCGCATGCTTACAACTGTTGTCGGCACGGAGCCGGGGCCCCGGAGGCCGCCGGGTCACCTCTCGGTGAGCCTTGGCCGGCCGGCCGGTGGCTTCAAGTTGCTATTCCCGTGGGTGAGCTCGGTGAAGCCCCGGGTGGGCCGATCCTGAGGGAACGTAGATGGAAATGTGTGAGCTAACCTGAAACCGATCTCCAACTCTGTCACTGTTACTAGTCTGGGTATTTATACAATGTCTGTCTTCCTTCTGCAGCCTTAAGTCTTATTTATTAAAGTCTCCTTCTACCCTTGGGGGGCAGAAAGTAGCCACTATGTTAACTTATTGATATTTATTGTATTGAGGGCTGTTAATAATGCTCCTTGGAGGAGCCCTTGGAACCTATTTAATAAATTATTTTCAATTTTTCTCATAATCTGTGTTGGGTGTTGTGTCGGGAGGGCTCAAATTAGCCACCGGGAGTCCAGGCGGGGCGCATGCGGCCGAGGGAGCGTGGACATGCCTTGGAAACCAGTACGGCCCCTGTCACCTCTCCCTGCCACATGGCCTGGCAGCAAATGCAAGTGATTCCAGCAGCACCAACCATTCACTGTGCATTTTCTTTAGGGCAGGCCGTGGAGGTACCATGATTGCCTTTCCTTTGTAGCTGGAGAAACTGGAGCCAAAAGACACAGAGTCACTTGCCAGAGGCCACAGAGCTGTCAAGTGGTGAAACCCTTTTCAGGGTGGCTCTCAGCACTGTCCCTGCGTGTCCCTCCCTGGGCAGTGTGGTTGGTCAAGAGCAAGCACGGCCTTTCCTGGCCCGTCCAGCAAAGGCCTGTCCCTTCAGCTCATCCATGGCTTCTTCCCAGCCAGGACGCGTGTTGATTCCTTGAATGAACATGAAGCCCAGTGCTGCCTGAGGATCTCGGGCATCTTCTGGACTCACCGTTCTCCGAGTGACTCTCAGAGCCGCAACAGCCGTGTCCCCAGGCCAGTTAGAAACGCAGACCCGTGGGCTCCACCCCAGACCTGCTGCATCAGACAGCCCGGTGTGGCTGGCAGTCTGATCCTTAATGAAACCTCCCGGTGATTCCCGCACGCGCTGAAGCCAGAGAATCACCGGTCATGAGTTGAACAGCACTTTCGTCTGCATCCTATTATGGGGGGCGAACTGAAGGCCCTCACCTCTGTGGGACTTGTCCCCAGGCCCACAAGCCTCCCGAAAACTTCAGGCCAACCCACACGAGGGACACCCCCCAGCGTCAGGGCCAGGCTGGGGACGGGCACGAACTGGAACCTGAAATGACCCAGGATGGACGCAATCATGGAGGTTTCATCACTGAGGATTAACTCCTTCTCCAGCCCCTCCCCTCTCTGAGGAGAGGTGAATGGTGTTTTTGTTTGTTTTTTAAATACTTTACTTAAAGAGAGGGGAAGGGAGGGAGAGAAATATCCATGTGAGAGACAAACCCTGATATGCTGCCTCTCAGACATTCCCTGATGGGGACCAAACCCACAACCCAGGACGGGGAATGGAACGAACCGGCGGGCGATGACCCGTTTTGCAGGACGGCTCAGCCCCGACCCCTCCACCCGAGGCAGGGCTGAGAGGCCCGAGCTTCCCCTTGTGGCTCAGCCTCGCTGGCGACCAGGCAGCGAGACACTCCTGCCTCTCGAGAAACTCCAGGGCTCTCAGGAGCTCTATGCAAGGACGGCACAGACACAGAGCACCCTTTTCTCCTTAGGTCGCAGTGCGTCACCCTGGCCATGGGGGAGAGCGGGGCTCAGGGGCTGGTGGCACGGACATTTCTGCAGAGACAGCCGGGGTGGGGCTTAGCGGCGGCCACCCCTACCCCCACCCTGGAGGCAGGTGCCTTGCACCTGTGCTAAGTCCCGCGCGCCCCAGTGCACAGCTGCCGCCACCAGGAGCCCTGCTGATCTGGCGGGGCCTCCAGAAAAGTCCACAGATGACTCAGCGACAGGCTTGGGGGGCAGCGCCAGGTTCTGACTAAAACCATCTTGTGCACTTGCAGGGAGAGGAAGCCTTTTGAAGTGTCTGATTTCTAGACTCGTGTTTCCAGCAAAGCTACCTACAGCTCGTCTGTGAAGACGCTTCTCTGTGAGGTGGTCCCCTTCCCACCTCTGGGGACACATCCGCATCCCAAACAAGCACCCAGGCCGTGGGCCGGCTTCAGAGGCCTGTGTCCCGCTGGGTCGCACAGGATCCTGCCCTCGCCGGGGCCCCCAGCAGGTTCCTGCGCCCGCTGCCCCTGCCCCGAAATCCTTGAGGATTGGAGAACAAGTGGCCCTACATTTGGGTTTCGCTCTGGGCCCTGCGCATTTTGTGGCTGGGCCCTCCGGGTACCTGGGCAAAGGGCAGGTTCCTGGTTTTACACCAATTCCAACCCAGCAGGTCTGGGCTGGGCCGCGGGGCCTGCGCTGTGAACAGCTGTGCTGACGTCATTCACAGGCTGCGGTGGCCCCCATTTCAACTGCGGCCTCTGGGAGCTGTGCAACCATCACCATTAACCCCAGCGCATTTTCATCTGCCCCAGAAAGAACCCCGCACCCGTCAGCAGTCACTCGCCATGTCCCTCCCCAGTAGGCGCAGAGCCACGCTGTCTCGGCGGGGCGGCCTGCTCAGTGCCCACCCGCGGAACCAGTGTCACGTCTCTCGCTCAGCGGCAAGTCCTCACAGATCAGCCACAAGGAGGCCAGAGACGTGCCTTCAAGTCAAGACCGCCACCCGCACGCAGCACTGTGGACAAGGAGAAGAAACAACTCAGGCTCACCTTTCCTGAAAGTGGCGGCGTGGGCCAGGGCTTCCCGCAGGTGAAAAGGGGGACAAGGACTCTGAAACAATTAGCGTCCCTTGGCTGATAATCTGCTAAAACCAAGAAAGAGGCAGAAAGATAAGCAGGTGTTGGCATTTTGGGGACAAATGTAGTCTCCCCTCCACGACCTATCTTATGATCCAAACACTTTATAACCATGACTTTTAAAATCCAAGTCCACAGAACACATATACACCAGTAAGATACGATTTGTGGGGGGTGGGAGGCGGTAGGGAAGGGAGGCGACAGTGGCTAACAGGATAGGCGCGAGGCTGCTCAATCCCTACGGCAACCCCATGGGGACAAGGATCAGAACCCACACTTTACAGGTGAAGACTTTCCGGCCCAGGGAGGCTACCACCGGCCAGAAGGTGAGGAATTTGGGTTTTCGTCTCAATGCAACTGGCAGCCACTCAAGTTTCCGCAGAGGAAGGTCACAGTGCCTCTCAAGTGCCTTCAGAAAGCCAACCTGGAGATGACGGGCAGCTGTAGGGGGGGCCTGGAGGGTCCCAGGAGTCCCGGCCAGGGCTGGGGGGCCACGTGCAGGCAGTGGCGTGGGGTGACGATTTGGGGGTCGCACCGGCAGGGTGCCCGGAGACGGTGCGGGAGGGGAAGGCAGGCGCAAGGGCAACGCCCAGGTTTCTGCCTTAAGCTGGGGGACGCCGCGCAATCCCCGATCCCCGTGTCACACGCAGTGTCTGGGGACGAACGAGCTCTTGGCAGATGAGATCGAAAGTTAAAATGAGGCTGGTTGGAAGCAGACTCAAGAAATAGAAACAAGTGAGTGGAGAGGAATGAGTCAAATGGAAGAGGAGAAAACTGCCAGAAGGGAGATAACACAGGAAAAAGCCCCAGGGGGACAGGAGGCGTGACCTTTATAAACCTGCTGCTGCTTGCGAGGGCTCTGCTGCGGGTTCTGCCCCCTTTGCCTGGCTGTCCTGCTGGTTCTGGGCTCGGGGGCCACCCACCAGCTCCGACCCCCTGCCTGGTCTGCCACTCGGACTTTGGTAACCCTCGCCCGCCTGGTCCCTGCTGTGTTTCCTGAGCCAAGTTCCAATTCAGCCCTCAGCACAAGCTCCCTGATCAGCCGCTGGGGGCCAGAGGGGAGCCTGGGTCAACTCCTGGAGGTGCTGGATGGGCGGGTGGGGGGTGTGACGCATGCCTGCCCCAGGGGGCCGTCAGCTACACGTCTGGGAGGGCTGGGGATCAGGGGACACCCGCAGGTTGGAACCTGGGCTTCCGGGGCAGGTGGGACAGATTTTTAACTCTTGCTCCCGTGGCCCCATGCCCACCGCAGTTCTGTAATGGAAACAAGGAGCCTGCTGGGTCAGCTCCCCCACGGGCAAAAACCAGTCAGCACAGATGAGGCGATGAGACTGTTTGCTGTTTCACACCCATAGGCAGGAAAGCAGACGCTTATCTTAGAAAGTGTTTCCCCTTCTAAAATAAGCAGCTTCTAGCTAATAATCTGGTGCATCAGAAAATCTGATCAACCAGAATGCCCCATTGCCCAGATCTCCCATTGGCTGTGACTTCACAGCTTTGTACCACGCCTTCTGAGGCCTTGGAAGGGCCAAAACGGCAGGGGTGCCATTCTGGAAGCGGCGCTAGAAACACTTACTATTCACGGACGAAACCCACAGGGTCCCTGGGGTGTGCTTCAAAACAATGGGGGCGAGGGGCACGTGTGTAGAAAACAGAATTGGCCCTCAGCCGATCACTGATAAAATGGGTGACAGGTACAGGGGTGTATGGCAACTCTTCTGCTTCACGCATGCTGAAGGCATTCTGAAATAAAAGATGAAAGAATCCATGTTGAAATCTAGGACAAATGCAGTCATACCACCCCACACAGGCTAAATTCAGGCCCTGATGTGCTAAAAAAAAAAAAAAGACACTAGAGAAGGTGAGCTGTGTTCCGCAGAGCTGCGTCCACATCTGAGATGCGATACTTTCAAATGCCACTTAGAATGCTGATCGTATCGACACCTAATTACGAAATTAGAAAATACTTTTTATATTAACTATGTAATCGTAGGAGTCAACCTTCAAACCTTGTTCAACCCCTGCATTAGCTTGACACCTCACACACTAGTCCCCCCTTCCCTGGGGTCTTACCGGGGCCCCCCTGACCCCAGCACCTCTCAGAGGCGGGTGAGGCAGGACCGGTCTTGTTTTCCAAGCTCACGCTGACTGTGAGACCATAGGACAGGATGGGATGAAAGAGCTCCGTGTCCTGGTTGAGCATGACCGTGACGTGGGACTTGGGTAACGGCCGTGGGATGGAAAAGGGGCCGAGTTGTCAGGAAGGAGTTCAGAAGACAAACAGGGCTTGGTGTTAGGGGATGCGAAAGGCAGCTGGGTAACGTTTGGATGTGGGGCGTGGGGAGCCCACTTACAAGATAAAAATGACCCTTTCAGCCTTTTCCCTCTGACTCCCGTCACCTCGACAGTTTCTTCCTCCATAAAATGGGAACCACCACACTGCCCACTTGAGAACCCCCCAGAGGGGGGGGCGGCCCCGAGGGGGCCTGGCCTAGCAGAGGGGCAGGAGTTGCTGGTGCATGGGCCCCACTCTGCGCTTCTGATCCTCCCTTCCCAGCCCCCCAACTCCACCTGCTTCTCCAAACTACGCCCCCAGCTCCCTTGCTGCACAACACGGAACCAAGTGAAAAGACCTAAGCGGATGCCAGCTGCTTAGCTCAGGGCAGCTGAGCCCCTGCTGGCCAGAGGACGCCACACACCACTCACCTCCTGGGCCCCCGACTCTTGTTTTGTGTCACGAACCGTTTTCCTTGGGGGAGGCCTGGGGGTTTGATCAGACAAGAACCCGCACTCAAGCCATGCACTTCAGTCGAGATGCCGATCTGGGCGGCTGCTCTGCGCAGCCCAGCGGCCCACGTCCCACCGCCCGGGCACAGGAGCAGGGAGGCAGGGCACCGATGGTAGGGAGAAGAGGAGCTTCTAAGTTCAAGATCAGCAAAACCTTCTCAGCACAACAAACAGGCATTTCCGCGGCTCAGCTTCCAGTATTTGTCTGCGGCGCTGGGTCCCTGCGCGGAGACCCGGGCCAGCTGGGGCCGTCTCTAGGCCTGAGGACCCGTTCAGTGCCCAGGCCCGTGTGGCCACACAGATGCCAACCCCTGCTCTCCGGGTGCAGCGCCGCATGGGTCGCTGGGCAGGGACACCCGGGAGAGGACGTGAGCCTCGCAGCCACCAAGAGGCTGCAGGGCCAGCGCTGGCTCCTGACGTGGCAGGGGAGGCCAGGGCTGGTCTGTACAAGCACCGCTTGAGCTCTGTCTGCCTGGCCATTCGTGGCGGAATCTGTCACACGGGGCACTTTCAGTGGAGGCCGTCTTTCTGGACACACCTCCAGAGCCCCCACCCACGGCCTCCA
This sequence comes from Noctilio leporinus, assembly GCA_004026585.1. Taxonomy (NCBI): domain Eukaryota; kingdom Metazoa; phylum Chordata; class Mammalia; order Chiroptera; family Noctilionidae; genus Noctilio; species Noctilio leporinus. Next base: position 67,346 of record PVIW01000105.1, read on the forward strand.
CTCAGGCTGCGCCCGCACCCAGGGTGAGAGAGGATGCGGCCGGGCGCCGCTGCCCTGACCCCCTTCACCATCTCCCACAGCTCGCAGGCAGCACTGAAGACCACACACCACACGCGCTTTTCCAAACAGAGTCCGGCATTTTATTGTCTTGGATGCAAATAGTTTTCAAACTGCATTGTAGTGTTGGATACAGCTGGTAAAAACGTGCTTCTCAACAGTGGCAGGCAGGCTGCCCTGGGGCACATGGGCCTGAGGGACTGGATTCCACTCCTCAGGCCACAAGGGCTCCGGGGTTCCTACCGGAGCCCGATACAGGCGCCCAAGCTCCCGACAGAGAAAAGTGAACCATTTACACTGTGACCGGCGACCAGGGGAGGGAAGGAACGGGCGTCCCCAAGCGAACGACAGCAGTGGCCGCGCCCTGCGTGGAGGGCTCTGTGTGGGGCAGCAGGCGTGGCGGGTGAGGCTGCCTTCCAGCTCCCGGCCTGTGTTCCGGCCGAGCCCCTCCTGCCTTTTAACTGCGGGACAAACTCTGTGGACACAGATCAAAGGTCAGGGTCTGCCAACCCGCCACGACCCCCATCCAGAGGGCAGCAGTCTCTGCTCAGAAGAGAGTTCTTCAAACTAGCGAGGCCCAAGGTCCACTGTGGAAACAGAAGTTTAACTGGGAGATGCAGGAGAATTTTGCTACATAATTGGAAAGGGATGTCACGAAAATAAAATGCCGATGAGCAAACGCACACACGCGCAGGCTTGGGCAAGCACACGCGTGTGCACTCACGCACACAAAGTAAAAGCCAACGTTCAATATAAAAAAGTTCCCTTTTCTGTCTCCAACGCTGATTTCCATAAGCCCTGACAAGGAAGCGAGGAGTGAGCAGGAAAAGCCACGTTCTCCAGAGGAAGGAAAATCGGTAGCTGACACTTGTGGAGCGACTTGGGGACCCTAAGGCCTCTCCCTGTTCCCGGAGCCCCTCCGACCACAAAGACCCGCTGACCGGCCAGGACCAGGGCGGCTACTGTGCTGAGCGGTGCCGACCATCCTGCCTCACCTTCGTCCCCTCCCTGTGCTAAGATCCAAATCTTCCTCAATACACGAGGCCCCGGGGCTATGCGGGCCCCGGCCCCTCCAGGCCCTATGGAGGACCCTTCGCAGAGCCAAGGCGAAGGAGCCGTGGGTCTCACCAACCGCAGAGCTTCATGGGAAGCAGGGTGTCTCCACGGAAAGGCAATTCTCCCACTAGGGAGAAAGCAGCCCAACGGAGACCCCAGCTGGAGACCATGGAGGGCCCAGGGGACCCCGGAGGGGAAGAGGCTGCTGACAGTGGGAGGGGTGACAAGGCAGCAATGCCAGCCCACCCGCATGGAGCCAGTGAGATAAGAGCATGAACTGAGGCCGTGTCAGGCGGTACCTCTGGTGCCCACCAAGCGAGTCTGCTGGCCTCGGCGCACGGACCGCAGGATGGCCCACCCTGCAGCCCCAGAGCTCATCTAGGTGGGCAGCCAGCTCGGCGCAGGAGGCGGAGGGTGACGCTTCCTGGCAGCAGAAGAGCCAGCCAGGATCAGGCAGTGTTGTCATTCGCCACCCACGCCTTCGCCCAGACCAGAAAAAGGGGTCTGGTACCACCCTGGACCCCTCGACCCTGAACACACTGTTTCTATTTCTATCAGCCACAGCAAAAGCAACAAAACCACCCTTCAGGCTTGACCTCTAGAAAGGGAAAGTGGGGTCAGGTCACAAGGACAGGAAGGAAAGGAAGTTGGGTGCCCAGGACACAGGGGCAACCACTGACCCAAGCTCCAGCACGGGCTGTGCCGGGGCCCGGCTCCTCCTCCCATCAACACTGGCTCCTGCCGCGGGGCCGCCCCTTGGACGGCCAGACACCCGCGAAGCTGCCACCTGCCGCAGGGCCAGCCCCTCCAGAGGCCACAGCCGGCGGGAAACCCGCCAGTTCAGAAAACCCCACAGCAGCCGTGCTGTCCCCCAGTCATTGTGAAAGAGCAGGCAGCAACAGCTGATGGCACAGAAAGATTTCACAGAAATACTGGCAAAGATTTATGCGCCAGACAGAATCTTTTTCCCTTTCAGGTTGGTTTTCTGACTATCTGACGTGTCAGCATGTTTAAGTCTTTGATGGGAGTAGGGACAGAGATGGAGGTGAAAACAAGTGTAAACAAACCACACCCTGGGGTCAGCACCCACTGGGGGCTGCCAGCAGTGGCCTCAGTTTCCCCACGCCCAGACCGGGGACCCTGGGACAGACGTAAGAGGCCCTTGTGACCAATGGGCCAGATGTGTCAGGCAAGATCACAGAACAAGAAAACCTCTACACAAGGAACGATCAAGTGAGCAGGGAGAGAAACAGCCTCCGGGCCCTGTGGCCGCAGCAATGAGCACCAGAGAAGTGGACCGAAGTATCTCAGAACCAAAACATGCCAGACGGACACACACAGCCTTCAAAGTCACACACAGCCCAGCAGCCTTCAATAGTTAACAAAACAGGGCTGAACGGTGAGTCAGAGAGAGGGAGCGAGGGAGAGGTAGGCTGGAGAAGCAAGAGGCCAATTTTACAGCCCAGAGGTTAGAGAGCGGCTCCCAGCAAGGGGCGGGAGAAGGCAGGGCCCAGCCAGCCCTGCGGCCTCCTGCGTTTGTGAAGGCACAGGATCTAGGGGCCCGAGCTCCCAACCCCCATCCCGCAAACCCTCCTGGTTTCCTTTCCCTTTCACCCTAGTGCAGCCCTCCCCACGGTGGTCTCCCCTTCCGAAGGGGACTTGGTGTTGGCCCTGGGGGTAAAGATGGTTCTTCTACCACATCCAGTGGAAACGAAGGACCAGCCCGGCCCGGCCTCGGCTGTAAACACATGCTCTGGGGAGACTGCGGGGCACTACCTCGCTGCTCTTGGAGGAGCCTGAAGCACAGACCAGGAGCAGGTGGCAGGCCAGTGACTGCGTCAGAGGCGCTAGGTGGGTGGCGACAGGAGCGAGCCCCATCTGGCTTCACCCCCAACGCAGAGGTGGCCTGCCGGCTCCTGAGAACCCTCCCTGGGACTCCAGGGACCGGGGGGAGCCTCCAAACGAATGTTTGGAGCCCTCAGAGGGCCCCCGGGCCCCCTCAAAGCCGACCCAGGACTCCTGCCCACCCACCACTGTGCCTCCATCTCTGGCGGGAGGGCAGGGGAGCCAGCGGGCTCTGAACTTCCCAGCAGGACCGCAAAGCACACCCTCTCATCGAGGAGGGGCCCTTGGCCAGGCTTCCCGAGTGTCACAGTGCCCTTCGGCCTCCCTCGCAGCCCCTGCAGATGCAGGGAGGGCCGGCCTGGACCACCTCGTTCCGCGTCTTCCCCCAGCCGTCTGCTGCGACTCCCACACTCAGAAATAAATGGTGGTTTCCTCCACCTCACGATCTGAGTGCAGTTCTTCACTGTCTGACGGGCGATGCCCAGGGACAGCTGAGGCGGGCCGCCATGCTCTGCCTGTCGACATGCAACGTCTTCCTCCAAATACAGGGCAGCACAGCTTTTGGGTGCAGTGACATCTTTGGTCCTAGCGCTGTTCCGGGTTGGCACTCCCAGGCGAACAGATGCTGACACATGACCAGGCTGATGGCAGCACCATGGGGCCCAGCCTCTCGTCACCCGAAAGACCGTGTGTGTCCGTCAGATGCTGCTGGCTCGGCAGGGAACAGGGCGGAAGGGCTGCGCTGTGAGTGAGGCCTGGCGAGGCCTGGGCCCAGTCCTGCCGCAACTCCCCAGCCGGCGGTGCTGGGGAAGCTGCCCCCCCATGCCAGGTGGCGCTCAGTCACAACAGACTAGGCACTGCCCGCCCGGGACGGCTTCCCAGCCGAACTGCAGCTTTGCATTGCATGTGCTTTCCTTCTCGTCAACATGCATGTGCACCCTCGGCCTTCGCCCCTGTGAGTTCTGGGCTCCCTGGCAGCTGACAGCCTGACAGCTGCCCAGATTTACAAGGTCGGAGCTGGGGAGGAGGATGGAGGCCTTCCCAGTGCCTCGGGGCGGGCCAGCGTAGGTGCGGGGTCACTCGGAGCAGACCCCCGGCCCAGGGCGGTGGGCAGCACGGGGAGAAGACCTCCCAAGGTTTCTAATTCCAGGAGCAGTGTTGCCTCCACGTGCCCCACCTCCTTCCGTGGGCCTCGCAGGCCAGCAAGACAGGACTGGAACTGCAGCGGTCTCCGAAGGCATGGGAGGCTGTGGCTGAGGTCGTTGAGGGGATCCTGAAGAAGGGCTGCTGCTGTTGGCAGGACCCGAACCTGCTGTGGACCTGAGTGTGGCGTGCGGGCAGCCCAGCGGGCAAGTGGAGTTGGAGGCAGGCCCTGAGGCCCTGCGTCCGGAGAGGCAGGGCTGCAACCTCCTCTCCTCTGGCAGGGAAGGGCCCTCAGGGCACCTGGTGTGCGCGTGCCCCTCAGCACTGCTACGACTCCCCGGACCTCTTGCCAAGCCTGGTGACCGCCTGCGCTGCCTGCTTGGGCAGCTGGGCCGGGTCCGTCAGGATGGAGGTGGAGGTGCTCAGGCGGCGGAGTGTCTTCAGCACGGCTGCAAGGCAAAGGGGCGCTGGGCCTGGGCAGCGTCGAGCCCACCATGGACACCAGACCTGTGGTCTCACACATCCCCACGGGGTGACTCTCGTGCTCGCCAGAGGAGGGGCACCAGGTCCCACACCTTTGGGGCAACTCTCTCCATCCCAGGGGTGGAGGTGCACAAGTTCCGCCCCCTGACCTGCAGCGGCGTTTCTGGCTCAGGGCTGCGCCCAGCACCCTCCCCACACCCTGCACCGCCGCCTCCCCGTGAGAGCTTGCAGTGGCCTGGGCTCCTACTGCACTAAAGCCGCCTCTGCCCGGCACTGGCACAGAAGGTGGCAGCTTCCCGCCCCACCCGGCCCCCTCCATGTGGCGCCCACTCACTTGGCCTGAGGACGGGTAGGGAGCAGTGCTGGTCCAGCCAGGACAGAGCTGTCCGGTGCAGCTCTTCCAGGCTGCTGGTGGACACCATCCCCTTGAAGGACTCAAACAGCGGCTTGATGATGATACTGAACTGCATGGTACCCAGGTTAAAGAAAAGGGAAGCAAGGAGGAGGGCCTGCGACCGACCTACACCTGAGACGCGGAGATCTGGACATCGTGGCGTGCCCGACGCTCACCAGAGTGGCTCCAACTCCAACTGGCCCCCAGCCACCGGAGCAGGGACCGAGTGGCTTCTCTGGTCTGGAATGGGCCCTGGCGGAGTGGCGTGAGCAACACTGGGATGCTCTGCGACAGCTGGTGTGTCACATGCCGCCCAGTGCACACGTCCACCCACCTGCGGACACGGCAGCTCGGCCCAGCCACCCCCGGGCATGCGGACGCATCAGCCTGCCACTGGGCCAGACCCTGACCTCGACTTTCACAGGAAAACTAACCACTAAAATTCTGCAGCACAACAACAGACATTTTTTGCCACGTGGACAAAACCAGGGCATATTTTTGATTCGCTCACAGCAGATGACGGCTGTGTGGCTCTTGCCATGTTTGACTTGACACTGAAAGGGGAAGAGGACCAAGCCTTGGGTGTCACGTTTTAAAACTTCTCAAGTGCACTGGTAATGCAAATCCCATCTGATAACAAAACCCTGAGGGGCCCGGGCAGTTCCTCATCTGTGTCACTTGCGCACCATCCTGAAGGTGAGAGTCTAACTACTGCAGGCGGTCCTGACCGCCCTGACACCTGCTCGGGCTGGGTGGGGGTGGCCAAGGCAGAGGCCGTCCACCTGAAAGGCCAGGTGAGAGAGGCCTGAGCCTCAGGCTAGAGGGCGGGTTCCACACCAGGCTCTGCCCCTCGGTTTTGGGAGCCTGGCTGCCCTCCTGCCTGTCCCAGGGGTACCCCTGCCCCCGACTCACAGACGAGCTGGTGCCGGGATGTGCTACTCAGACGCCACTCCCTTCTGCCAGCGGCTCTGCCGTGGCCATTCCTTCTCAAGGACCCAGAGCGATGCTGGCCTGTGGTGACTGGTGGCAGCGGCAGCCCCAGGCCACTCTGTGGCCACACCCCAGGAAATCGGCCTTGCTGCCTTGGGGAACGCAAGGACAGCTCTTTAGAGACTTCCTGAAGGACTAGGGAGGTGACACCCGCTGTTGTGGTGTACTAGTTTGGGGCGGGGCGGACAAGAAAACCCAAAGATACAATCCAGAACTTCCAATTCTGCAGGGTCCGGTTCTTCACATACTCGTCAAACATGTCTGTCATGTGATCACACTGGCGCCGGGTGACGGGGACTCCTGTGGCAGGGAGGAGCTGCTGGCAGGAGCTGGAAGGAAAACATTCAGAGGAAGCTGGGAGAAGCTGGTGACGTCCGTGGGCCCCGGGGTGCCGTCCGGTCTGGGGGAAGGACTGCAGCGGAGGCCTCCACCCGCGCCGGGGACGCGGAGGGCCTGCCCACGGGACAGCAGGCGAGAGGAGGTGCCGCCCGCGCCCTGAGCCCCGCCTCACAGGATGGTGGCGTTGAGCTCCTCGATCTCGTCCCGCAGCCGCCGCGCTTCCTCCTGCATCTGGCTGCGCTCCTGCTGCAACTTGGTGATGTACTCCACCGTCTTCTGCAGCGTGATGGCGTGGCTGGTCTGCAGGCGGCAGGGGTAAGAGCTGCGCCCACCCCCGGACCAGCCTGCCAGCCCCCCCAAGCCCTGGCAGCTCACCAGCTTAGAGCTGTTGGAGATCAGGCCATTCAGCGTGTCGAAGCCCATCTTGATGTTGAAGCGCCTCTTCTGCTCTGCGGAGATGTGCTTCATCTGCCGGCTCTGTGGGGGCACCAACCCCGTGACGCCGGCTGCACCGCAGGGCAGCTTCCCCGTCCCTCCTCCCAGCCCCGACCCGAGGCTGCTGGGCTAGAGCCAAGTGGAGGAGGGGACAGGAAGCTGAAAGGTCCCACCAGCAGCCAGGAGGGTGCTGCTGGGACTTCAGAACACTTTCCCTGAAGCATGAGGCCAGGACCTGAAGCCCCAGCAGGGAACCAACACTGACAATTTGGCAGGTTCTAGCCACCCTCAAACCCTTGTCTACGGTCCCTGTTTTCACAGGTGCCACTTCGGCCACATTACAGGAGTCAATGTGGCTTCCACAGGCCAGTCAGTGGGGCTGGGGGTGGGTGGAAGAAGCTGGCTTCCTCTCAAAATTAATGCAGTAGACGTCCGTGCTACTGATGCCACCCCAGTCTGTGTCCCTAGCAACGGACACTGCTGCCTCAGAGATGCCTTGAGAGTCTCCTCCTTTTGCCTCCCATCCCTCCTAGGGAATCGGGACCCAGAAGAGACATGTGGTACCTTCACTGCAGCCGAGGTTTTGCAGTCTGCAGAGTACTTCCCTGAGCAGTTGTTCTGGGGAGACTGGGGGCCTGGGCTGTGCTCCGAAGCACATGGAGAGGCCTGCTCTGAGCCTGGCCCATCACGACCTGGGAAGGACAGAGACACTCTGAGGGATGGGGCTGCTGCAGGCATCACTCCCCAGAGAGCCCCGCAAGTCCCAAAACCTGGGAACCCATCTTGAACCTTGACAGTGGCCCCTGAGCAAAACCCTGGGAGGGCCACCCCACCTCCCAGAAGGGCTGACAGGCAGGCGAAGCCTGGTGGGGGCTGGGTGCAGGGCAGGTGAAACATGGCCTGAGTCCAGCCAGTCACAGGTCTCAGGGGACGTGGGAGAGTCCCCAGAGGAGGTCCCAGCCCCAACAGCCCTACCAAGCCACCCAGAGGTGTCCCAGGGACTCCATGGAGCGTGCAAGGCTCACGTGGGCCATGTGCTCTTCTGTTCTTTAGATTCCACAGTGTGTTTCTTCACACTTCCCTGAATCTTACCCAGGCCCCAAACTCCTTTCATTAAAAGCAGGAACCTCTTCCCCGCAGAGAACACGTGCCAGCTACCCCACGGCCACTGGGGTCTCTCAGGAGCCTCCCCACCTGACTTTGGGTCTCACCATCCCTAGTCCATCGCTGCTGGCACAATGACGCCCCGAGTCCTCAAACCCTGGGCCTGGACACGCCCCCTGGCCTGACCCTGGAAAGCAGGCCTTGCCTCCTCATGCCCCCAGCGGGAGCCATGGACAAGATGGCACTTGGGGCGCTCTCGAGGGGGCACACTCTCCAGGGGGCACACTCTCCAGGGGGCATGCTCTCCAGGGGTGCGCTCTCCAGGGGCACAATCTCCCGGAGGCACACTCTCCAGGGGGGCACACTCTCCAGGGGCGCACTCTCCTGGGGGTGGAGCCCGGCTCTGGCTCCACTCCCACCACCAGCCTCAGAACCTCCAGCAGATCGTGCACCCCTGCCCTCTGGGTGCTCAGGTGGCACCGGGCACCCGGAGTGTCTCAACGACAGGCCCACCGTGTGGACAGGGGCTCACAGGTGACAGTGCCGAGAAGCTGTAAGGGATGACCGCAGACGCAGACGCAGTCTGGGTGGCTTCAGGGCTTCAGCAACCGCAGGCACATGTTGTCCACTGACGAGGACCCCTCAATCCCTCTTCACCTCCTCACGCTCAAGCGTCTGAGGGGGGTCACACATGGTGCCCCCAAGCTTGCTCGCCACGCACTTCTCTGCCTCTGCCTGCCCTATGACAAGCATTTTCCTAGTTTGGGCCATCGGTAGGCTTGCTGCCCAGGCTCAATCCCGGGACACCCCACGGGTGGTCTCCCCAATCCAGGAGGGGTGGCTCATACTCACTGGAACCTGCCGCCGGGCCCTGCTCGCCCTTCACCAGGGGGTCCGGCACTGCACTCGGAGAAAACAGCCGGGAGACGGGGGCCGGCTGGCTGCTGGTGGCATGGCCCAGGTCTGCCACCAGGATGCTGCTGTGGAACTCTGTGACACCAGGAGCCTGGAGTGACAGAGAGAGGGGTCACTCCTGACCACAGTCACATCAAGTGGGGGGCACCCACGAGCAGGCATGAGGAGGCCGAGGTCTGCTCAGGGCCTTACCCTGGCGATGGGCGCAGGCGTGATGACCACGCTAGACTGGGACACGGTGGAAGCCAACATTCCTTCTCTCTTCAGAGGGCCCGTCATGATCACTGTTTGTGGTTGTCCTGAAAAGGCAGCTGCAAGTACAAAGAGAAGGTGACAGGGAGGCCGTGGGCCACGGGGACCCACTCCTCCTGATGCTGGCCAAGCTGCGGGAGGCCCCAGGAGAACCCCACGACCCTCCAATGGCCACAGAGAGATAGCTCTCCTCACTGCAGGGCCCAGGAAGACAAAGCCACCAAAGCACCTGACACTGTCCCCTTGAAGGGGACAGGAGAGAGATGCTGGAACCATGTGTTTTCCAACTAGGTTGAGACTAAGTTTGAAAGACAACACAACAGAAAACAGCAGACTACTCACGGGCAGCATCTCACAACTTTTTCTCACATCTCACTGTGTGTATGTGCTACAAATTTGCCTTGGGGACAGGGGAATGTCCTGGGGGTGTGGGGGGATCACTCTCCAGCTTCCCTCCTGCTAACTCACCTTGGGTGATGCAAGCATTCTTCAGTACCAAGGACACAGGCTCTGGCTTGGGAGCAGGCACTATTTTGGGGGGTTGCTTAGACCTCCCTCCGGTCAAGGACACAGGTTTGGGATGCACAAAAGCTAAACGGGGCTGGGGAGGCCCAGCAGCCGGCGACTGGGTGACTGGAGACAGTGCCAGGCCGCAGGGGGACCCTGAGGGGGGAGGGGGGTGGCAGGTGCTGATGACGAGGCCCTGACTTGGGCTGAAGGTGGTGGCAGAGGCATCCTGCGTGAGGGTGGCAGAAGCTGTATGGGTGATGACAGCGGGGGACTTGCTGGCTCCGGCAAACTTCTGTGGCTGCAGGAAGGCGGCTGAGGCTGGGGGGTTCAGGGCCACTGCGGGCGGAGGAACCAAAGGCACCGCAGGGGCGGCAGGAGGCGGGGCGGGGCTGGCCGAGAGCACAGGCATGGTGAACATGGGGAGGAAAGGCTGTGTGACACTCAGGGGGTGCCCCGAGGGACCGAAGTCTGCGGGCTGAAAGAAGGGGTCCCCAGGCTGGGAAGCACGTTCGCAGCCTGGCCTCTCTGTGGGGCCCAGGGCGGTGGCTGCAGGGGACGCAACGAGGCTGTCGGGGAGGCTCACGGTGGGGAGGGCGGCGGGCAGGACGTGCTCCTACAAAGGGAAGAGAGCCAGTGAGGCAGACACCCTGGGCTACGCAACCCGCCATCGCCTCCTGGTGCCACACACCTCCAAGTCCACCAGCGCATGCCGGGCGCTGGGACCGAGGGACAGAGGCGACTCTCCCTCTGTACTACTGATCTGGGAGATGGACACATGTCTCCCAGGTGTTCACAGGGGTCTTGTTTCATCAGTAAATCAATGATAACACACGGCTCAAAGGGATTGCACACAGCTGGCTCTCAGCCTGGGGACATCCTGTTTCTGGAGTCCAGAAGGGGCTCCCAAAAAGTCCCTGCCATCTTGTTACAGGGCAGAGACGGCCTGGATTGCAGCTGTGCATGGGGCTCCCTCAGGCCAGTTTCACGTATGGCTTCTAGAGAGGTCACCTTCCCTCTTTCGAAAAGGGAAATGCGGCCCTGGCTGGTAGCACAGTGGTTAAGGCGCCGGCCTGCGAACCCAAAGGTCGCAGGTTCGATTCCCCAGCCAGGGCACATAACCAGGTTGCAAGCCAGGTCTCCAGTCAGGTCTGTGGCTGGAGGCAGGTGAAAGGCAACCATACATTGATTTCTCTCTCCCTCTCTGCCTCTCTCCCTTCCCCTCTTTCTAAAAAATAATCAAATAAAATCTTAAAAAAAAAAAAAAGAAAAAGAAAAGGGAAATGCTATAAAGAATCAATTGTTCAGATCTCAAGCTCTGCGGAATTCTTCCCAGAGCCAGCGGAGGCAGATGGGCCAGGCGACAGGCCTCTCAGGATACTGGCTCCAGCCCGACAGCCCCTTCTGGGCTGAGGCCCCGGCCCCGGCCCCCACCCCAACCCCGGCAGCAGCAGCTGTTGGTTGCTGGGTGAAAAGGGAAGGAATACCCAGAACTTCTTTTCATCAGCAATCCCCGTTTTCCTTTGCTGTTTTCCAGCCCTGCCTGAAATGGGCAGAGCAGCCCACCGTGCAGCCTCTCCGGGAGCCCCCATTTGTGGAGACAGGCTCCCACCGCACCAGCCTCTGGGCCGCTTCCACGAGGGCTGGAGTAACCTCCTGTCAGCGCCGGTCTAACAGCCTCCGGCGCTCTGCTCAAGACTGTGCGGGCGCGCCGTCATCAGCCTCGCCCCCAGGACCAGCCCTGGGTCCCCCGCACCCTCTACCTGAGCAGATGGGCTGCTGGGATCTGGTGAAGGTGCTGGGGCAGGAGCAGGGAGCATAGAGCCAAAAATGGAGCGGCTGGAAGAGAAGAGGTCTGAAAGACAATATTGGAGGCTTCTGAGCTCTGGGTGCCCGTCACCCCCTGAGTTAAAATGCAAACAAATCAGGCAACGACCCCACCTTACCCAGCAGAATGTCTTGGCCAGAGAGCATCCCCCTGCCCCCCAAGGGGTCTCTGCAGGAACAGGCCCTCTGACTGGAGCACGCACGCTGCCCGCCAGCTTGGGCTCTCAAACACCCCCAGGCCTGGCACTCCACCTCCCCTTCGAGGGCTGGAGCCCAGGGCCCAGCTCCAACTGCGGGAAACTGCGGGAGGCAGCCGTGTCGCCGGCGCCCCCTGCTGCCCAGAGGGGGACCTGCGGGTCACAGCCGTGGGGCGCCAAGCCAGGGGACCGGAGAGGCGACCAGCTTCCGAACACCACCCAGCCCCGTCCCAGCCCGTGCAGCTACAGCCCAAGCCTGCAGTGGTTCAGGGAAAACAAGAAGCCCTCCGCACTCCCCGGCCCACTCTTAACAGGTCTCTGGGCAGGGACGCCCCCGTCCCCGGCGCCCTGGGCGAAGGAGACGCAGGGAGCCGCGTTCTCGCTGCTCACCCTGGAAAGGCTCGAACGTGTCCATGAAGTCCAGGTTGGGCTGCAGAGGGATGAGCCCCGGCTGAATCATGTCTGCATTCCCCAGATGTGCTGAAAGGACCGGAGGGGACAGCAGTCACTCTGCCTTCTCAGACCAAGTTGTAGGGACACGTGAAAGGCCTGGACCAGACCTTCCTGGACCTGCTGCATTCTAGACCCTTCCAAGAAATGTGGGGAGTTGGCTGGGATTTCTATCTCCTCATGGATTCCTCTCTACCCTCAGACTGCAGGAAAGGTAAACGGGGGATCAGGAAGAGACCCTGCCAGGAATCCATGAACAGCTGTCCAGAGATGCTCCACCTCCCGTTCTGGTTTTTAGTCCGTAGGCTCTTCCCCGATGGGCTGACCCGACAACTGAAGGCAGCCAGGTGAGAAGCCATGCCCAGGAAAGCTGCTGACTTTCCTGCAATGAGTCACAGGCCCTGTGACTTGGCAGGGTGGACAGACTCAGAAATGCGAAACCGACTCAGACCAAGCACACTGCTTCCTCCCAGGACACCCCGCCCCAGCGGTGCAGGCGCTGCAGCCCACGCCACTCGGCGCTCACGGCCGTCACGTCAACACCTCTCCTTGCTGCCTCCTCTGACAGGTGACATGCCGCAGCTCAGCCCTGCAGTGAGACGGAAACCCGCTGGGCATTCCTTCGCAGATCTGGGGTCCGGGTTACCTATCTCCCGGGGGTTGGGCCAGGCCACTGGTGGGTGTGATGACAGTGTGGAGAAAAGCGTGTCACTGAACTCTGACATGAGCATTTCTGTGTCCAGAAGTGGGTCCTCCTCCATCGGGACTGGGGTCTTCCATCCATCCCCATGTTTGTTCCAATAAAGCATGTCATCATCCTACCACCAGCGGAGGGGAAGGGCAAACAGAAGAGGCGATGGTGGACCCAGTGTTTCCCACTCCTTCCTGCCAGGTCCCAGTTCCCCTGCCCTGCAGAGCGGCGCACACTTCTGCATGGGACAGGGGGTAGGAACAGAGGGCTGTGGAGTGAAACCCCTTCGGCCTGTCCAGCAGGGGGCTCTCCCATCTCCTCAGCCCTTTGTGTCCTTCAGTGAGGAGGGGGGACCCTCCCCTAACCCCAGGAACAGCCTGCATCCCCACCCTCTTCTGCTGCAGGGCTCACTGTTGAGCCCCCAGGTTACAGCGATTTCTTGTCAAAAGGGGGTTCCCACAAGGTCGCCCACCCCCAGCTTCTTCACCTGGGCCAGGCTGGACAGGTCCTCATCCCTGTGCTGCTGCAACTGTGGAGACAAGGAGACGGGCTGGCCTCCCACTTCCGCCTCCCTCCTGAAGAGTGCGTGGCCTCCTGAGCACCAAGGCCTCTTCTCTCTGGGGGGCAGGTGGGGAGAGGGGGCCGCCTGCCTACCCCAGGGCCATAGCCGGCCGAGGAGATGCCTAGCCAGTGGTGTGGAGCAAGGCCCTGCCACAGCTGCAGGAGCTGACAGCGAACGCCCGGGTGCAGCAGGCCCGCCCCTCCCTGGGGCGGCGAGCAGCCTGGGTTCCCTGGCAGCTCCGGGACCATGGCCTCAGTGCCCTCCCTCCTCTGGGACTTCCCCAATGTGCTCTTGTTGAAGGTCAAGCCTGTTACCCTTTTCTTGAAGTAGGTTCTCCACTTGTGATACTCTCGAATCACAATCTCGATGCGGCTCTTCCAGTACTTGCCCTCCGTGGTGATGGCCTGCGGGACAGGTGCAGGTCAGGGCGAGGAGCGCGTGGTGGCGTACATCTGCACAGGTCGCCCACAAGCTCCAGGCTGGAAGCCAGCTCAGAGAGCCCCACCACATGCCTACAACTTCACTCACCAAGGGAACCCATTTCTGGGCCGCAAGTGGCCTCTAACTGAAATGTGGGGCAGGCGGGGACCTGTGACGGGGGCAGGGGCCCTCTGCAGCATGGGCCCGAGGGCTGGGACTGGTCAGACACGTGCTGGGGCCGCAGAGGCCAGGGCCCTCCGTCCCACTGCTGAGGGACCCTACAGAGCCCCAGAAGCAGCACCCAGGGTTCTGTTCCTGGTAGCCACTACTGCATTTTCAAAGGATTAAAACCAACAGTCAATCACAAAAGATTCAGGTGGAAAGTGGCTGACTTTCAAGACTATTTCATCCAACCGAGCCATTACTCCGGGCAGGTGTCCTTCTACGATACCCCTGAAGTGTTCCAGTGACAGGCAATTCACAACTACCTCGGACAGCCCCCCACTGTAGATCCCTGTCACACCGTAAGTCCCCTACAGTCCTACCCAAACGCTCCTCCCTGTGCGTAGGACCGTGAGGGACCTCCGTGACTCACATGATCTCACTACCAGCCCTGACGGAATGGCAGTCCTCAATGTCTCAGGCCAGACCTTGTCCGGCCACTCAAAACTGTCTTTATTAGGTAACTTTCCAATCTTCCCCCTTCTATCATAACAGGAAGACACGCTTGGAAAAAAAATTAAAACAATGCAGAAGGGCACAAAGGAAAATGTTTCCCTCCCTCTTCACGTTAACTACACCCTCCAGAGCCACTTGCCAGTAAAAGACTCCTGAACACCCTTCTGGACACTTGCTATGCATGTGCTTTTAAAAATCAACGTAACAATGATGTTGTGCAACTTCTTGCTTCATTTACCAGTTCTTCCCCTTTCCGTTGCAGCACATGCAGACCCTGTGGCCATTCTTGGATGGCTGCAGACACCTAACACGTAAGGAGCCCGGACCCCTCCCTGATGACTCAAGAGAGACACCCGCGTCATAGGAAAGCAGAGGGTAAGTCCCTCAGTCCCTGGGTCACCCTCTCTGAGAAGTGGGGCTGCATGCGCCCCACATCCTATGGCTTCTCAGGGCCGCCAGAGCTGACAGGATAGCACAGCCCCTGCACCCTTCCCTGTGGTCTCCCACTGGGAAACCCGCCCTCGCTCCCTGCCCTTGATGAGCTGTCCCCCCTGAGTGACAGCGACTTCCCTTCCTGGCCACCCAGATCACGTGCCACGTACCTCTGGCCGGCGATGCTCGTCTACTTCAACAGAGCCTTCCAGTGGGGTGACAAAGTGGCACACGGGGTTCTTGCGCTTCTCCAAGTCTGTGTGGAGGGGGCAGGACATCACTGTTGTGACTCAGACCCCCAGAGGAACCCCGCTCTTGTTTCCATTTCTCCTCTTAGGGTGGGACCCTCCGTTGTGCTTTTCCCTTCTCTCTCCCTTAGAAATCAACATTTCGGAGAAATGGAGGGGCTTAGGTTAGAGAGAAAGAACCCATTCACAAGGTGTGGGTAAGGAAGGGAGTGTGCCTTATATGGAAATGACGGCCTAACCCAGGTGTGACCCAAGCACAAGGACCCCTGCACAAGTCACCAGGTGGCCTGAGTTTTCTCAGACCTGCTGAAAATGGAAACTGTCCCCTGATGCTTCAACTGTCACCTCTGTGCTCCACCCTTCCTGACTCCCCTGAAAAAAGCCCATCCGGCCCTCCCCTCTGCGACAGTGGGCACACTGTGCTGTCAGCAGGCCTCTAGCTCATCGGTCTCCTGCAGACCACGGGCACCTCCATGGCACAGGCCACCTGGCGGGCTTGGTTTCCTGCCTCCGCAGACTGCCCGAGAGAGCCTTCTCCTTGGGGCACAGGCTCTGGGCACGAGGTGCTCAGGCCTCCAGCTGGAAGAACGGGATGGATGGCACCCGGCAAGGCAGCAGGGCCCCGGCCGCCTCGTCCCTGCCCGCGCGCACTCACACTGTATGTACCACGCCCGCCAGATGGCGTTGTTGAGCCGGATCTTGTCTCTCCACTGCAGCTTCAGGCCCTTAAAATTCTTCCACTTTGGGGACACCAGCTTCCCACTGAAAGACAAGAAAAAGGAGAAACTCAGTGGTTCCTCTAAAAATGATGTAAAACAAGAAAGTGCCACTCAATCACTCCAGGCCCACAAATTCTGGATTAATCCATTCCAAGCCACAGGGGAGACCTGATAGAATATACAAGTCATTCTCCAAAGTGCTATGGGGTAGAGGGAGGGGCTGGGGGTGCAAGCAGGGGGTCAGGGGAAATGGCAGGCCATGGGTTAACTGTTGGAGCCGGGTGAGGGTACACAGTGTTCACTACCGTCTTGTTTACTTTTATGCTTATTTTTACACTTCCCCGTAATTATAAGAAGAAACCTGTTGACTCACAACATATGGGGTCTATCCTGAACGTCTTGAGCCAGTTTGCACAACTGAAACGTCCAGGACAGAGCTTGAAGTTAACTATCAAATCACATGTACACCTTACACTTGACACAATGCTGTGTGTCAATTATACCTGAATAGAGCTGGGGGGTAAAGAGCAAAGGTAATAATCTGTTGGCCACCAAATGAAAACCAAGCTCCTCTCACCCGGCCCTGGCCCTGGCCCACCTCCTGCGCCACCAGGGCCCATGAGGCACACAGGCACTTGAGTGTCCCACTGGCCTCAGAACCCCTGGGGTCCTCTCCCACCTCCAGGCTCCGCACATGCGGTCTTCTGCCTGGCCCCTTTGCCACCTGCTCCTCCTTTAGAAGGCTGCTCAGACACATCTGCCCCAAGCAGGTGCTGGTCTCCCCTAAGCGCTGCTCCAACCTCCACGGGCACCCACCCAAGGCCGGCCTGTGGCAGCTGTGCAGCAGCTCCGCCCCGACACCTCCGTCCAGACCCAGCACAGCACAGCACCAGCACCGCAGGGGCTCAGGCAGGAATCTCCCGTCCACGAGTTCAAGAGCCCCTGCAAGGCAAGCTGACAGCGGGCCAGGGCCACCCCCGGGAGGCTCGGCCTTCTCCGCAGCTTAGCTCTCCAGGGGCGCGGCTGGTGCAGGCTCCCCCTTTTCAGAGGCTTAAGGTGGGAAAGACACTATTTTTGGCACATGCCAAACGAGGATTGTTCTCTGGGTCCTCCTGACCGCAGGCCACAGGCCTCCCCTTCTTCAAACCCACTCAGAAAGCTCAAGCGACAAGCAGAGATGTGTCAACAGACACAGCTGAGGTCTTCAAAGGCTTCACCCAACCCATAAACCTGAGCTGCACCTGAAGGCCTGGGTCACGCAGCAACAGATCTGGCTGTGCACCTGGCCACACCTCCTGGCTCCACCCACCGGCCTAGCACGAAGCCAGGCTGGGGACCATGGAACCCACCAGCCAGACGGCTGTGACCCCCACAGAGAAAATGTCACAGCCCATCCCTGTGCTGCACCCTATTTGAACTGTCACGGTCACTGAGCTTTCCCGGCACATATTTCTTGGGTAAGACCAGAATAATACCATTCCCTCCAGAGCATTTTATAAGGATTAAGTGTGTGTACACAGACACACAAGGGTAAACCCTAAAGCGAAATATAAGTATATTAATAATCACCTCAATGATTTATATTGAAGTTACTGCCAAAAGGCCTGACTTTTTTAACTCCCCTGACCTGAAAAGTGTGGGTCAACACGGTCACCTGGCTCTAGAGGAGGAGAAAGGTGGCTCCCATGTGCCCCACTCAATACCGAGAGCAAAAGCCCGAGTGAAGGTCCCTGTAGCTGCCCACCTGCTTCTTGTTCCCTCACCTGACAAGTGTCGAGCACCTGCTCCATGCCATGCGCAGAACGCGGGGCCAGGACGGACAGGGCCAACCAGGGCCCCAGGCACAAGTCCCGCCTGTGTGCAGAGGGTCTCAATGAGCAGGGCGCTCTGGGAGCGGGCAGTTGGCCCGAGTGACCAGTCTGAGCCTTCTGGAGGAGGTGACACCTTAGCTAAGGCTAGCGGACAAGGAACCTCTAAATAAACCAGGGTGAGGGGAGCAGGGAGAGGGTGCTCCCTCGCCAGGCACGTGCTGGCCCTGTGGTGAGCAAGAGCACGCCTGGCCAGGCAGTGGAGAGCCCTGTGTGGCCGGAGCCCCGGGGGCCGGGGAGCTGGAGTGGGGCTGCCAGACCAGGCTGGAGGGCAGGGTACATGTCACCGGGCAATACCACCCCTGCCACCCCCCTTCTGTGACATCTCAGCAAGCAGCCTTGATGGCTGGGCAGGCAGGCCTTCCAGGCAAAAACATTTCCTTGTTTCCTTAAGGGGGAAAAGCCCCAAACTTCTAGAACTGGTAGCTTCTTCAATTTGAAGCCAATGATAAAAAGCCAATTTCCATGTTACCACCTGCGGAGATGGCTGCAAAGGACAAAAGCAGGAGGGCCACGTGCAATGCAAGAACTCCCGGGAAGAGAACCAGCTTGGGCAGCTGGCAGGGTTTGGCTAAGCGCTAACCACTGGGCTGACAGCCCAACCACCTCGCTGCATTGTAGCCGGAGTCCAAGCAGGTGACGTGAGCACAAGGGCAGGTTCTTGGGGAAGGAGGAAGGTTCCGTGGGTGGCTTACATCGCCTCCAGTGCAGCCAGTGGAGCGACACAGAACGAGAACCATGCAGGCTGGAACCAAAACCTGGCAGGGCGTAGGCTTGGGTTCTTATCTTCTTCCCCCTCACTTGCGGAAATGTTTCCCTTTTCCTTGATGTCTACGTCAAGTCTGGTCAAGCATCAGCAGGAGCATGTCAAGAAGTCAGGTTTCCGAGGGCAAACTGCTATCACACCATCGTCACAGGTTTCTGTACTGTCCCAACATGTGGCACTCATCGGACACAAAGAAGCGGGTCCAAAGCCAGCCCCAGACCCTGCAGAAGCTGAGGGTGGGTGCGACTTCAAGTCAGGAGCTGAAGAAGCAACAACAAAGCTCTCTGGTACCAAGGATGCCCCGGGCAGGCTGCTGGGAAAATGGAGGACACAGTTCTGTTTCCTTTGCGGCTGGCCGCCTCGTATGGATCAATGTCACTGCCAGTCTTCAAGGAGCAGAGGAGGAGACGTCCCCTATCCAACAGCCACAGACCAAACCGGGCTTGGATGCTGGTGGCAGGGCTGCCCAGAGTCTAGTGCCCCACGCCACCACCTAGGAGGGGCTGCAGCTCCTCCGCAGAGCTGCCCAGAACAGTGTCCCAAGGAAGCACCTCCGGTGGGGCTGCTGCCCCTGGCCCTGCCCCGGCAAACTCCAGCACCCAGACACGCCACCCTGGATGCTCCCGTCGGACCCAGGAGGACTCCAGCTTTTTTCCTTCAGGTGTCACTACAGAAACACCATGTGAAAATCTCCGGGACCAATGGCTTCCCCCTACAGATGGAAGACTTCCTCTTGCCTTAACCCCCAAACCTGCCCCTCCCACGTGCCTGCGTGACTCCTGGGGCTCCCCAACAGAAGTGTCGGGGCTCACCTCGGCCCTCCCGCTTGGACCTAGGTCTGACTCATCCCAGCGCAGCGCACCTGGGAGGAGTTTTAAACATGGAGTTACTGAGTGAGGGCTCAGCTTTTCCATAAAGAAACCTCCACGCTTACCCTGCCACTCCACCCTTCCTAGAAGACAGGTTCATGACATGAAGCAGGAAGTTCACAGTACAAACAAAGTCCCTCTCCAACTGCTGGTTGGGATTGGCGAACTGAATTCTTCAGCGGCCTGGCAAGACTGCTCTGGGTGGGAACCTCAAGCAGCAGCCTCGCACAGCCTGAAGCTGGAATTAAGATGGGGGACCATGGGGCTGGGGCAGGGACTTGGGATTCTGTGGGCTCCAGGGAGGGTTAGTTCCTTACTCAGAGTCAGACCATTCTCTCCAACAGAGGCAGGCAGAGGGCTCTGCTGCCTGTCACGATGGGTCCCAGACCTTCTTAGTCCGTGAACTTGCTACTAGTACTGCTTAGGGGGTGCTGCTTCAGCACTGCAGCTGCCAGGCGCAACACCTCTGCAGCGTGTGCCCCGCCGCACACACACAGCCAGGGCTGCAGGCCACCAGGTGAGTGTGAGAGGTGCAGGTGGTCCAGGCTCTCCCCCTCCTCTAGGGGGCAAGCTGCCCACCGAGGGCCCATGCTGGCCTGGCACGGCTCCCAAAGAGCCTGGCAGAGAGGCGTCTGTCCTAGCCTGGAACTGCCTGGAACGGCCTGGAAAGGCAGTCTGGGTGCATTTGTCGGCTGTATCCACCCGGACCCACGATAAAGGCACCCACATGGCCAACCCGCTGGCCCTTCCCCCTGGGGGAAAGCGCAGTTGCCACTGCGACCCATCCGGGGGCCCTGCGCACATTCACGAGGCCGTGCAGCACTCCAGGCCTCCTGTGGCGTCACCCCGGACGGCAAGCTGCACCCATTAGCCGCTACTCCCCCCCGACCCTAGCAACCAACTGTCCGTCTGCTTTCCCTTTCTCAGGAACTTGTCTCTTTCCGACACTTCAGGGAAACAGAGTAAACTATGTGGCCTTTCACTGGCACAGCGTGCTCGAGGTCCCCCCACGCCGCAGCCCGCACCAGCCCGCACCCCATCCCTCCCGGCAGAACCCCGTTCCCCGCACGGACAGACCACATCTGCTCTTCACCAGCGGTTAATGGGTGTTTGCGCCTTTCCACCTTGAGCTGCTCAGAGCTTGTGGGCCCCGGGCATAGTGATGGGCATAGTGATGGGCAAAGGCTACGGTGAGCTTCGCTGGAGGGCAAGTAGCCCACCGCCTGTCCACACTGTAAACCCAGGTCCCTTCCTCTGCTCGATGGCACCGCTCAGAACTGAGGCTGCACACCCGCTTGTGGAGGGGACACCACTGAGCTGCAGGGCTGCCTGTGGCAACAAAGGGCACAACTCAGGTGTTTATCAAAGGGAAAGGGTCTAAAACTACAGCCTATTCACCCACACAGTGAAATGCTACGGGGTAATTAAAAAGCGACGCGTGTCCTGGCTGGTGTGTCTCAGTGGACTGAGTGCCAGCCTATGAACCAGAAGGCTGCAAACCAGACACTCAGCCAGGACCAGGTCCCCAGTTGGGGACAGCAAGGGGCAACCACACGTTGCTGTTTCTCTCCTTCTCTTTCTCCCTTCCTTCTACTCTCTCTAAAAATAAATAAATAAAATATTTTAAAAACCCATGCACATTTATAGGTGCTGATATAAACCTACAAAGAACAAGATAACACGTAGTAGGGCCACCATCTGCACTTTCAACAGGGAGAAGCGCACGGGCACACGGCAGGAGGGGCAGGAAGACAGGATGTCAGGCTCAGAAAAGACACAAAAAACAGGTTAGTGACACAGAGACTTTCTTCAGGAGAGCTGAATTAAGGGATTCAGCCGGAGACAAGCTTTCACCACTTACCATTTCATACTGTTTAACTATAATACAGTCATGTATTATATATTGTAAATAAACAAGGAGAAAAGACCAGGTACAGTCCAAGACCTTACAGGACTTCTAGTTAAT
The DNA here is from genome assembly GCA_004026585.1 of Noctilio leporinus. Classification (NCBI taxonomy): domain Eukaryota; kingdom Metazoa; phylum Chordata; class Mammalia; order Chiroptera; family Noctilionidae; genus Noctilio; species Noctilio leporinus. Next base: position 88,559 of record PVIW01000105.1, read on the forward strand.
TGTGGAAGATGATCAATCACATGAGCAGATGGAAAATTTGTGCCAATTTCGGGCAGCAGATCCAAATATGAGGATAATGGCTGTTAAGTGGCTTTCTAACGAGTGAACAGATGAATAATGCTCAGACTAGCCTCTCTCCTAGGACTCTGATTTTTTCCTTCAAAAGAGCAGTCTCTATTGGCTTCTCCTGGATCCGGGCCTGGTTCCACAGGCTGCTAGGAGCCAAAACTAACAGGCTCCACATGGACAAAGGTTCATTGAGGAGCCAGGACGTGGGAAGCAGCCGTGGGCGCTCCAGCCAGGCCTGGCCGGGGCAGGGGCTCCGCCCAGGGGAGGCCTGTGAGGTTCTCAGGTCCTGCCCCACACCGGCGTGCATCCACCCTGCCGTGCCTGCATTTATCCTCTTGGTCACCGGTGTCTATTTTGTTTTACGTTCAAGGCGAAGTCCTGCTGGAGGAGCAGGCTCTGCGGCGACAGCAATAAGGCAGGAAAAGGGCCCCCGAGGCCCTCCTCCCAGACCCATCCCACCAAGGTGAGCGAACGTGGGTGTGCACATGCGTGTGTGGGGAGAGCTTACTTGTGTAGGTGGCTTTGCCGGTGTGCACCTGCCCACGTACACTAGCGTGTTTGCGAGGGTCCGTGTTTGTTCCGAGGAGAAGGCAGGACCATGGAAAACTAGAACAACTTGATGGCAGTACAACCAGCAGAACTGGGTGAGCTACAGCGGGGCCTTCCCTTTCACCCTGACTGCAATCAACACTTTAAAGTCCTTTCTTTTCTTTGTATTTTTTTTTTTGTTAAAAGGCTTTTGTTTTCCCACCCTAAGACTGTGGGAAAAAATCTATCCATGTTTTCTTCTAGTATATTCACAGCTTCACATTCATGTATTTCTTTCATATACACTTAAATTTTAGGGACAGGGGAAGGGAGGAAGAGAGGGAAAGAAACTTCGATGTACGAAGTATGATAAATATCGAGCAGTTGCCTCTTGCACGCCCCCAGCTGGGGACCTGGCTTGCAACCCAGGCCTGCGCCCCAAACTGGGAATCAAACTAGCAACTCTTTGGTTTGAAGGCCAGTGCTCAGCCTCTTGAGCCAGGGCATTGTGTTTTTTAATGGTTTCACTTTTTTACATTTAATTCTAATTCATGGGGCGGGGGGTAATCAATTTAGTTTGTTACACACCTCACCAGAATAAATTCCAACTAGCTATCTGATGAATCTGTTTAGCTTATCTTTCCATTCATTTACAATACTTCTAGTAACATGTTAATTATAACATAAACTAGGGTCTGGACCTCGTATATCACTATTTCACATCCAATCCTGTGCCAGTATCATAAACTGTAATGTATTTTACCATCTAGATAAGGTCAGTCCCATCATCTTATAAAATAATTTTTAAGATTCATTTTATTATATTTAGAAATAGGGGAAAGGACAGGGGCAGCGAAGGAGACAGACATCCATGTACGGTTGCCTTTCACCTGCCTCCAGCTACGGACCTGGCTGGAGACCTGGCTTGCAACCTGGTTATGTGCCCTGGCTGGGAATCAAACCAGCGACCTTTGGATTCGCAGGCAGGCATCTATCCACTGAGCCACCAGCCAGAACTAAAAATAATTTTTTGATTTCTTGCCCATTTATTCTTCCATGTGAACTTTACAGTTATGTTGTCAAATCTCAAAGGAAACTATTTTTGGTATTTTGGGAGTTGCACTAAATACATCAACATGGGCAGCATGGGACCCGCCAACTGGGCCACTACCATCCCAGGGCAGCATGTGCTTCTCTACTTCTGTGAACTGCCTCACTTACAGATTCAGCGGAATCTGCAGCTGTGGTGTTCTGTAAGTTTCTGCACGTGTCTTCCACGTTTCTAATCACAACACTTTTGTTAGCATTTAAAATTGATGCAAAAAGGAAATGCTAAAAGAGAAACCAGTACAACACACAAAAGCACACAGTTGCAGGCCCAGACATAAGCCTTGCCCACACTTGCTACACTCAGCACTGCCCCACCCAGATGAGAGTTAAATGCCCCCACCCCACCACCCCCATCGAGGGGGCAAAGTGTCTAAGCCAAAGGCACAAGCAAGAAATTCCTACTGTCCTCAGCACCAGGAATAACTCCCGCATTCTCACCCACCTAAAGGAAAAAGTAGTTAGCAGGGTCAAGTATTCACCAAGGCTAAGGATTTATGTAAAAATGAAAAAACTACCGCACTGCGTACATCTGGTGGCTTACGGAAGAAATGCACACCTGGAGTCAGGGCTCTAGAAACCAGCTCCAGAGATGTAAAAACACAGCTTGTTTGCAATGTCTCTGGCTTCCTATGCAGACTGGCAAGAAACAAGTGTTATCATCATCATTAGTCATTTTTAAGGCCCTGCCAGCTCGCACCCTACTTTAAAAGGCAGGGAAACCTGAGGCTGTCTGATGCATTTCAAAGGGTAGGGTAACACTCTCCAGGTAGCCAAGAGCTAAAAATAGCCTTTAAGAGCACTGGCTCCTTTTCTAGAGGTCCACTTCTGACTAACGAAGAAAATGCATGGAATCTGTTCTCTCTTGAACATGAACCCCAATCCCTGACTTTGACAACAACTAGGGTCACAGTGAATTGGGGTAAGTTAAATGAAATTAGTATGGGTACGTCTATCAAATTCTAACCTGTCTGGGGCCAGGAGCCCTCTGCCCTGTGCTAAACGGTGCTTACCAAAAGAAATGGATGATGACAAGTGGAACCTGTCCAGGCCGCACGTGGCTATACGTGTGGGAACACTGGGGTAAGACTCACCTGGCTGAAATGCCACTTTCTTCATGACACTATCCTGGTTCATCCACTCAGTTTACTTATCTGGTACCAGTCTTGGTGCTAAGAATAGAGCAGCGAACACAAGCAAGTCTCTAGCCTCATGGGGCTTCTACTCTCCGGGGAAAGAGGGGCAGACCACCAAGTACGTGCTGGGGCAGAAACCCTCGGCGGCACAGGGCAGGAGCTGCGTGGAGAGCGGGCCGGGCAAAGGGAACGTGTGAGCAGACGTGCGAGTGGCAGACACCTGGTTCTGCCTCAACAAGCCACCAGAGCTGCTCTTGCCAAGGTGCCGGCAGCATCCACTTTCAGGGCTCTCGGACCCGCGCTTCCCACAACGTCTGGCTGCTCCCAGGCCCCAGGCCTCACCCCACTCCTAGCCTTCTCCGGCCCGCCGGCCTCTACCCCGGCACTCTCTCGGGACTGGTCCCGGGCTCTCACACTCCCCTCGGCTCCCTTCCACGAGGACCCCTGGGCTGTACACCGGCTGCTCCTCTTTCTCTCTGGGACCCCCTGCCTTCTCTCCGCCCAGCACACTGGAATGCCCTCAACAACGCATGTCTGTCCACAGCGTTCCCAGCTGGAAGTCCCTTGGAGGTTCCCCTGCTTAGAGAGAAGAGAATCCCGAAACAGTCACCAAGGTAGAGCTCCCCCAGCCACACACATCTGGCTCTAACGAAACCTCTTGTCTCCCGCCTTCATCTCGCTATGCACTTCCTGCAGGAGCCCTCGGGACAGCTCTCAAGGCCCGCCGGTTAGCGATGCCCTCTCACAGCACCCGCACCAACCACAGTCTGTGGGTGCCTCCCCAGGCCTGTCAGCGGTCCCCATGACCAGGCTGCACTGTTCACGGAGCAGTGACCGGCCAGTTCTGCTCACCAACACCTGCCAGAGCCCAGCACACAGCAGGTGCAGAATGGACTGCCGAACGAAATTCCACTCTGTGGCTACCACCCAGAGCCCCATCCATGACTAGAACAGCCCCTGCTCCCTGGCCTTGCCCCACGCCTCCCACACCACAGCTGCACCCCATCCTTCCATGCCTTGCCCTCAGCCCACACCCCAGTTCTCTCTGCCTGAACCCCAGCCACTCACAGGAACGCAAGTTTTTAGGGAGAGGGGACGGGAGGGAGCCCATGGATCTGTTCTCATCTGTTTCGGGTTGGTTCATACCTCTCCCATCCCCCATTCCTTCCCCTCTCCTCACCATTTAAAAATCAGATCAGATCACACACGTTTGTAAATGAAGGAACTGTCACTTCTTCCAGGTTTGCTTCATTTTAGAGACTACGAAGGAGCAGTACAGATGAAGAGGGACAGTGCGCTACAGGGCGAGCAGGACCAGACCAGGAGTCGGGCCCGGCCCTGCAGTCCTGGTTTTGAGGCCGCGCAGCAATGTGACCGACCAGGACAGCTTCTCTGCTCCACAAGTCACTTCTCCTCCCTGGCCCTCAAGCTCCCTCTTTCAGACGAGGGAGAAAAGAATTAGCTGCTCCCAACTTCCCTCCCAGCTCTGAGCATCCTGAACTGTACCCCTCGCCCTCCTCAGAGAGCGAGCCGCTGGGGCTGAACAACACGAAGGAGAGGCACCGAAAGCACAAGTGCAGCGGTAACACCAGCTGCTGTGAAGCACAACAAGGAGCTGTGACACCCTCACCACAACCACAGGCTTCTGGTTTATGGGTGTTTGAAAGAATACAAACCAATAAAAAACTTTGCACAGCTCTCCTCATGTAGTCAAATTCCAAAACAAAGTCTTTCTACTTTGCCTGCTAAAGACACTTTCTCATCCATCTGCTACCGAGAACCAGCGGCCACATTCTCTCTCCCTGGCCTCTCCTCCCCGCGCTGCTACCTTCCCTCAGCGGGGCAGCGGGCCACCACCCCAGATGTGGACGGCAGGAGCCCTGCCTCCTGGGACACAAGAGCACACCACGTCACCTACGTTCCTCCTTTGAGACACTTGTTTTCCCTCCGTGCTTCCTGTCAGCAGCAACAGCTTGTGTTTGGAGGCTGAAAACCAGATGCCGCCTGTCGCGCCCCTACTGGACGGCACCCCCCCATGGCCCTGCCCCCGGACTCCGGGGAAAACAGACAGACGCATAGTGATGGTGTCTAAGGCACAAATAACAAACCGCAGGGCGGGGAAGGTCAACGCAAAAAGGGACAGGCACCTTGTCCTCACACCTGAAGTCCCGGATGTGCCAGGCTTTCCCCCCACATTCCAGTCACAAGCAAAGCCAAGTACCCCCGAATCCGTTCATGAAAGGCTACAGCACAGCAAGCAGGTTCTTAGCAGAACCTCCCAATCTCACTGTTGGGGGGGCAGGGGGCACTGGGGCAGTGAGGAGAGAGGCACTTAGAAACAACCCTCGAAGCCAACCATTTCACTGCTTTTGTCACACCAGAGCTCCAGAGTCCCCACGCGGCTTCGAGAGCCCGTGCCACCCTCCAGCACCAGGAGAAGCAGGGAACACCTGAAACCCGCTCTGCTGCGGAAATCCGACCTGTCCCCCATGATGGTCCTGAGGTCCCCAACGCTCGTCCATCCCAGGCTCTCAGCCAGGCCACCCTCCATGGGTGAAAACACAGGGGCCTTCCAGCAGCGCTGTTCCGACCACAGGATGCTTTCGGTCACCCTGCTGCCGGCCGCCGGCCATGGGAGGGGGAGAAACGATGTCCCCACCTGCCCACTGCGAGCCTGGAGCTGACATCTGGCCTTTCTGAACTTCATTTTCTTTGGGGAAAAGAAAACAACCTGCTTTGCAGAGCGGAAATAGGAATGAAATAAAGCAGGTATTTAGGGCGGGCTAACGGCGGCCAGGCCCCAGGAGGTGCTCAGGGAAGCAGCTGTCCTCTTCAGGGCTGCTCCCTCCGCACGAGGCCCGGCAGCCAGGGCCTGGGGCCCGGCCGGGGGTGATGGGCAAAGGCCCCCGAGAACCGGAGAGAACTTCCACTTCCAGATTAGGTGTGCTCTTTAGTGACAAGGCGACCAAATGCCACCACAAAGTGTGGCATGGGTACAACTGTCATTCTAATGAGCATGTTTCACTCTTTTTTTAAAGAAAGATTTTATTATTTTGAAAGAGCGGGGAAGAGGGAGAGGCAGAGAGGGAGAGAGACATCGATGTATGGTTGCCTTTCACCTGCCTCCAGCTACAGACCTGACTGGAAACCTGGCTTGCAACCTGGTTATGTGCCCTGGTTGGGAATCGAACCAGCGACCTTTGGGTTCACAGGCCAGCGCCTTATCCACTGAGCCATTTCACTCTTCACCACAGAGGAGAATCTGTGCGGCAGAAAAGGCTGTGGCTCTTCAACAGGAGCTGAAGTTGGGGGGTTTCATGGTCTCCTGTCACCTGTACTCCCAGCCCCTCACTGGCCAAAGTGCCCCCAGCAAGAAAAAGCAGCTGGGGGGCCAATTAATCTCCTTCAACATCAGCGTATGGGGGGCTTCTCAGGAACGTCCTTCATCAAGCATCACTGAGTCAGACTAGAGATGGAAAACCCGGAAGAGGGCTGGCCAGAGGGAGACCAGCACAAAGTCCAAGGCCTGTGCACTCATATACTTGGTAGTGTAGCTCCAAGTCCATGTCCTTAATTCTGTGATCAAGAATAAAGAATGATGGGAGGTACCAAATGAGAAATAGCTACCCCAGAATGCTAAGAAGCCAGCTTTCAGGCAGCTGGCACCATGAAAAGGAAAAGGCCAATTCCTGAGATCTTTATAAGGTACAGATAAATACATGTTTTCGTTCAAAACAAGGGCCTGCAATTACACCTGGCTTTCCCAGACAGGCAGCAAATGCACCCATGCCATACGCAGGCAGGAGGTGAAACACCCCAGCAGCAGCCACCAAGAGCCCCATGTGTCAGCTGAGCACTGAGGACTGGGTGACAAAGCCAGTCTCCAGCTCTCGTCCTTGGGGCCCCAAAAGCGGATGGGAAAGACAGAATGCCCAGACTCGCATGGAGTACACAGAAACACGGCAGGCACTCGAAGGCCTGGAGGGTCCAGGGTGTCTTCCTCAAGTAGGGTGCCTGTCCACCTCCAAAGAGGGGCAGGAGGTCAGCTGCGACAGGAAGGTGGAAAAAAGGGTTTCTTTCAAGCAGAAGGAATTAAGAGTTCTTTCTCCAAACATCAGCAGTTTGGCTTCTGGGTCCTCTCCGTCCGCCGTCCTTAGCTTTGAGAAGAAAAGCGAAGCTAAGCCACTGACAGGTGGAGCTGTAAGGATCAGGCCGGGCCCGGGGTCAGCCGCGGCAGCAGCCAGGTTCTGGGGAAAAGACGAGAGCCAGGGGCATGGCCGTCTGCGTCTCACATTTAGGCTCATGTAATCATCTGAATCTGCAGTCCAAGAAGACAACGGACCAGGAGGAAGTGCTAGCTTATTGTCGTTTATGAGATAGAGCAGCACAAGAAAGTGGGGAGAGAAAGACAGAGATGAAGAAAAGAGGGAGAGAGGACTTAGAAAGGGAAGAGCTGTAAAGATCATTTCTTGTACTATTAGTGGTTTCACTATATAACAGTGAAAATCTCTTTTGAATCAAAAAGTCAATAAGCAAAGTTCAAAGCTAAGTGCCAAACAGGGAGATGGTGAAAAACACAGGACTCAGGAGTTGTACAAACCAGTGATGCTCTCCAAACTACTGCGGGCAGAGGGAAACTGCCTTCACAATGAGGCAATCCAGGCAAATGACCACACTGGTGTCACTGAAAGGGGGACAGCCTGACGTCTGCACCAGTGAGGTGACTCTGGGAGGCACACTCACCAAAGCCACTGAACCCAAATGGAATCATGGCTTTTGGGCCTAACATTGGGTTTACAGGAAATCCAGGAAACAAAAGGAACACGTTAAATGTAAGGAAAAAAATACAGAACACAGGATATTCCTCAAGACAGCTAGACTGGCTGCTCTAACAAGTCAGCGCTAAGGGGGAAAAGGTAGGAGGGTTATTCTAGGTTAAAGGGCTCCAGCAACACCATTGTTTTGTCTGCCAGATTAACGAAGATATTTAAAAGCACAGTAGAAATAGTACACACTTCTTAAAAAAAGGTACAGCCAGGCCCTGGCTAGGCAGCATCATCCCGATACGGCAAGGTTGTGTATTCGGTCCTTGATCAGGGCACACACAAGAATCAACCAATGAATGCATAACTAAGAGGAACAACAAATTGATGTTTCTCTTTTTCTCTCTAAAACCAATAAATCTAAAACAACGGCAGTGATCTATTAAAATTTTTAAAAATTTGATTCCCCAGCCAGGGCACATACCCAGGTTGCAAGCCAGGTCTCCAGCCAGGTCTGTGGCTGGAGGCAGGTGAAAGGCAACCATACATGGATGTCTCTCTCCCTCTCTGCCTCCCTCCCTTCCCCTCGCTCTGAAAAGAATAAATAAATATTTAAAAAATAAGGTACCATCATTTTGAAAAAGTTTATCACTTTCTTCTAAAGTGAAACATACACTTACACACAACATAGCATTTACCCAGAAAAAATGAAAGTATGTCTGCAACAGGACTTGTACATGAACATTCGTAGCCACTCTGAACAATCAAACAGAGACAGGACAGACGTGTGTCAACAGGGGAAAGGATAAAACCAACCACGGAACATGCGTGCAGTGGAACGTAGCTACTGATGCACGTAGCAACACAGATGACCCTTACAAACATGCTGAGCAAAGAAATGAGGCAAAGAGAGTCCCCACCTGCGATTCCAGCTGCACGAGACGGAAGGCAAGACAAAGGGGACCTGCGGGGAGAGGCCGTCAAGCGGGGAAGGTGCCCGGGAAGGCTATGCACGGGGACCCCGCCGGAGCGCTGAAAACATTCCCTCTTGACTACAGTAGCTACACACTTGCCAAAACTTTAGAACTGTATATTGTCAAGGTGAATTTTATTGTTTGAACGTTAAGCCTCAATAGAATAAACTTAAATTTAAAAATGACAGTGAAGACAGGCAGGGTAAGCAGGAGGTGGGGGCACGGGCTCTCTTCCATACTGCTAGCGGGAACAGTGATTGTCAGAACTCCTTTTGGAAGCGGCATTGTTGGGATATAGTTTACCTACCATCCACTTGCCCAAGCAAAGTGCACAGTTCAAGGTCACCAAGTGTGCAACCGTCACTACAACCAACTTTAGAACAGTTTCACTACTTCAAGAAGCCACACCGCACCCCTTAGTCATCACTCCCAAATCTGACCACCTGCCAGCCTAGCCCACTTTCTGCCTGTGTGTGCCAGGCTGGCGTTTTGTGTGGTTGGAATCATGCAACACGTTTTAGATGATTCTGTCCTTTTATTTCTATCTTTCTAGAATGACTGATTTCTCCATTTCTATATAATGTGGAGGAGGGTAGAGGGGGACCCTCACAAAACAATGCCCATTTTGAAAAAAGGAAGAAAAATTAATTTCCATCTCACAATGAATGGAAAGTGACATTCAATTACCATGTTGATTTGGAGTTCCTTTTTATTCACCACATTTCAGAAATAAGAATACACTGCAACTTTCATGGCCCTATCACATCATCTGCAGATAATTTCTATCATACACACAAGTTAATCTTGTCAACAAACGTCAGTAATGCAAGCGGATAAATAATGTCTTGATTATTCTATAAGAGAGGCTTACATATACTCTATGGAGCTTAACTTAGTTACACAGGAGTAAATAAAAATAACTCAAGGTAAAGAATAAAGGTCTGCGCAGTTGATACAAGGGAGTCTCTGAACTCTCACTAAGCTAATGACTCTTATTTTATACCCAATTTAACAAGTTACGCAAGCCGACTGAAAGGGAGGCGCCCAGGAACAGGAGAGAAAGAGGCCGACTCTGCACAGCCAGGGGCCCGGAGGAGGCCCAGCTGCTAAGGGAGCCCAAGATCACTGGCCCGAAAAGCAAACGTACCTAACAGTGCAAGACTATCAGGAGATTAATATAATAATAAAACACATAATATTCAGAAATAGGTTTCTAATAATCAAAAGTGATATTATCCCCAATGTGTTCAAGAAGTGGTGGAGGTTATCATGCACTTAAGAGATCTCCACTTCCTATCAGTAACGGTTAAGTTTATGGACGACGTGCCTACCAAGGTGAACAACGGGATCTGGGAAACTGGCCTGCGGCAAAAGCAGCTCTGTTCCTCCCGAGAGGGGCAAATACACAGTGCAAACATGTTTTAATTGCTACACAACTTCAACGCCACTAAACTCAAAAGACCGAAGGAAAGAAGTGGTTGGGACGCTCCGCTCCATGCTGTGCCCTCACATCACACCATGTGGGTGGTGCCCACAACCGCCCCTGAGGGAAACCACCCCGGGGCTAAGGTCACTTTGCCCTGCCCCGCCACCCAGTTCCCTGCGCCACGGATGACTTCCTTCTGCCTCTCCAGCTCAGTGTTTCAGAAAAAGCATTTAAGTTGGCCAACTGGGGCCAGGGCCTTCCATTTTTTTCATGTCTCCTAAGCTCCCCACCGGCCCTCCTAGAACCACACCTGCTTTAGAGAACTACTCCATTGACGCAGAGCAGCCAGGTCCCCGGGGGAGGCGTGAGCCCTGGGTCTCCTCACCACCTGTGGGCCACCTCCCCAGTGAGCTGCTGCCCTCATCAGCAGGCAGGGGTCTCCACAAGGACAGCTGACATGCCTCACCTGCCCACACAACTATGAAACTGAATGAGGGGCAGAGGTGACATAGGGTGACCTGAGCCAGCATCAGAAAGAGCCCCAACACTGAGTTTCCGACCCCATCTTGAGGGACTGCCCCTGGGAACGCAGCCAGAGGAGCTCCTCGCTCTGTGGGTTCCCATCGCACACACGACAGGGGCAGAGACCAGGCCAAAAGGCTGGCAGAGCGTCAGGCGAGGCAGCACGTGGGGAACCTGGCCAGAGCAGGTGGTCCCCTGTACTGCGCCAGCAAGTGCCAAGTAAGGCTGAGGGCACAAGCAGCCTGACTCCTCAAGGCTCCCCGCCAAGAGGCCACGATGGCTGTCACCCAGCTGGGGACCGGGAGCAGCCAGAGATGCCCACTGACCAGGGGACAGCTGTCCATCCTGGAATGGTTAACTCACCACCTCCGATGCGGCTGGGCACAAGGAAAGCAGGTTCTCCCCTCTGGGCCGGTGGCCCTCCTTGGCCTCCTCCCAGCGCTCAGCTGAAGGAGAAAACCAGCCAGTGTCCGAGCACCGGAGAGGCAGACGGGCGAGCGACCTGGTGCTTCACTGGACACAATGCCGGCTTAGTAAGGAGACCCACAGCGGGGCAAGAGCCAGTTCAACGCCGGCCCCCGCTGCTCAGTTCTCAGCCCGGGTGCCCATGACTTTGACACCACACTCACGGAGGTGGGGGGCACCCGCAGGGAAACCAACTCGCCCGGCCAGCTGCCATCCCGCGTGACGCGGCGTGGCGCTGGCTGCTTTGCCGACGTGGATCTCCGTCCCCGGGCTGAGCTCCCAGGCCTTTCCGAGCCGCACTGCTGCGTTTCCCGTGAGCTCGGCCACCAGAGAACAGGGCAGAAGCATCATGTTTCTTTTTTTCTTTTTTAAAGATTTTACTTATTATTTTTAGAGGGAGGGGAAGGGATAGCAGCAGAGAGGGAGAGAGAGATCCATGCATGGTTGCCTTTCCCCTGCCTCCAGCTACAGACCTGGCTGGAGACCTGGCTTGCAACCTGGTCATGTGCCCTGGCTGGGAATTGAACCAGCGACCTTTGGGTTTGCAGGCGGGCGCCTTATCCACTGAGCCACCAGCCAGAACCCATCATGTTTTTCTACAGTGCTTCCGGCTCCATTTTCCAGTCAATTTGGTAAGGCAGCAGACCCAAGTCGTCAGTTAGAGCTACCGCACTGGAGTGGCTGCTCCCAGGTTTTCAAAAGCCTGAATGCTGCTATCCAGGGAGAGCCCTTTAGAGCAGGAGGTAAAGAAATTCTCTCTGTGGGAAGAATTCAGTGGGGACGTCAGCAGGTTACAGTGTTCCTCACACCATCCTCTGCCTTGCTCACTTTCTCAGTAGTTTCCACATGGGTAATAGCAAACGCAGCCACTGCTCCAAGGTACCAGCCACAGCACAAAGCCAGAGATGAGCAAAAGGAGTTACCGGGCGAGAAGCAGCTGGCCACACGGAGGCTGGGCCAGCTCACTGCGCCCCGCAGGCCTCGGGAGAGCCAGTTGAGCGCCAGCACCACCCACCTGCTGGCGCCCAGCAGCTGTGCAAGGGCACCAAGGACACACTGGCAGGTGAGCTGATAACTGGGCCCCTTGCTTTTCACAAGGAGCCTTTTCCCCACAGAACGACACCTTTGGCCAAGGTTTCTCTTGGGGAAAAGAATCACGAATTCCAAAGCTGACAGAAGTGGACCCTGGCTGATAAATGGGTGGCCAGCCTGAGAGAGAAAGGAGGCCAGGCAGCAGGCCCTGCTGGCCCGATGGTGGTCCTCGGTAAGGGGTCCTGGGCTAGGAGGGAGCCACTAGACATGGCCTAGCCTGTCCACTGGGCCCAGAGAGTCAGGTGGCCTGACCCAGTTTTTAACCACAGACACCGCGCAGCTAATCAAGCCGATGAGTAAGGGACCACGTAGTCAGAGATCAGCCTCTGCGCCGATGGGACAGGAAGGATTTAAATTGTTTTCCAGAGTTGAGCAGCCCTTCCTTCTGTGTCCAAGGCACCCTGGTGTTTCGTTTTGTAACTCCTGGGAACATGCACCACACTGCTCCCGCCACAGGTGCGCGGCGCCCCATGGCTGCAGAGCAGCAGAAGCGGACGGAGGCATCCCTGCAAAGCGCTGCCTGCACGGGCCAGTCCGCCAGCCAGCAGAGCCCGACGGGACGCACGGCCTCAGGGCTCGGTTCAGGCGCGCGCACCGCTGCCTGCTGTGTCAAACACCATCCACCATGTCCCCACCCAGCTGCAGGCCGCAGGCCGCAGGCCACAGGTGGAAATGCAGGGAGCTTTCCTAGTGGCACCTGGGGCACCAGCGAAGGCAAATTTTCAACAGCGGGCCTGCTCACCACCTCCCCTCACACACCTTACTGATGAGGGTGGGGAGATGGCCCTGCCAACTGCCACCTCTTTTCAAGAGCCCTGCTGGAAGGTTCTCAGGGTCAAGGGTGATTTCTGTCAGGCAGCAGAATGCACAGGGACACTTTCAGAGAAAGTAGCAAACCTAGGGTACAGGAACAGAGGTGAATGGGACAAGGCCTAAAAATACCTTAAAGTTACAGGCAAATATTTGAGAACTTGGAAAGGTGCTCAAATTCTATTAAATGGGAAAAAATACACTCACATTGCCCAAAAAAAAAAAAAAGAGAGAGAGAGAGAAAGAAAAGAAAAACAGAAAGCCCACAAGGTCTGGAAGGATAAACACTGGGGAATTGACAGTGGTTATCTCCGGGTGTTAGAATTGTTAGAAGGCCCGGAAATACAGCCAAATTCCAAAAAGTAAGCCCTAAGCTCAGAAGAATAATTCCACAATGTTTCAGAGAACACGTCTTGACAGAGGAAACACTGCACCTCTGACAAACCCCAAATCTATTTCCATCAGGCTTAGAAGCAGTTTTGGCCTTGATGATCTGTCACAGCCTCTGCCATGGCCCTTACAGGTGAGATCAAAGATGGACCGAAAGCCAGGGAGCTACAAGGGGGAGGAACCACACTTTTGCGTATGAATGTGTGTGTGTGGGGGGGGTTCTGAAGTGGGCACATCCTTCCTTTCTTGCCACCTCAAGCTCATGGGCACACACACATGTACACGCTGAGATGGGACACAAAGATAGAGGCCTGTAATGTAAGGTCAATGGCAGGTTAGAAATGAGAGCCAGGACAGAGGCCTCCTCAGTCCAATTCACGGTTGTAATTTTGCTTGTTATAACCAAATCAACTGCCTGGAGTTAAGTCCAATTATTATCCCTTTTCTTCAGCTCAGAATCACTCCAAGAAACAGCCCCATCCCTCTCTCCCTTTTTTCCTTCCTTCCCTTATCTCTAACAATAAATCAAATCTAAAAATAAATGAATAAGTAATCTTGTCTTGCCCTGGCTGTGTGGCTCAGTTGATTGGAGTGTCACCTGCGCACCGAAAGGCCGTGGGTTCCATCCCTGGCCACGGTGCGTGCAAGAGGCAGCCAGCTGGCATTTCTCCCATCAATGTCTTCCTCCTTCTTTCCTTCTCTAAAATCAGTAAAAACTTCTCCTTGGGTGAAGATTTAATAAGCAAGTAGGTAAATAAATAATCTTGTCTTGGAAGTGGAAGGTTGATTCTCCATTTTGTGAACTTTTTGGACCACAGGTTACTCTTGCTCTATATCCCATTTCTGACGATTAGCCTTAATTTGTCCAGGGCTAACGTGGGGATTGAGATGAACCATAAAAGGGCATGAGGGGGTCTTAACGGGGTGATGCGATCACTGATTGCACAACAAAAAACTTAATGACCTGCGTACTTAAGGTAAGTGCACTTTATGATAGGTAAACAATACCTAAATAAAGTTGCTAAACAACTACAACCTGTCCGTACAAGTGGGTGAAAGAGCCTGCTCCAAGACAGAAAACCTGTTTTAATGATTTAAAAACAAAGGTGGTTTGATTCCCCAGCCAGGGTACATAACCAGGTTGCAAGCCAGGTCTCCGGCCAGGTCTGTAGCTGGAGGCAGGTGAAAGGCAACCATACATGGATGTCTCTCTCCCTCTCTGCCTCTCTCCCTTCCCCTCTCTCTAAAAAATATTAAATAAAATTAAAACAAACAAAAAAAGATTAAAAGAAAAAACAAAAGAACAAAGGTGGCCCTGGCTGGTGGCACAGTGGATAAGGCACCAGCCTAAGAACTCAAAGGTCACTGGTTTGATTCCCAGCCAGGGCACATAACCAGGTTGCAAGCCACGTCTCCAGCCAGGTCCTTAGCTGGAGGCAGGTGAAAGGCAACCATACACTGATATCTCTCTCCTTTCCCCTCTCTCTAAGAATAATAAATAAAATCTTTAAAAAAAAAGAGAGAGAGAGAAGAAAAATAAAAGAGGACATTCAAAAGACCCTGCTACTCAATTAGAAAGTTGTTTTAAAAACAGCAAACTGCCCTGGCTGGTAGCACAGTGGATAAGGCGCCGGCCTGCGAACCCAAAGGTCACAGGTTCGATTCCCCAGCCAGGGCACATAACCAGGTTGCAGGCCAGGTCTCCAGTTAGGTCTGTGCCTGGAGGCAGGTGAAATGTGACCATACATTGATGTCTCTCTCCCTCTCTGCCTCTCCCTTCCCCTCTTTCTAAAAATAATGAAATAAAATCTTTAAAAAAAAAATAGCAAACTAATATAATCCTACACGGTTGTAAGAATTCACTGCAGTGTTTCACTTGAATAGATGCAGGATTTATAAATTAACTCTAATGCTCGGTGTCCAGCCATCTGGGTAGGTCCCATGAGACAAGGTAGTCCGTCTGCACATGGGCCATGGGGGCATAGGAAGAGGTTCTATAGGGTACTTTTTTAAGCTAGAAATACTGGGTAAATATGAGGAAAGTAGGTTAATCCCCTTACTTTCCACATAAGAAGCTGCTTCTTGTTTTGGTGACTCAGTTAGTCTCAGGCTGACTGAGCGGAAGTCCCCCCAGGCTGCAGGGAGGGGGTGGTAACCAGCCTCCCAAAAGGACCCTCCTAGCCGGTGCAGAACACAGCTCAACAGCAGCGGGGCCAGGCCAGAGCCTCCACTGCCCGGCCCCGGGCTCCGTGCGCTCGCCCTGCGTTCCCTCTTCACTGTCCCTCAGGGATTCTCGGTGTTCACTTCTGAGACACAAAAGCTAACGGCAGGAATTCTGTTTCAGGAATTATTTGTCCAGACCTCGAACCCCTTCTGCGCGGCCTCCAAGGGGTTTTCTGACCAACATGAAGAAGGCTGCGTCTGGAGGAGCCTCTAGGGCCACCAGGCCCGGCCGTGCCCCTGCACCGCCAGTGGCCCCAGCTGGGTGTCAGCACCCCTGGGCGAGCCGATCCTGTGCTTTCCACCAGCACACGCGCCTTTTCTTTCTGAAAGCCAGCTCCAAACCCCAAAACCTGCCTCCCAGTCGGCCCCCACAAGGCACAACTGCGGTCAGGGAGGTGAGGGGCGGCAGGGGGAGACCCAGGGTGCCTGGGCGGGTCAGGGCTGGCGGAGGCCCCCGACCACCCGCAGTCGCTTCTCAGGGAAGCTGCCCCCGAGCCCCGCGTGAGTGGGGCGCAGACTCCGCTGCCTCATTTCAGTCACCGCTCCTGCGCCCCAGTCAGAACCCCGGAGTCACTGTCTGTGCCTTCCTTTCCTTGACCCCAAACGTTCCTGCCACTCACCCCTGTGCGCACCGTTCCAGCGGAGCTCCCTCCCCAGCCCGGACTGTGGCAAGGTCAGCCCACCCTGGGCCTCTGCTTAGGACTCTTCCACTGCCTGGCTGCAGTTCAACCTGAAATGTCCCCTCCTCAGAGGACTTCTGTAATGAGGTGAAGTGCCTGCCCACCCTGATCCTGTCCCTTGCCACCCTCCCTCTTGCTGGACGTTCCCCGCTGCACAAACGAGGTGCCCCTGCTAGAACGAGGCTCCAGGAGGGATGCGGCTCATCGGCCCTGTGCACCGCGACACCCCCGGGAGCGACAGGGTGTCTGGCGCAGGACAGGAACCTAACGAAGACCCCAAGAGGAAGACGCACCTGTGCTAGGAACAGCCCGTCCCGAGGCCAGGGCGAGTGCACACGCAGGGGCCAGTGAGGGTCTGCTCAGAGCGGGGGCCAGCCGCTCTCCCTCCTGAACCCTGGAATTGGAGGCTATAGGGCAGGGGTGTCCAACTCATTCTCACCGGGGCCACATCAGCCCCATAGTTGCCTTCAAAGGGCCGGGTGTCATTTTAGGGCTGTACAAGTGTAACTCCTCCTTCACAGTTGAGCCAGCCGGGTGGAAACAAGGTGCCGGGCGGATAAAGGAAGGCGGAGGGCCAGGCTCGGCCGCAGGCCTTGTGTTTGCTGCCCGTGCTCTCAGGCCCACGTGATCGGCCCCTGGCTAGGGGCACGGACGTCACAGGGAGCTCTCGGCGAAGTCCCTCTGAAGCACAGGCCACGCAGGCACGCTCCAGCCCCGACAAGGCAGAACCTTCGAGGCAGAGAAGAGCAGGGCAGCAGGAAAGAGAGAGGGCCAGCGGGCGGCAGCAGAAGACCAGAGCCTGAGCGAGGAGACCAGCCCCTCGGGTGGGCACCAGGACGAAAGAGCAAACTCCACGCCGAGCCCGCAGAGCTGCCCGGAGCCCAGCTGCAGCCCCCACGGGAGCCAGGGTCCGAAGAACCCTGGACTTGTCATGAGGCGACCCTCGCCCTTCCAAAGCTTGCAAAAAACCCCACTGCTGGGCTGGTGCAAGAGGGTCCCTGGTCCACGTGGCCAAAGAGCTCTGGTCCAGCACCCGCCTGTGGCCTGAATTCTCACGACAGAGAGAGTTCCCCAAGGGTGCGCCCAGTCACCTGAGCAATCGGCCGTCTGGGCTGTGCAGTTGTGCCCAAGAAGTAATTCAATTCTGGGGAAGGGGAGCTCGCATTGAACTTTTCACCAGCTATGGTAAGAATTCTTAAAGAATAAGTAAAATTAATTTTCCTCACTTCCCTACTACAGGAACTGCACTGGGGAACAAGAGTAAGTCCCACTTTCTAGACTTCTCCTCCTACCATGAGGGCCCCCTACCCCGAGGGCCCCTGAGCTGGCACCCGGTCCACTTAGCAAAACTTGATACAACTCCAGGGCAGGCTGCTGAGCTCTCCTGTGGTGGAAAAAGGCAAGAAAGACTTTCATACCTGGGCCACGTGCTTAAAAAGCACTACCTCAAGGAACGGTGGGAAGCAGGCTGTACGAGTTTCTGATTGCTGCTGTAACAGATGGCCACACCGTTAACGGTTAGACCAACACAAACGAGTGTCCTGATAGACCTGGCTGGCTAAAGGCAAGACTGCCCCCCTTCTGAACATCTAGGGAATCTCTCCCTGCCTTTCCTGGCTCCCCAAGCAGGCCCACATCCCTTCCTCCAGCTTCAGGGCCACCAGCATTGGGCCAGGTCTTCCCAGTGCTCTTTCTCTCAGGCTTTTTCTTTTTTGACTTTCTCTTCTATTTTTAAGGAGGATCCCTGAGTTTATATTCAGCCCACCAAGATAAGCCAAAATAATCTCCCCATTTTAAAGGCAGCTGATTAGCAACCTTAATTCCTCTTTGCCATGTAACCTGACGTATTCATGGGTATGGGGATTAGGATGCATCTTGGTGGGGGTGGAGGCATTCATCTGACTCCCACTGCAGTCCGCAGGGGCCGCAGCACACACACTGCCCAGCAAAAGCCCTCAGCCAGCTGATGCCCTCCCACCAACATCCCCTAAAGCGCCTTCCTTAGGGGTGCCTGTCTTCGCACAGCTGACGGTCAACAAGGTTTGCCAGGAGCAGGTGCAGGAGCCTGATCTTCCCTTTTTAACTCCAGGTGTTTCTCGATCACCCGCTACATGCCAGGTGCTGTCTGGCCCCGTAAAGACAGCAGGAGCCCTGGCAGGTCAGGCCTGCGTACCAGAGGGGCGGTGGGGACACAGAGGGTCACGGCATCCGCTCCCTCTGGGTTTGCTTGGGCAGCCGGTGCTCACACCAGGCCTTGAAGGACGGGCAGGATTTTACCAGTGAGGAAGGGCAGCCACAAAAGGGCGCAGAGCTGCGAAGGGCATTCATTCTCCCACCCCAAGTTCCCGTGCCTGTTAGGAAAGGAACTGGCATTCTCACCTCCCCCCTCTAACAAAACTGCAGACATCTGCGAGCAGGTAAGAGGTAACATTTCAGCTCTAGACACTGCCTTGGACAAGTGGCCTAACCGCTTGTGACAGAGCAAATTAACCTCTAAGCTCAGGTTTTCTTTGCTTTTGAAAAAATGTGAAAAATAAGAACGCTACCATCATGCACCTGAGTGGGTCACCGTGACAAATGCTCGAGGTAAGGGGAATCCGGGACATAGCAGTTGCTCAGCGAGTCTCTTCCCTACCCCTGCCACCCTCTCCTGTGGCCTCCTTTCCCAGGCCCTTCCCAATCTTATCACCTCCTTTGCCTCTTCATCAGGATGGCTGGCAGCCAACCGGCCCCTGCGTGACAAGGAGCCCTGGTCCCGGACCACTAAAGGAAGAAGGCAGGCAGGGAAAATGAACCCCAGGCTTCCTTCCGGGGAAGGTGACTCTGATTTGTACCTTTTGACAGTTAATGTGGGGAAGGGGAGCCTGCCCGCACCTACTGTGTACACACGCAGGCTGGGCCTGGTTTCAGCACCTTCCTCGCAATCCCCACGCTGCCGCAGGCCTGCGCCGTGGTCTTCCTGATCGCGGCCCTTGCTGGCGGTCCCACCCGTCTGCTCATCTTTCTCCCACCCCAGCTGGCGAGCCCCTTGAGGGCAGAGCCCGTCTTTCTCACGTCTACAGCCCTCACCCCCACCTGACGTGCACTCTGTCATGACTCAAGGCCAGAGGGAACCCTGGGGAAGAAGGACAGCCCGTCTGCAGCCTGGCTGCACAAGAGTAAGACTGATGCGCCATCAGCGCAAATGGTTCCTGTTTACAGCCAG
Organism: Noctilio leporinus; assembly: GCA_004026585.1. Classification (NCBI taxonomy): domain Eukaryota; kingdom Metazoa; phylum Chordata; class Mammalia; order Chiroptera; family Noctilionidae; genus Noctilio; species Noctilio leporinus. The sequence goes on from PVIW01000105.1 coordinate 107,949, forward strand.
CCACCCGGCCTAGCACTGGGAAGCTCCTCTACCAGAAACCTGACATCTGAAGGGCACCGCGCTCTCACCTTTCACCCCTGCGGGGCCCTCAGCCTGGCAGAGACTCCCACCTTAGGGCAGGGACAGACGGTTTCTCTGCAGGCCACACTTATTTGAGGTCACAGGCTAGAAACTTATACCCTAGGCTATCTATCCTCCAGGTCCAAACTAAAAGGTTTCCTCAAATCTCTACTTCAGCAGAAAGCTACCACTTCTCTCAAAGATGGGAAAGGGTCACCACCCCTCCCCAGACGTTCACACCACGGCCCCCGAACAAAGAGCTACATGGAAAGGCAAAGAAGCGAAACCAAAACCAGCCACAAAGAGCTATGTACCAGATGCGTTCGGCCAGTGGGGGTGACTGATCTACATGTGGGTATGTGGGGGTGATTCACGTGTGTCACATTCCTTCAAATGCTAAGAGGGCGAGAACCATGAAGTATGCTCACAGCTCCACTGCTCCACTGTGGAGCCTTACAAAGTACAGGCAAGCCACATTCTCCACGTATTTGTAGAGCAGCTACTTGAAAGCCACACGGTAAGGCCCCAGTCAGACAGGGTTTCCCTCGGTTTACAGGTGAGGAGCTTGGGTTCCTCCCTAGTGTCCGGTGAACGAGGAAAGAGCTGGGTTCTGCCCGCTGAACCTCCTCCTGCCTTGTGCTGCCAGGAAGCGGGCCCACTCACGACACCCCCTCCGCCACCCCTGCCCTTGGCTGCAGGCCAGTTTCGGGCCCCCCTCACAGCAGCAGACGGAGCGAGCCCACTCCTATCCCGTCAGTTCTGCCTCGGGGAAAAGTGTCCCCCATCCTGATCACGGAGCATGACAGACAACGTGGGACAAAATCAAGATGTGCGACAGGGCTGCTCGGCCTCAGAGGGAAGGACGTGGGCTCAGGGGCGCTCTGTGGAGCTGGGGCCCACTGGCAAGGTGCTCACCCCCGGGGCCACTGGGCTCTCACACAGCCCAGGCTCTTCCAGCGCCCAATTCCCCACCTAGAGTCTGTCTCACCAAGACCCTGAGGAGCCCGCGACTTTGCCTGTTAGGAACAGAATATACTCAGGATCCCTGGACCACTTCACAGGACTGGGGAAAAATAACCACCACTTCCTCTGCACTTAGTTCCTCCCCCAAAGAGCTGTTGAACCACATCTGGAAACAGCTGGAAGGCAGCAGTTCACAGGAAACCCAAAAAAAAGAAGAAGAAGAAGAAAGCAAGCACAGAGTGTACCAGGGAGAGTCAGGCAGCTAGAACGGAGAGGCCAGGGGCCAGAGGAAGTTGGGTAGATGGGGCCCTGGCCAGAAAGGGTCACACAGACAGGAGGCCCAGCTGCCTTCCTCTGGTCCAGGAGGAGATGATCTGGTGAAGGCCCCGGCCAACTGACGGGAAGTCAGACCACCTCTGGGGTTGTCTTTTTCTCTGGCTGCCCCCGGCCTGGGTCCACTTCTCCGAAAGCTTCCAGTGGTCACAGAGGGACAGCTAAGGCCAGAAACTGCTTTCTGCTCTCATGTGGCTTTCTGCAAGCCAGAGGCTACCACCCAGGCCACTGGTTTTGTGTCATTCCTCTGTCCCTGTTACCAAGTTCCACCAGGCCGACTCAGCTCCAGGGCCAGGCAAAGCACCACATCCGGAGAGACCAGGAGCATCTTCATGGAACTTGCTACGCAGATGCCCCGCCCCCACAGTAAAGCGGGCCGGGGCTGGGCTGTTAAGAACAAGGTAAGCCTCCTAGCAAACTAAGGGTCCGTTTTGCAATCAAGAAAGTTAATGGAGCAATGGCCAGCTGCCAAATATTTCTGAAAGAAGGAGGGGGATATGCCATTACTAAAATTCCTTGGTGTAATTTAATAAGAAGCCTTAAGGGTCATTCTTTCCTTTAGCAGAACTTAGATGAGTTTTCTAGCCCTTACCTCCTGCTACCCAGTCATCCATTCCCTCACGGTAAACTCAGTTTATATTAAAATAAGGAAGAAGACAGAGTGTTTTAATAAAACACATTCCTGCCTTTCACCCTTGTTTTGTGGGAAAGGGCTCCCTCCCACTGCCGCATACACTGCAGAATCTAGCTGGGTCTGATTCGGGTAGAAGTGCTCACAACTGAGACTGACTAACCAGGGCTAGAAGAAGGCAGAGGCCACACTCAACACCAGTTGTTTAAAAACAAAAAACAAAAACGAACATCTTCACAGGCTCAGCGCCAGCTCAAACTGGCAAGACCAGAGAAGCAGTGTGAGGCAGGACGGGTGAATGCCATGGGTAACCTCCTGCAGCCAAGTGGCAAACACACCAAGGCTGGGGAGGAAACGGGAGGGTGGGGGCATTTCAGGAACATAACAAAAGAACTGATTAATCATTTATTCCAAAGGAGGAAAAAACATCACCCAGAGCCCAGCGTGTAGCACTGTAGCTTCAGGTAAATGTGTAACGTTTTAACTTGGATGTACTCTAGGCTCAAGGCTCTCCAAAAATGGGGGGGGGGGGGGGGGGGGGGGGGGGGGGGGGTGCACATTCCTACTTGTATCTGGACACTTCTCTGGAATCTTCAGGGACACTTCCTGTGCTGTCCCAAGAGTAGAGCGCAGGCAGCCCCAGCCAGTCCAGGGATCAATCAAACTTGAGAGAAACTGTCTGAGGTCAGGGCAGGGCAGGGCTGGGCTCTGGGCACTGCAGCCAATGCAGGAAAGCTCGGCTGCAGACCTCGCCTGCGGCCCATGCCCCAACCGGTGCCAAGGAAGAAGAGAGCGCACAGGGCAGGGGGGCAGGCACCTCAGTGGCAAAGGAAGGCGACCTCCACCAGAGCCAAACCCACGCCCAGGATGGCGTCTGGGCTGCGGGCCCTCACCACTGACACCTCCGTATAATGTTTCATTTCAGGGCCGGCCAGGGAGCCCTCCAACGTGCCAGCAGGACAGGCTGCACCTCCAACAGCTGTGGCTCCCACAGCCTTCCTGGGAGACACCCAGGGCCCCTCCCAAGTGGGGGAGGACTTCCCTGTAAGAGAAATGTCCCTCTGCTGGGACAGCAAGAGAAGCCCCCAACTAAGGAGCATCCAGGAGTGAGCCCCTTACCTGTCTCCTTCCTCCTCCCCAACAGCCAGTGGAGCAGTAGAACTGTCACCCACCCCCCTTCTTTTTCAGAGAAAGGGAAGGGAGGGAGAGAGAAATATCCATCCGCTGCCTCTCCTAGGTCCCCGTCAAGGAGTGAACCAGCCATGTGCCCCATCCTGAGATCACACCAGGACCTTCTGCTCTGCATGGCAACCCCCAACCCACCCGGCTCCATGGGTCAGGCTGTCACCCTGTTTTGTAAAGGGAGGACACCGCCCCGAGACTGTACGCGACCACTCCAGGCCGGAACAGCAGTGACCAGGTGCTCCTAACTCCGACTGCACGGAGCACACACAGTGTCGCGGCCGCGGCGGCTAAAATAGTCACACCAGGGGCAGCCTGTATTCCCACCTCCTTCTTGTCCAAACTCCGTGGCCCCGGGGCCCTGGAGGGCACGGCCTGGATGGGGATCCTTAAGGCGGAAGAGCCCAGGCCCGGCCGGGGCGGAGGGGCCCGGACCCCACAACGCCCTCCAGGGGGAAGGCCCAACGGGGGTGCGCGAAGTCAAGCCCGGCCCCCAGCCCCGGTTTCGTCCCGGGGGCGCAGCTCCACAGCGGGGGCCGCTGCGTGTCGCGGGTCCCTACCTGTAGGCCAGGGTCATGCACTCGAAGAGCTTGGTGAGCGAGGCGTCGATGGACAGGTGGCAGGAGCTGGTCTTCCCGAAGCTGTAGGTCTGGCACGTCTGCTTGTTGACCGTGTCGAAGTCGTAGCCCTTCTTGGGCGGGTGCTCGCGGTGCGGCGACGACACCATAAAGTGGCCGCTGTGGATGATCTGCTGGTGCCGCGGAGGCTCCTCGCGGCCCGGCCCGGCCCAGGGCGGCGGCGGCGCGGCGCTCGCGTGGGCCGGGGCCGGGTTGGCGGCGCCCGACGCGGGCGGCGGGGACGGCTCATCGGTGTCGGAGTCGTCGTCGTCCTCGGGCACCGGGGCTTTGAGCAGCACCGGGCGGCCCCGGCCGCCGGGCCGGCGCGGCGAGCACAGGAAGACCTCGGCGGCCATGGGCGCGCCCGGCGCGGGGCATCCCCCGGGCCAGCGAGCGGAGCGGCTGGGCGACGACGCCGCGGCCGCCGGACTGCCCGGCGCGTGCAGGGGGGCGCGCGGCCGCGTGACGTCAGCGCGCGTCTCGGCCAATCGGCTGCCCGGGCGGCCTGTTAAAGGCGCAGGGGAGCCTTTGCGGATTCAGGAGGACAAAAAGAGAGGAAAATGGGGCGCTGGGCCCCGCCTCACGCCCCGCCCCTCGTCTCCCTGCCGGCTCCCGGCCGCCCGGTGCGTGGGAAGCGGGGGCCGGGTCGTGCCGCTCGCCAGTGTCAGGGCCAAGGAACCGGGACCGAGGAACCGCACTGGCCAGCGGGCGAGCCAGTCGGGCGCGCCGGCAATCGGGTCGCCGCCGGGCGGCGGGCAGGGCGGGCCCTCCACGTGGTGGGTGGGGGTGGGGCCCCGCCCGGCCCGCGGGCTCCGCTTGTTGCCGCAGGGCCCGGAACTGTCCCGAACCGCTCATGCCCGAAGCCGATGGGCACGGTGGTGGTTGTCCCCGTTATTGTTGAGAAGACAGAGTCTTTGAATCGCGAAGGAATTTCTCTAACGAGAAAGCAAGGTGGAGAACACCCCTCCCTGAGACCCCCGGGCACAGAGGTGGAGAGCGGCCCCGCCGGCCCGCATTTTCCTGGGGCGCACGGTGGTGGCCCAGGCGCTTGGGAAGACCTTAGGTTTGCAGGGCCAGCCTGCAGACAGTTCCAAAAGGGGAAACTGGGCCGTAATTTCCTTTTCTGTCAAGTAGGGTACAAGTCCTTTCAGAGTTGTGACTTAAAAAATGACTGTAAAGCGTTTAGCGAAGCATGAGTGCAGTCTGAAAGAAGTGAACCAACCAGCCAGAGGTACCGAAATAATGCCAATACTCAGTCAACAACCTGGACCAACAGAAACAGCAATTTCCTATGGTTCAACCTAATAGCATGTCTAGAAAGCTGTCAAGGTTTCAGGGACTGGGAAGGGGGTGGAGCAGGGAAGATCCCCCTGGCAGGGCATCAAGAGGCTCCCTGAGGCCTCTAGGGCCCAGAGCGCCCCTCCCAGTCCCCGCAGGGCTTCGGGTCCTGCACACAAGTACCCTGAGCTCACTTGGAAGCCCGGTTCCACTTCCCTGTCCCGTGCTCCAGGAGGGGACAGTGCCGGCAATGGAAGGAATGGCTCACCAAACTGGCCACCCTTAACTCTGTCCCTGGATATCTCGCAGGAGGAATGGGTCCCAAGGCATAGCCAGCTTCCGGTATGAGTTTCAGATGGGCCCCACGCCCCTCATTGCTCAAACCACTGTTTGGAACTCTTGCAAAAACCGGAATGTCCAGCCTTTGAGTTGCTGGCCTCCAACTGAAATTTTTTCATCTTGATAGAGTCTTAAATACCCACCCATAATGGACACAGAAATTCCACTTCTGGAATTTTATTATGAGGACCTATGTACAAAGATGGTGATTGTAGAACCGTTATTAAGCACGAACAGAAACAATGGAATGTCCAACAAGAAGGAAGTCACTAAAGATATTATAGATATATTATAGTCCCAAATATATTGGAACATTATGTAAAAAGTGATGCAAATGTATCCTTATTGACATGAAAAGAAGTCCATAATGTATTGTTGAACAGAAAAACAACTTTTAAAAAGTTACCAGTGTCGTCAGGTAGGATAATCCTTACCTGTTTCTCCTTTTGGAGAAGAGATTTATATGATCTCACCCATTACAGGACAATAATGAACAAAACTAACAACAAGCAAAACAGAACCAAATATATGAATACAGTGAATAGGCCTTCAGTGGCCAGGGGGAAGGGGATTGGGGGAAGAGGGGAGGAAGAGGCAAGGAAGGGGAGCAGTTTAGACAAGAACCTAATATAAAGGAACCATGGACACAGACAACAAGTGGGATTGACTTTGGGGGGAATGGGTGGGTGGGGAGGGGGACAGAGGGGAGCAAAAAGGGGATGGATGTAATACAACAACAATAAAGTTTCAAAAAGAAAAATCAACCCCCCAAAAAAGTTATCAGTAGTTTGATATCAGTTTCAGGAACAAGTAAATCCATATACGAATGTATATACATCAGAAAGTGAGCCAAGTTAACTAATACCAGTTACCTCATTATCCCTGGGGGTGGGGTGATTTTACTTTTTCTTTTTTATTTTCTAATTTCCAAAAGAAACAATTGTTACTTGTATACATTGTTTTGGAGTGTACTCTTTATTTCTGTTTGGTTTCTTAACACAAAAGACATCCATGAAGGATGTATACTTTCTTTAATTAAAAAACAATAAACATCAATTTCCTGGAAGGAGATAACTTCTTACAGCCAGATGTGAAAAACTGGCACTCTCTGGGCCCTATCTGGTGCACACACATCCTCCTAAAGGTTGTGTTAGAGAAGAAACAACAGTTAAGGAAAATCACAATTCCAAATGCAGGCAGCAGAGGACCCTCAAGTGTGAGATCTGCTTGCAGGGTATCCAGGCTGAGGCCCCCACCTCCCATCCTAGTGCATGGTGGGCAGTGGCAGCAGACCCGCAGGCAACATGCGGCACCGTGCCTGGGGGGCTGAGACCTCCAGGAAGGACAAAGAGCTCCTGTACCCAGCCAACCTCAAGTACACAGAGTGCCAGCGTCTCTCCCCCAATCAGAAGCATTGTAATCACTCCATCTCACTGGAATCAACAGCCGGGCAAAGAATTCCTGGATGCAAACTACGACAGACCAGCACATGCCAGCAAACAGGTCACGAGTGTCAGTGCTCTGGAAGAAACCCACCTGAGAGCTAACAAGCAAAGGGGGAGAGTTACCAGAACAGGCAGAGAACTTTTAAAATAATGAATATCCTGACAAAGAATACGGAGGCTTCTGCATGCATTAAGCACAACCCATTATGGAAAGGAAAAGGAAGCAAATAGAGGGCTTGGAAAAGAAATATAAATACACAATTATGAATAAAAAGGAAAAGCGGAGTTGAATAGCAAAATGAATAAGGCTGGAAAACACCGTAATAAGCTAAAAGATTGACTTGAGAACTTCTTCCAGAAAACTGCCACAAGAACAAAGGGAGGTTAAGTGACATGGTGGACAGATTCAAACATTCCAGCACCTGCCGAGTAGTTCCAGAAAGAAAGAGGAAGGTGAGAGAGCTGGAGGAAAAACTAGAGAGGGGAAATAATGGAAGCAGCAATAAAAGAAAACTTCCCCATGTGCTGAAAACGCAAGCCCTCTGTATGCCTCAGCACAGGCTGTGCTGGGAGAGCAAACCACACCCAAATCTCGACGGGTAAACCCACAGAGGTGTGCTTCTGGCTCAGGGCGCCTAACCACTGACCACCGTCCGCGACAGGCCAGCAGTAGACCTGCTGGTCGTAGTCACTCCAACACTCAGGCAGGCAGAGCGGCCACCACTGCAACTGCGTCCATCCCTGTGGCAGGGGAAGGAGAGAGAGAGCATCAGGGGCTTGCATTGTTAATTAAAGGGTTTGGCCCAGAAGGGACAAGTACTCACCAGTTATTGGCCAGACCTAGTCACATGGCCACATTCAACCATAACTGAGCCAGGAAGTACAATCTGATCATATGACCGGAGGCAGGACAGTCAGAAACGTTTGGTGACCAGCACTGATGACTGGTGACAACTATCCTTTTGGATTGCAAAGTTCTGAATAAATGCAAAGCCAAAAATGACCCTCAAGAGCATTATGCTAAGAAAAGAAGCCAAGTATTGTTTGATCCCATTTGTATGACACCTGGAAAAGGCACAATGACAGGGGTAGAAACCAGACCAGTGCTTACCCGGGGCCTGGGGAAGGGGAGGGGACGAACTAGAGAGGAACAAGGGAACTAACTGTCCTGGTGGTTACATGCCTGTGTAAGTTTCTTAAAACTCATAGAAATGTACACCTGAAAAGGGCAAATTTTACTCTATGTAAATTATACCACAATAAATCTTGGAGAATAAGAGGTTAAATGGCCTTTTCATCCACAGGCCATATTTGAAATAACTACTAGAGGTGGTTTTTCTCCAGCAAAATAAATACTGAATTCAAGTAAGAGAAAGACATGGGATATAAAGAAACAGTGTAGAGCAATAAACGAAAACTTAAAATAGAATTTCAAAATTATATGGAGTTTCTGTTCCTGCTTCTTGTTTTCTTATACTTTGGGGGTGACTTTTGAGAAAAAAAAAGGGTGAATACGTCTTTACACTAGTCAGAAACAGTAGGCAAACAGTTTCTAACAATGTGACTTGCTGGCTAACATTTTAAAAATCATGACATAAATATAAGAATGTGAGGGCTTATTGAACTGTCAGAAGATCCTACAACACTGGGCTCATCTTGTTTCCACTTGGGAGCAGCCGGAGATAAAGGAGCAACTACCCTCTTTAGACACAGCATGTCCCTCCCCCCAGCTTTTCCACAGTCCCCACCACCCCCTACTGTCCCAGGGGGTTTTGCTGATCTAGCGATACATCACCTGCCTGGTGTCTGTAGGCAACTGAGTTTGAAATTCCCGCTAAGCCTCATGATTAGCTGTAGGTACCTCAATGGAACAAATTAATGGAAGCTTTTCCGGTGTGGCTGTGGGAGAGGAGACTGACAGGAGAGGTGAGGGTCACAGAAGGAACAGGGCACTGAGGATCAGACCAAGGGTGCTGGACACCAAGAAGGTTAGAGTGCTCTGGGACAGACCTCTCACAATTTGGGGTCATTGTAAAGATTGAGGAAGTTAACAGATGTCAAGTATTTCACATAGTGCCTGGCCCATAGCATGTAGTGGTATGTTGGCTATTCTTACTTTCATTTGTTCCATTTTATTGAGGTATGAATTACATACTGTCATGTTTTCTTTTTTTTAAAGATTTCATTTATTATTTTTAGAGAGAGGAGAAAGGAAAGAGGCTGAGAGACATCCATGTATGGTTGCCTTTCACCTGCCTCCAGCCACAGACCTGGCTGGAGACCTGGCTTGCAGCCTGGTCATGTATCCTGACTGAGGATCGAACCAGCAACCTTTGGGCTCACAGGCCGCCATCATGTTTTCCTTTTCGCATATAGTCCCACAAGTCCGATACATGTACAGTCGTAGACTCACCAGCACCAGCCCTGATATGCAGCAGTCCCAACAAACACACAATCCCCTGGCCTCCTTGCAGTCAACTTTCCCCCACTCCCTGCAAAGGCTGACCTGCTCCTTGTCTCCATAGTGTGGCCTCTTCCAGAATTCTATATAAATAGAATCATCAAATAGCCTCGAGTCTGGCTCCTCTTTACTAAGCGCAATGCATCCAGATTCTTGCCCATTATCACTGTGCGTGTCTGTTTTCCGTCCTTTTGCCTTTGTGAGTAGGGTTATCACTTTACGAAGGTAGAACAGTTGGTTGACCCCTTCACCAGGTCAAGGCCATTTCAGCTGCTTCCAGCGATGATGAACATTCACATACAGGCTTCCATACCTTTTGATTTCTCTTCGGTAAACACCTACAAGCAGGATTTGCCAGGTTGTAGGGTAAGTTTATGTTCAATTCTCTAGGGACCAGCCCAACTCTTTTCCTAATGGCTGTACCGTCTTCCGTTTCCAACAACCAGCATGTGGGAGTTTTTGTCTTGTCTGCATCCTCAACGGCGCTTGGTACGGTCTGGCCTTGGAGCTCTTGCAGTGCGAATGCAGGGCATCTCATTCCAGTTTGGGTTGCATTTTCCTAACAACTAATGATGCTCACCATCTTGTATTTGCTTATTTGCGTTCTGTATATATATATTTTTTTTTTGATGAAGTGCTTATGCATATATTTCACTAGTTTTTAGGGGGGGAGGGATGTTTGCTTTCTTACTATTGCATTTTGAGAGTTTTCTATATATTCTAGATGCAAGTTCTTGTCAGATAAGTGTTTTGCAAAGATCATCCGCCCACCCATGGTTTATCTTTCCATTCTCTTAACAGCTCTTTAGCAGGGCAGTAGCTTGGAATTTTGATGAAGTCCAACTCATCAATTGTTTTCTTTTACAGTTAGTGCTTTGATATCTCTAAAAGGTTTGCCTAACCACAAAGATTTTCTCCTAGGTCTTCCGCTAGCATGTTTTGAGTTACGTTTTGGTCTATGATCTGTTTTGAGTGAATTTGCTATCAGGTGCAAGGTATGGGCTGAGATCCGTTCCTTTTGCACCAGGATGTCCGTCCAATTGTGCCCGCATGAATTATAGAATGTTTACCATGATTATTAACACCATGGGGCTCTGAGGTGTTCTGGGGGCTGGGGTCAGCAAGGGGACACCTGTCCCTGAATGTTTCTCTAACCTGACAGCTGGGGCCTGTTGCAGCTCTTTGCTGGCAGAAGAATCGGTTTCAGATGGCTTTACTGCTTCTCTCCTCCTGAGATTTTTCACATAAAACAAACCATGGAAGGGCAGGGGTGGCCTAGCGGTCTGGCAATGTCCCTTTGAAAATAAACAAGCACGGGAGCTGAACGGCAGCCGCCGCCTCTGGGGACTACTTGAAGAAACAGTTTGAAGCCTGGGTATCCGCCGCACGTGGCTCTCCTGCCCCCGCCAGACGGCAGGTTGGACAGAGGCGGGGAAGCAAACAGGATGCTTCACATGTCATCTCTGGACAGGGAGGGCCCCTCCCCACCCCAGACCTACACCTTTGCAGGGAGAGGCCATGCTGGTGGGAAGCATCTAATCATGGGGAGAGCTAGGAGACTTCCTGGCTGAATAGCCTTGAACAGCTTGCACCGCTAGCCTCACACCCCTAAGGGAAACTGAGGCACGGGGTGGGGGGCAATGAAGAAACTGAGACATGTGGGTTTGCCTTTTTTTTTAAAACTCTATCATGCTATATATATATTTTAAGATTTTATTTATTATATTTAGAGAGGAAGGAAGAGAGGCAGAGAGGAAGAGAGACATCAATGTATGGTTGCCTTTTACCTGCCTCCAGCTACAGAGCTGGCTGGAGACCTGACTTGCAACCTGGTTATGTGCCCTGGCTGGGAATCGAACCAGCGACCTTTGGGCTCGCAGGCCGGTGCCTTATCCACTGTGCCACCAGCCAGGGCTCATGCTATATTTTACATTCCCTGAAATCCACCCACTGCCAAAGCACAATTCAAAATCATCTCCTCCTGCAGCCAATCCTTGTTCCCAACCTCACAAACCAACCTCTACCTTCTGATTCCATCCATGGTTTTGCTTTTTCTGACATTTCATGTAAGTGGGATCATACAGTCTGTAGTCACAGTGAGATTTCAAGCCAGAATGAAAAAGGAAGGGGAGGAGGGAGCCAGGGCAGCAGGCACACCCAACGCACCCAGGGCTCCCTGCAGCTGTCACCCTGCGCACACTCCTATCACTGAATGAACCTCAGTCCTCACACCTTTCAAATGGGGCTACCGGTTGGTTTTTTTTTTTTTTTTTTTTTTTCCGAGGACAACGTTTATTGCTACCAGAGGCTTTTGTATCATCAGTACATAGTTGGTCCTGACTGCAATACCTTCTCAGACTGTGCAGGGAACTCAGATTCCAGAAGTCATTAAGAGAAATATAGGTAGGCTTGGGAGGCAGAAAGGGTAACTTCTATCAAGAAAAATACTAATAGCTTAACAACATAAAACTAGGATACTGAATTTAGTTATTACATGTTACAGATTCAAATCATATAGCTGCCCCAACATTTAAACCATCTCTCCTACTGATTAGAGAAGAGTTGATCAGCAACCCCAACCCCCACCCTGGAAAATCTAAATTTTAGTTATTACATTTTTCTTTGGTAAGCACCTGGACGTATCACAAATTTCTTATTCAAATGTCAAAAATGCTTTTAACAAATCTAACAGTATCCTAATTACATGCCACTTTACAGCTTTAGTTTAAGATAATCAAAAATAATGATTTTGTTTCCAAATCCTAGAAACCGAAATGAGACAAACACAAACATTAACATGGCAATGGGAGTCCTTTTTCTTTTACCACCTTGATTCATATGGGGCAATTTTGAAATATGTTTTTCAGATTAATTTGAATTTACATCACAGATTAACATGGCTGTCAAGATGAAATCTGTTTACTATCTTGCTAAAAAATAATTGAGGATTTCCTAATCAGTGGAAGTCAGGCTATAGATCAACATGCATAAAATTCATTAAGTATCAACTTTAAAAAAGCAAGCAAAATCAAGAGGGAAATTAAGTCAGACACTGGGCATAGGGCTTGCTAGCTATGAATTTTGGAAATTTGGGTGGGGGAGAACATTGAATGTGAACTTCTGACATAGGGGCAAGCTACATCACATTTTAGCAGACTAAAGGCTGAAACCAACTACTACAAAGAAATGTTTTATTTTTAAAAAATTGTTGGATCTTTTCAATTTATACTTTTTTTGGTCTTTAAGTACCTAAATAATGTTGAATTTTAATTACCCACAATAATTTTTTTTTTCCTTTCTGGCTCACTTCCAATCAGCCTGATTAGGTATACACCTTTATACAGCCTGTCCTATTTTCCATATTCCTGTTCCCAGTAGTATACCTTAGTTTGCACTGAAAGGTAATACTTGAAACTACATTACAGACACAGGCTGCAAAGGTGGACAGGGGGAAGCATGTCCCTCTTGCCTTGATAAATCAGTGCCACACACAGAACCCACATTTTCTGAAGCATTATCTTCATTATAGAGCCGTTTGATTCCATCATAGAAGTCATCCACTTCCATTTCCTCTACTTTGCGCTTAGCAGAAGTATGCTTGCACCCACTGGCAGCTGGGAGATGATAGAAGGCTGGCCTCTTAGGGTTGAGGCCAGGGTGAAACGCAGTAACGGAGGCCCAATGTCTTACATGTTCACAATACCTCATGTTAGCTGGAAGCAGATCCAATGCCTGGCAGCCGGAGGGGTGGGCAAGCCCACTGTCGTCCCATGGGAAGTTCCCAGCAATGACAATGACTGGACTCCAGTGGCATGCGACCATCCCGAAGAACCTCATCAACATCATGAAGTGTGAAAGAAGCCAGATGCCAAAGAGCACATGCTGAATGGCTCCATGAACACAAAAGTCCAATAATCAGGCAAATTCACCTGTGCAGAGAAGTGGGATAGCAGTTTCACCTCAAGGGTACTGACTGCAAGGGATGAGGGGCCGTCTGGGGGCTCTTGATCTGCTGTTTCATAATCCAGGTGCTGGCTACGCAGGTGTATTTAGTGCATGAAAGCTCACTGAGCTACACCCTTACATGTGGGTAAAACAAGCAGAAAAGTCTTGCACGTAGTAGGTAATTATTATTTTAACAACACGGTGTTTCAATAAGGAAGTGTGGTTGAGTGTGACGGTTGGAAATTTTTTTCTCTAGGGGCCAGATGGTAAAGCCTTTTGACTTTGCAAGGCATGCAGTCTCCGTAGCAACAACTCAGCTCTGGGAACTCAAAACTGCCCAGGACAATGTGTAAGTAAACAAATGAAGTGGCTGTGTTCCACTACTTTATGTACACAAACAAGTGGCAGGACAGGTTTGTCTCAGCTGGTGGGAGAGGGGCTGGCCTCCAGAGCCTCCTTCACAGAGTCACCCTGTCCTATCACTGCCCTGACTTCTGTTTTACTATCTGTGTAATGGGAGGCTGATTCTGGCTCAACACTGTCATTCTGGCTGGAGGTCAGATGAGCTCAGACCTGAGGGAGCCCTCAGGGAAGAAAAAGCAGGTGTTAAGAGCCTCTAGAGATTCTTCAACATATAGCAGATTGTTATTTCCGCCAAAGCCTGGGAGAGAGACATGGCTCCATGCCGCCCTGGGCACCACTGTCCCAGGGGGATCCCAGAGAGAGGCAGGACCTGCGGGCCGGGCACCACATCCCAATCCTTGCTTCCCACCGGCCCCCTCCCAGCCCTGGAGAGCCTGGGGAGGGGAAGCAACGGCAAGGAGAGACTGGAAAAATGCACCCCCAAGGGGGTACTCCTTTGAGACCAGGGCTCCAAGCTCCCTGCCTGGGCCTCCCGCTTTCCTGGGCAGTGGGGATGTGGTGGTGGAGGGGTGCAGGGCTGTCTCGTTCAGGATCCAGGCCTTTGCTCACACCCAGATTTCTCTTCTGCCTGTTCCCTGGTGGGCTTCCACTCAAACCCCAAAGCAGGATGCAGCAGTGGACCCCCTGGGGTGTGCTGGGTGGGTAAGTCCAGCATCAAATCGCTTGGAGAAGAGGTGAGCCCTGAGAGAGCAGGGTGTATCTCAGAGGGCAAGCCCGCAGCACCTGGGGCTGGCTGCTTCCTGCCTCCCCGTGTGCCCCACTTTGCAAGAGGTGGAGTCTGGGAGTCTAAACACGTTGGAGGGTAATAAACATAATGGTAACAGGAGCAGCTAACATTTACTGAGATGCACTACGTGCCAGGGCTCGCCCCACACACTTCACGTGTGTTAATGTATTTGATCCTCACAATTATTCTCCCCACTTTCCATCGGAGGGGACTGGGGCCCAGAGAGGTTAAGAGACTTGCCTGAGGTCACACAGCTCCAAAGGGCTGGAGCCCTGTGGATGAGAGAACGGCTGTCCCAGAGGTTCAGAATGGGTCCGTGTTATCTTCGTTATCCCCTGGGCAGCTGTGAACTTTCCCAGTCCTCGTCATGCGAGGACACTGAAAGGGAAGCAGTCCGGGGTTGGGGGTGGGGGAGATGCTCCCCCTGGATCTGTCCCGGGGACACTCGGCGCCCGGGGTGGGAGGGGCGAGTGGGGGCTCACGTGGGAGACCCCGTGAAAAGGGACCTACGCTATCAGGAACACGCAATGGCTCCCAAGACAGAACGCTTCCGGAGAAGGGCGAGCTTTGGGGCCAGCGGGGCCCAGCGCGCGAACCCGCTCCCCGGAAGCGCACTCACCACCCTCTGTCTCCTGCGCCGCCGCTGCCAGCTGCGCACCGCACCCTTTTCCCACCGCAGCGCAAAAATCCCCGGGGCTGGCTCTCATTGGGCCACTTTGGGTCATGTGATCACTGCGGAGCCAATCGCTGCCACGAGGGGGAGGGCCCGAGGCCTGGGTCGCGAGCCCACCGTGGGGCCCGAGACTGGGTGAGGGGGCCCTCTACTGGAAGAAGAGGGGAGTGCAACTGACCAAAGGGGAAAGCGGCATCCTCGCGCAGGCGGGGTGGGCAGACTTGGGGTTTAGGGGTTGCGATCCCCCCTGAGACCAACCGCTGACCTCCGTGACACTTGCTGAAGAGGTCAAGACGCCCACCTGGACAAGAGCTCTAACTGCCTCCCCCAGCCCACGTGTACCGGCCCCACCTGTGCAGCGTACTCGCAGGCTCACCTGGGGGGACCCTCCTGCCAATACTCAGCCTCCTGTTTGTCCTGCTGCCCCAGTTCCCTAGCTGTCCTGCCCCCACCTCCAGGCTGGCCTCTTCCAACCCCCGCGTCCCCCTGGCCTCAGTCCGGCAGTGACCTCCGGCCACTCATCAACAGGGAAACAGGAGCTTCTTAGCCACGCGCCTGGGCTGCCCGCGCCATCCTAGCACCTCCCTGCCCACGCCATCAAAATGCACCTACCCCCGAATCCCAAACTGTCAGACACCCCCGAGCACCACTGGCTGGCTCACTTCTCTGCCCAGAAGGCAAGGGTTAGGTTTGAGTCACGGCTGACCGGGGCTCAGCACAGAGCACAGTGGATGCTGGAAGCCTTGGGCATGACTGCTTCTCCAGGGACGGAGATGAAGTCAGACAGCTGCGGAGGGACAGGGCGCTGAAAGAGAGAAGCCGAGAGACACGGAGACCTGACATGGGAGGACAGGAGTGGCAGGGGCAGAGACAGTGCGGAAGGCCCATAGAGACAGCTCTGAACAGAAGGGACCTTCATCCTGGATGGAGCCCAGGGCAGGGAGGACAGACGGGGGCAGGGAGGGCACGGCGGCGAATGCAGCTGTTGTTAAGCAAGCAGGTCCTGTGGTCTGTGTTCTGCAGAGCTGACCTTCCCATTTCAGCTTATTTTGCGGAGCCACCAGTCCTGGTGAAAACACTGGCGCATGGTAAAAGGAATGGGCTGGGGCAGCGAAAGGTACACAAACCAGAGCGCTCGCGTGCCTCCCGGTGGGTCACTGGCGGGAGGCTGGAGCTGGCTGTCCCCGCTTCCCCAGGGCCGGATATCAGGTGGAAGAGGAAGTGAGACCCACCGGACAATGGAAAAAAGGAGGAATCCTGGCAGGTGTCTGAGCTGATGGGAGGGGAAAAGGCTCTGGGAAGGTTCTAGCTCTGGCCTGAAGGTAAGTCACCAGATGGCCAGCTAGGACAAGTCACAACAAAGCTGCAGTCTCTCTCTGTGTCTCTGCCATGGGCCACAGCTTCCCAAAGTCAGGGCCATGGCCAGGATACAGGTTGGGGGCCCAGGCGTGGCTTTTAAACTGGGGCTCTGACTGGCTACGTGACTTGTACACGAGACCATCCTGAGGCTGCCTCACTGGGGTGAGGCGGCCCATGACCTTCGCCCACAGCACCCACTGGTGCCCAGCGATGGCAGCTAGCGAGACTGGGACAGGAGCTGACCATGTGCTACACCAAGTCAGGGCCGTGCAGTTGTGCTGGAGGCCGGAGTGCTGTTTCCGTCGGATTGTGCCCTTTATCGTGATGCTACAAAATCATGTTGATGACTTGAATTTTTTTATTTTCTGAGATGGAACCATTGTACATTGTACAAACCATACCTACTGATGGAATAAATAAGTGAAAAATTATACTGCTGTACAACACACCAAAAAAAAAAAAGAAAGAAAAGAAAAACCATTAAGAGGAAAAAAAATTAGATAATGTAAAAAAGTCTTTATATACCTCTAAACCAGGTCCTTGGCCGTAATGAACATTCCAAACCGTGACATCGTTTGTAGTGGGAGGTCACCACCCTATGAGTCGGTCACCTGCCTTCCGGGGTGTGGGTGTTCAGTGCCAGCACTTTGTGGAATGTGTAGCCGCAGCTCCCCCAACCTCAGGGTTCTCAGGGAGCGGACCCCCGAAGCCCTTAAGGCCACGGGGCCTGGTGTCCGGGGAAGGCATTCGCTTAGGACCCCCGCCCTGGCTTGGCCAGCTGCAAGGTCTTAGATTCTGCGGTGGGAGAGGGCGAGGGGCGCGGGGTGGCTGGGGGACAGCGGCTCCGAGGAGCGGGCTGTGGGGAAGGAAGCACATCTGGATTTTTGCAGTCTCACTGTTCGCCGTGGGAGGCCTTCCTGGCCAGTGTCAAGTGCGGCCGCTGGCGCATCGCCCCGGCGTGGCCTTGGCGGGGCCCAGTCAGTCCAACCATTGGCCCGTCCCTACCTTCAGGCACTTCAGAGAAAAACGTATGGTGGCCTCAGTGTCGTGGGTGGGGTCGGCTCCCCTGGCCTGTCCGGAGACCAACAGAAGGGACACCGGGGACCCTGGCCAACTTGCTGTTTCTGTGGACGCGTGCGCACACACACGTGTATGTGTGTGTGTGTGTGTGTGTGTGCGACGCTCCTTCATCTGTCCTGGTTGTCACCTCTCGTCTCCCAGAAAGACCAGGAAATAAACATCCAAGTTCATCTTTCATCGACATGGAGTTTTGCTGCAAAGAAAAATGACTCAAACTCGACAGGACCTGGAGGTAAAGCCGCCTTGAAAGTCGCTGAGAGGTAATGAGGGCCGGGTTCTCGGTAGAACTGACTTGCTCAAGGGCACAAGGGACAAGGGTTTTATTTTTTAAGACAGAAACCTCGCGGCCCCTGCTCACTTCCAACATGGAGATTTCCAGAGTTTGTGTGTTGGTTTTCCCTTATTCCAGGAGACGTTTTTTGTTTTGTTTTTTTTTTTTTTTTGCATGAGGTATTTGAAATTCAGGAACATTTTGATTCTTCTTGAAGTGCAGGAAATAGATCGGCTCCCTTGAAAAAATAAAGCGGGAGCCTCACCCTCAGAAACTCTTAGAAAGTGGAACCTGGCAGACACTTCCATGGTGGTCAGGAGAGAGAGCCCCACATCCAAGGTGGTACCTGAATATGCACCAATTAGCAAAGAAACAAACAAACAAACAAAAATAAAAACAGAAAACCAGCAACAAAACCCCGCAGCGCCCTCCCCCCAACCACACACAACTCGAAGGGAGCTGGAACTCCAGTGCAGTGAAGAAAGCTCAGGGAAGAGGGTAAGGTCTGGAGAGTCCGTAGGAACCATCCGCAAACGGCCTCAGAACCAAACCCTTAGGCAGCTGGTCCCAGGAGGCGGCGCCGTGTTGGTGGGAGGGGCGGGCTGGGGCGGAGGCGGGGGTCCAGCTGCCCCTTCCTGGAGGGGCAGGGGACAAAGCTGTCCACCTCCTTGGTTCCTCCTTCTGGCCTCCGAGGCCGGACCACCAAGGCCTGCTCCTGGCTGGACACCAACAATGGGTGTCCTGGGAACGAGACAGCACCCCACTGTGGGCCTCCTGGTGTCTGGCGGCACAGAAGCAAGTGGACTTTCGGGGCTGCAACCGTGCACCAGCCCCAGTGAGGCCGGGGACCCGGGGAGGTGGCGGGCAGCAGGTGACAGTGGATTTGAAATCAAACAACGTCCTGTCCCACGAGAGGAAGTTCAGCAGCAGCTGCTCCTGCCGTCTGCTCCCCACCGCCTGGCCCCTTTTCTTGCCTTGAGACAATCCTGCCAGCAGCCATGTTCAGGCGGTTCCGTCTTCAGTGGTGCTGGAGACAGCGGTATGGTGAGGGCAGAGGGGGAAGTGCCAGCACCATCGAAGGGTGCGCATGTCCCTTCGGGACGCTTGCAAACACCAGGCTCAGATGCCCCGAGGAGGTGAGCGTATGGAGTGGCCAGCGCTTGGGGACAGTGCCCCGACAGCAGAGACTCCTCGGAGCCTGGGGGCTGGGCAGGTGGCCCAGGAGGTCCTACTCTCCTGCAGCCTCGTGCTCTCCTCCTCCCTGCCCGCTCCGTTCCCACTCAAGTCCCGGGGCAAGGAGGAGCGAGACGTGAGGGCTGGGGCAGAGGCAGCCTCAACAAAACCGAGAGGGCACTTTGCAAAGGGAGATGCAAAACAACCAGGAAAACATGCCAGAGGTCACCTCAAGGGCACAAGGCACAAAAAAGAAAGCGGGAGGAATCGGCGGAATAGTGAACAGCCCCGACGCAACGCGAATTCCTGATGGGTACCACCCTCAAATAGCTTATACCGTTCAAGAGAGAAGCGGGGGCAACAACAATACAGCAGCAACGCAAATGTAATCTTGGCTTCGGAGACAGTGTCTGACACTCCTGAGCTGTCGGCCCGCCTCCGCAAGGGCAGTCGCTCCAAGGTTCGAGTGTTGGCTTCACAGCAGAAAGTTCCTCAGCGTCCGGGAGGTCACGCCATTCCAGGGCTCCTTGGGTTCGCACGCGGTAAACTTGGGAAGTTCGTAGCTCTCACCCGAGGGCTGGCTCGAGGCGGCTGGAGAATCGAGCTGATGACGGCTCTCCCGCGAAACGTGGGCCGGGCACCGACCAAACGTCTACATCTCTTCGGCGCTTTGTTGCGAAGCCTCCAGTTTCATCTTTTTAGAGGGCGGTCCTCCTTCCAAATCCTGGGGGGGCAGAGGAGAGGCTGAAGGTCAGACCAGGAGGGAACAGAGGGCAGGACCCTGCGTCCGCCCAGCCAGCCTGGACTTTGGGATGTTCACAGACCGGCAGGGAACCCCGAACCCACCCTCTCCCCGTGTCTCCCAGGCCTCGAGCCACCTGGGTCCTGCTGTCCCTGTCACCCTGGCCTCCATCGGGGGCCTCCCTCTGCACCTCTGATTTCTCCCACCTTTCACCCCTCCTGGAGCAGGTGTCCCATTCCCATCGTCCAACCGGTAATTCACCACCAGGGTGATTATTTATGCACAAGTTTCAAGTCTACTTCTCCCAGCTTGAAGGCCAAGGCCAGCCAGGCCTGGCTCACAGGTGCCTGGCCCCGTAGACACTCAGCATTTGTTCAACATGCACAGGGATGCCCAGGGGGAGGGTCGGGAGTTGTCACCCAAGTCCCAAGAAATCCTTTGACTCAAAAACAGGCTCAGCCCTGGCTGGTGGCACAGTGGATAAGGTGCTGGCCTGCGAACCCAAAGGTCACTGGTTCGATTCCCAGCCAAGGCACATAACCAGGCTGCAAGCCAGGTCTCCAGCCAGGTTCATGGCTGGAGGCAGGTGAAAGGCAGCCATACATTGACGTTTCTCTCCCTCTCTGCCTCTCTCCCTTCCCCTCTCTCTAAAAATAAATCTTGAAAAAAAAACAAAAAAACAAAAAAACAGGTTCAACAGTCACTCACCCACCTCCTGCCTTGACTTTCCCACTCAGCTGCCTCAGGCCTCTCCAGCCCAACCTGTCACCCGAGACCACCTCTTCTTTAAAACCTGAATTTATTGGGGTGACACTGGTTGTGTGTGTACAACTGGTTCATACTTTGCCTGTTTAGTGCATCGCGTACTCACCACCTGAGACCAGCTGCTGGCGCTGACGCCCGGGGGGCCCACCTTCTCACCACACCCGGCCTCAAGCAAGTCCCTTCAACTCCATCTCCAAAGACCCTCAAAGCCCACCCACCTCTCCGGCCACTGTCCCCTAACCCAGCGGGCACAGCAGCCTGCTCCACAGCCGTCAGTGCAGCCCGGAACTCTTGTCACTAGCAATCATACAGAACCTACTGACCTCACCCATACTGACCCCACTGACCTCAGAACAAAATCCCGGCTCCTCGCTGGCCGGGGGGACCCCAAGGCCCCGGACCCCCAACCTCTGGGTCCTGCCCCTCCGCTCCTTGCCCGCCAGGCCCCAGCCACCCGCCCTGCCTCACCTCTGTTGCTGGGACCCACACCCGTCTCCATGCTCACCCAGCCCACTCTTCTCATCCTGCATCCCTGCTTCCAGTCCACCCCTCTCTGCCCCCACACTCTAGAAGAACACTCGGTGTATGTCAGGCTCTTTAGCATCGCCCTGTGCTGTGGACTTGTCCCCCTGTGTCTGCTGGGCCCTGGCTGTCTCAGCCACCCCAGCTGAGACTCCGGAGCCCTACAAGGGCGGGAGGGACCTCATCTGCTGTTCTCGCCCCTGGTCTCCAGTGCCTGCTACAGTGCCTGGTATACAGTGGTGCCCAATGAATATCAAACACAGATCCCAAGTCCTGCTGAATCCTGTCCTGTCCCTTGTTTCAGCTGCCATGTGCCAGTTTCCCCCCAGGTACCGGGAACTACTCAGCACAGTGGAAACGGCTCAAGCGTTGACACGGGGACACCGCTGAGTGGTGTCCCCACTCCTCCTCAGTGAGCACACAGTGGGGCTACGCTGAGACACGTCCCTTGTGCAGCGTCACTGTGTGATATCCAGTTTCCCATCTCATTGCACCCCAGGTCCAGGACGACTCTGGGTTCCTATTTTGGCAGCTGGGGACAGTGAGGCTCAGTGTGTGCTCTGACAGAGCTGGGATTTGAACCCAGGACATGGCTTCTGTCCACCAGGCCACCTGCTTCCCTGCTGGTTGAGACCAGATGCTGACAGACAGTGATAATCCCTGCAGTTGCGGGCAGGGGTTCCGTAAGGTGCAAAACATTTCCAAAGACCGTTTTACCCAGCGTTGAGGACTCTGAAGGCGGACCTTCCCAGCTCTACAGGAAGGTGGCTTTGGGTGAGCGAGAGCAGGCGATGCTTTTGTGGGAGCAAATAAAGGGACGGAGCTGGGGCTGGGCGGGGCCCCCTCCATCGCACCCTCACCGCAGCCCCGGCACAGGGGGCAGCGTGGATGCTCCGGTGTCTCCTGCCAGCCGCCCAAGGAGAAAACAATGCAGCAACCCCCGGCCCCGCAGCGGGCGCCTGGCCCAGCTGGCTGCCCCTCTGAGACCTCGACCGAGGTACCTGAGAGATTGAGGACGTCTCTGCCGCGAGACCGGGGTCTGCAGACGGCTGCCGCTCGGCCTTCTCTGAACTGTTCATCGAGTTTTCCCCCGAAGACTGCGAATTCTGCTCGTCGGAAGCATCTGAGGGAAAAAGCAGGGCGACAGAAGCTGCGTTCAGACATGTGATTTGCAGGGCCAGCTGGACCAGTTACTAAAAATACCTGGGAGCTGGGTGGCCTGGTGGTCTGTCAGGGCTACCGGGAGCTGGGAGGGAGGGCCCAGTAAGCCTCTTATTTTTTAGAGGTATTTTAAGCAGCCAGGGCTCCTTCTAGCCCTGCAGCCTGCGACCCTTTCCAGCGCACCCAGGCCCAGGAGCGCCCAGCGGGCACCTAAAGGATGCTTGATCCCTGGCTGGTAGCACAGTGGATAAGGTGCCGGCCTGCGAAACCAAAGGTCGCTGGTTCGATTCCCAGCCAGGGCACATAACCAGGTTGCAAGCCAGGTCTCCAGCCAGGTCCCCAGCTGGAGGCAGGTGAAAGGCAACCATACATGGATGTCTCTCTCCCTCTCTCCCTTCCCCTCTCTCTAAACATACAAACAAACAAACAAACAAATAATGCTGAGGGCCCCAGCCACGTGTGCACGGCGCCCTCTGGTGGACATGGCGCGCTCCACCATCAGGCTGTGGGTGGGCCCTTGGGTGGCAGGACCAGTGGGGGGAACTGCCCCCCCCCACCCCAACCAGTAAATATTTCTTTTAACAATTCGGGTATTTTTCTGATCGTCAGAGCAATGACTGATCTTTTCAAGAATCAGAAAATACTGGGAAAAAATCAAGTTAAAATCACCCATTCCCTCACACCAGCCATAGCTACAGTGCACCCCCCTCCCCTCACCCTATCACATTTTAGATTTAATCCCATTTTTCCAGGTGTTGTCCCCTAACCTGCACATAATTCTCCTCTCTCCCCAGAGGGGGGATCACAGAGTAGTTGGGAAGGATTTTTCATGTCTTTAAAAACTGAATACAAGAGCACAGAAGATGGCTGCACGGCATTCGTTGTGTCAGCAACCCCTTATTTCGTGAATCCTGGTTCACCAGTTCTTTATGCCATTTCTCACAAGCTGGTCTTCCTGACCCACCTCCCACATCCTGCCCAGGGTTCTGATCTCCTGGAACTCAGGGCCCCCATAACATATGTCACCCTGCTTTTTTAAAGTACCCTGAAATACTCAAGAATGCCTTCCTTTCCAGGGTTTTTTGGGAGACCCCAGGGTGGGGTCAGGGGTCTGTCCTCTCCCAGGCCAGGCTCCGCCTACTAGCTGGTGTCTGTTTACAGCAGGGCTGAGTCCCCTGCCACCTGTTGCCTATGGGGACCCAAAGTCTCATCTCAGATTCCCCTCCCCCCACCCCTGTACAATCAAAATTAACAGTAGCCACCTGGGTGAGTCACTGAGGGTTAACTGGAATGGCAGGGAAAGTACCCAAGCAATGACACGACCCCAGGTGGGATGATTTAGGGCACAGAACCAAACTCCCCATGAACCTGACATTTCTTTGGTATTTTTAGTTTTACCTTTAAAGTGAAACACAGAATTATCATAGGACCCACCCAATACCACTCTAGGGTATAGACATAAAAGAATGAAAACGGGTCCCCCAAACTAACAGTGGCATGCAAATGTTCACAGCAGCCCTACATAGATGCACAGAGTCAACAAAAGGGGGTCTGTCCATGCAATGGAATATTACTCAGCCATCAAAAGGAATGAAGCACCGATGCATGCTGCAATGTGGAAGAACCTTGAAAAGCCAGGCACAGGCCCTGACTGGTGGCACAGTGGATAAGGCGCTGGCCTGCGAACCCAAGGTCACTGGTTTGATTCCCCAGCCAGGGCACATAACCAGGCTGCAAGCCAGGTCTCCAGCCAGGTCTGTAGCTGGAGGCAGGTGAAACGCAACCATACACATGTTTCTCTCCCTCTCTGCCTCCCTCCCTTCCTCTCTCTGTGGCAATAATGAATAAAAACCTTTAAAAAAAAAAAAGGCCAAGCACAATACATCACATATTGTATGATTCCGTTCATGTGAAATCTCCAGGGCAGGGACTGGGGGGGAGAGGAAATGCGGAGAGGATGCTGATGGGGGTGGGATTTCCATTTGGGGAGAGGAATGTTTGCAAACTAGAGGTGGCGCTTGCTCCGCACTGTGAAGGTGCTAAATGCCAGGGACGTGTGCACTTCAACGGTTACCTTTCCGTTCTGTGAATTTCATCTCAATACAAAAATCCACATTAGGGGCTGGGTCCAGGGGGGAACCCCACGTGACTGTTACATTCTGTGTCATAATATGTGTTTGAGTTAAAACACATTTTCAGTTGTAACTGTTCTGCCCTCTGAGCCCAGCTCCCTTTCTACCCCCAGAGTGGGGCTTTATGGATCAGGAGGTGGGTCCCCACATGCAGGTGCAGAAATCCTGAAGGTGGCCCATTGCTTAGAGTCACGCTGACCCCTTGCCTGGCCTGAGCGCCCAGGGGGAACTGGCCTTGGAGCTCCACGCAGTGGCCTGATTCTCTTAGCAGAGCGGTACTGGAACTCACCCAGGGGAAATTATTTTCCTGGGGCCTAAATTTAGTCCAGGGAGTTTGAACATTATGTCATTCCCTGAACTCGCTCCGCAGTAAACAAGTTCAAAGCAAGGTCAACAGCTGGTGACCAACTGCCCTGTCCCCCTGGCAGCATGCGCCCACCTGGGAGGTGGGGACAGAGGTGGCCCCTGGCCGTGGGCAGGTGGTCCTGCCTGGGCAAGGCTGGGCAGCAGTGCAGGACCAGAGGCCTGGCGGGGTCAGGAGGGGACCCGCATGGTTTCCGCCTGGTCCTGCAAAGCCTGTGGGGTGGCAGTGGGTGGGGGCAGTAGTTACCAAACATGGCAGTTACGGAAGGAAGCCATGACCCAGGATATGATTCCTGTCACTGGTCCTTTAAAAGGAGACTCAGGCTCTGAACATGGGGGAAGCAAGGCCATGACCAGAGAAAGCAGGACAGGAAGGAAGCCAAGAAGTGTCCCACACCTGTCCCGGCGCCGCCCTGCCCCAGGCCTGGAGTCAGCCCCCTCTCCATGTCTCACCAGACCCCCCTTCCCAGCACCAGGCTCAAAGGGGCATTTCACCCTCCCCCTTACTTTCCGGCAGTGACCCGACCAGAAAGGCAACTTTTATTTATCTCATTTTATAAACGAGGAAACAGGAAGGAGCGCTGGAGAAGGCACGGCCAGCCCAAGGCCACACAGCTGGCAAGTGTTACCCAGATACGGCCAGTTGGTCCTGCGCCCACAGGGCCCCGGCTCAGGGTCATGCGGCAGACGGGCACCGACTCAGTCAGGCCTCAGGAGAGAGGACGTGCCGCACAGCGCGGGCCCAGGGAAGTTCAAATCCAAACAAGTCCAGTTTCCTATCATCCTCAAGTTGAAAGACCATCAGTCAAACCGTCATAAGTCAGGGACTGTCTAAATGTGAACATTTTCATTGAAAGAGGGTGCAGAGACCTCCAAATAAATAAACACATGTACACGTGTACACACACCCATCCACAGCCAATCTGCTTCTTTCTGCCTCTCCACTCCCACCCTGGTCCAGCAGCCATCCTCTCCCACCTGGCCGATGGCAGCTGCCCCGCCACAGGTGCCCTTCCTCCATCTGCCCCCGTTCCCCTGCCTGTTCCCTATCACAGCAACCAAAGTGACCCTTCTGATCACAGCACTCAAACTCCCAATAGCTCCTGTGTCCCTCAGCATGAAAATCAGGTCTGCTAAGGGGCCTCCAGAACCCCACACACTCTGGGCCCTGCCCCCTTTCTGGTCCCCTTGCCTGCCGGTTCTCCTCCAGCCACACGGAGCATGCTCCTGCCTCAGGACCTTGGCACGGCTGCCTCTGCCACAGCCCTCTGCTCCCAGGCGGCTTGTTCGCTGGCCTTGTTCCAGCTTCATTTGCTTGGTGAGGCTTTCCCCAACTAATGATTTGAAATTGCCACCCCCAATTCCCCATAATGGGGCAAGACACCCTATTCCCCTTTTTTTTCTGTATAATTCTCCAGAGCACTCATTTTTCAAATACTAGACTGTGTGGTCTTCACACTGTAGCCCCAAGAATATGAATCCCTGTCTCTAAAAGTAAATAAAATCTTATTTTTTTAATCTAAAAATAAAGGAATATGAACCAGGCATCCATGACCTTTCTTTGGGTGGCCCCTTTCAAGACCTGTCAGTACCCACTGGAAGGAACAGCTGGACGGAGAGAGGCACCTGAGCCCGGCCCCCGGCACACGCACCTTCGGCCCCGGGGAGCTCCTTCCCCTCAGCCTGGGTCTCATCAGCCTTGGCACTGGTGCCATCGCCGGGCACGGAGGAGTTGGGCTCCGGTGTGGGGCTGGAGTTGCTGCTATTCTCCTGTTTGATGGGCGAGGCATCTGCGATGGAGCTCTGGTTGCTGTTGTCATCTGTGTAGGGGGACAGAACCAGGTGAAACCCCGCAGCTATGGAAGAGAGGCTCAACCTCTCCACACCTCACTGCCTGCAGTAGGACGGCTGCTGTCCCAGGGAAGGGGACACCTCTGAGGTGGCACAGCCAGGGTGGTCCCTGCCCCCTCATGCCAAGAACCCTGTGGTTGGAGGCAGCCAGCCGCACACAGTGGTGGGCACATTTTAAGTCTTTGCGGCCTCATGCTGGGGGTTCTGGGAGAGGCGACCAGACATCTCGTGCGCCCAGCTCGGAAGCACGGTGCACGGGGCAGTGTCCCCAAACTGTGTCCTGTGGCTGGCTCAGGCCTCCAGGCCGGTGTCCCCTTGAGCCGACATAAGGGGGAAAGAGGGGCACACGTTACCACCACCAGGTAGGATAAGCCACAGGACAGCCAGCCTGGGCTCTTCAAGTTGGTCCTCAAAGGAGAAGGAGAATCAGGGAAGATTATCGTAGATTAAAGGAGTTTAAGAGATCTAAGAGCTACACATGATGTGAGGAAATTATTTGGATCCTGTTTCAAACGTGCCAGTTGTCAGAGCTGTTTTGGGACAATTGGGGAATTTGAATACAACCTGGAGTTGAAAAGGTATTAAGGAATTATTGTTAATGTTGCCAGGGGCAATTACGGTGCACGGGTACCGGGTATAAAAAGCCATTCATTAGTGGCATGTGCTCAAGTGGGAAGTGAGGGCGGGAGAGGAGAATCAACACGCTCCCCCACGTCAGTCAGCGGCCGGCAGGGGCCACCTTGTCTAACCCTCTCAACAACCTACCGGCCAGGTGCCGGTACCACCCTCCCTCCACAGGGGGAAACTGAGGCCCAGAGTGGCTGAGCCCCTGGCCCAAGCAGGTCTGCGGGTCCCGGCCGGGAAGTGCGGGCGGGCGGGCGGGCAGCCCTAACCAGGGAAACTGCCTGATCTTAAGTGCGCTCCACGGCACTCATAACACCAAACATTCTCTTGTGGATTCTGGGACTTAAAAAGAACAAAATGATGCACACTCTCCTGATTTACCTTTTGAGAAAACCTCAACTTCCCTTCCTGCACCCAGACCCGTGTGCCCTGAGCGAGGCACTGACGCCTGGGTCCCCGTGGGAGGCAGGGAAGTGACACCAGCTCTTTCCGGCAAGTTCGCAGCCAGCGTCTCGCGTCTCCCGGTCATAACCCCCCCCCCACCCCACCCCGTACACGGCTGAACCGAGGACTGGGCACACCCAGGCTCGCGTCCTGACCGTGGAAGCTGCAGCATCGGTTCCGAGCAGAAGCCCCACCCGAGCCACACCTGCCCAGGGCTCCTGTGAGATTTTTGTCACGGGGCAAGAATAGGGTCTCATTTTATGTTTGGTGGCTTGTTGCTGGGCTGGGAAGTTTCTTCCCTTCCTCTGAGCCTTCTCCTTGGCACCGAGGCCCAGTCCTGCCCAGCCCTCCGGCCCCCTGCCTGGAATGTGAAGAACCTGAACTTGCCGGGGCCACAAAACACATGCGGGGGCAACGCCCGGGCCAGGGCCTGGCTGGGCGGGGCCAGCAGGGCGGGGCGGGGCCTGGTGGCTGGGGGCGGGGCGGGGGCGGGGTCTGGCAGCCGGGGGCGGTCCCGGCGAGGGTGGGACCTGTCAGCCGTGGGCGGGGCAAGGGCGGGGCCCCGAGGCAGGGTTGCGCTCACCGTGCATGTCCATCATCCCGGGGGAGGAGCTGTTCTCCGGCGTGGTCACCTCTGAGCCACACTTCTCATCTTTGCCCTTTTTCTTGTTCTTGTTTTTCTGGAGAAAATGGAGCAGAAACCGAGTCACCACGCCGCGTGCACGCAGGGTCAAGACCCTGGAGGGCGGCATGAACATTTTATTCCGTTGACTCATCTCGGAGCCCCCATGTCCATGCAGGGCGCTCCGTGGCCTGCACTGGAACACGTCCCATGAGGGGCCCCACCAGAGTCCTGCAGAGGGGGGTGTCTGGGGCCAAGGGCTGCAGGTAACCCAGCTCTGTTTTCAGGGCCAGCGCCAGCGGGCACCCTGGCTGGCGGGAGTCTCCTCCTTCAGGGACAGGATCAGAGGCAAGGCCAGGGTCACCAGCCGAGCAGGTACAGAGGTGCCAGGGCAGCCAAGGACAACCACGCAGTTCACCCCCCCTCCTCCACCCACAGAAGGAAACTAGGGGAGGCGGCAGGGGGCAGGGCTGCTGCTTCTGTGTGGTTCCATTTTTTGCACTTGGAACAGAAGAGTGTTAGAAGCAACCTGTGTCTATCGGTAAGAGACTCATTAAATAGATTACGGTGCATTCATTCAATGCAGGGTGGGACGATGTAACAATTACAGAGAATAAGGCAGCTTTTCGTTTAATGATGGGGAATGATTTACAAAAATGTCAGCGTTCAACACATTTCCAGCACCTCCAAGATGCTGTCATTAAAGGTGCAGAGGGGAATGCCACCATTACTGGTAAAGGTGAGAACCAAGGGTGGTTTTGGGTGTTTTTGGAGGGGCTCTCTCAGGAAGGGTAAACCCCGGTGCCTCCCAGGAGGGACCTGAGTCTGGTGGGGGGAAGGGGGGCTGGCTGGATGGGAAACAACGTTCAGGAATTACAGCAGTGACAGATGCACAACTGAATACCAGAGCTGTGACTCATACACTTTAATAAGAGAGTGTATCTTATGGCAGGTGAATGGTCTCAGGTTAAAAAACGTGCTTAAGGTAATGTTTGAATTTTGTAACATGTTTTACCTACTTGAGAGTTTTCAAGTTCTGAAGAGAAAAAATGGTGTAACCAGTGTTGCAACTGGATGTTTAAAAAATAAAAAAATAAAAAAAGCAAAGCTACCCTCCACAATGCAGATTCCAGGCCACAACCATCAAACCTGTGAATTCTGCTGTCTGGGGTGGGGCCCAGGAACTTGCATTTTTTCCGGATTCCCAGGGGATCCGATGCTCAGCCAGGCACCGGACCCACGGCCTTGCAGGGAGTGGGGGTGGGGAAATGGCCTATTGTATGTATGTCTCCCAGATGACGAAGAATTAGCCTCTGTTGAGTGGCATCTGCACAGGTGACACAGGTGTGACCTATCACCTCTGCTCTGCCGCAGACACCCCAGGACCTGGATATTCCTGCCTGGTTGCATGAGAGGGGGAACTACGGCCCAGCAAGGTGGGGTCCCCTGTCCAGCATTGCAGGTTCATAGGGGGCTGGTTTGTCCAACTCTGACCAACCTGGAGCTGCCCGTCCCTCCTGACGGCCCACATATTATGTTTTCTCCTTGATCACAATCCACTTGGCACCTCCCTGCTGTCTGTTCTGTGCTATTCTATAATTATCTTCCCCCGATGAGATTATAAATTCCTTGAGAGCAGGGACCACGTCTTCTCAAGTGCAATGGCGTTTATACAACACCTCGAAACGTGCAAGGCGCAGAGAGCTGCCCGTCGGAGCCTGGGGGCTCTCTGCCCTCCACCCGCATCGGCCAGCCCTAACGCTGTGATGGTCTAGGTCTCGGGGCCACCAGGGAAGGCAACTCTGGGGGCTCCATGGGCCCAGGTCAGAACAAGAAGGGGTGAGGGACAACCCAAGTCAGTGGAGGGGGGCTTCAACCCTGCCTTTAAGGCCTCCTGGAAACCTGCCAATCGTGACCCGTCAGCCCAGGAGCAAATGGAACCCTGTGGCTTGGCGTGAGCCACCTTCCTGGAACAGGACTGGTCACATGAACAGGAAAGGCATCCTGGGAGGAGAAGCAGCCCAGGCACAGGCCTAGAGGGGGGACCAGTCAGGATTTTGACTGGCAATGAACGCAGCTGGCTTGAGAGCCACTAAGCTGCCTCAGGGGCTACCACCGACCCCTTCTTCCAGTGGTGACACCCCCCACTCCTCCTGGAGCCACCCAGGGGGTTCCCTGCACAGAACTTTCTGGGGGGAGAGGCAAAGGCTGACCAGAGGCAGAGGGCACTTCTGCTCTAGAGCCAGACACACTGGACACCTGCTGTGTGACTCTGGGGAAGTGGCTTCCCCTCTCTGAGCCTGTGTTCTCAGTTGAACAAGAAGACAGCGGTCAGCTCCACAGACTGGGTGGGAGAAGGGAATGAGGTGTGCCTGTCTGTGAGAACCGCTATGGCCACCCTGAACCCTGGGGCCCAGGGCTCCTCGGAGGGACACCTCTGCACTCAGGTGTATCCCCGCTGGCAAACCAGGGGGCTCTCGGCCCAAGACATGACATGCAGGGGCCACTCCAGGGCATGGGCCCCTCATACTCACATCATCAACCTTTGGCTCCGTGACAGGGACCCACTTGTAGATTCGCAGGGACGTGTCACCCACAGTCACCCACTTCTTCTCCCTGCAGAGGAAGAGAAGGAGCCTGTTACCAGGGCAGCTGGGGGTGGCACTCCCTTGGGCAGCAATGATGCAGTGGCCCCTCGCAGTTAAGAGGACAAATTCTATCTAGGTCACAGTTCGAATCCCAACTCTTCTGCTTACTGGACCCCTGGGCAAGTCACTCCCACCTGAGCCTCAGTGTCCCTGTCTGCTACACCAGGGGTGGTTGTCAATGTCAACATCCCCGGGCCGCCGGGAGGCTCACCCAAGACAAAGCCTGTTCAAGGCTTCCTGGTGCCTGGAAGGGGGGAAGCAGCTGCCATTAGGGTGACTCCTCTGGATGAGCGGACCTGGGCCCCACATTTCTCCAGCCTTTACCCCAGGGCCAGCAAACGGGGCCACACAAGCCCCTCTGGGCAGCAGAGAAGGCTTCCTCCTGGGGGCGGGAAGCAGGGTGCACGGCTGGACTGACCGCTGTCAGGAGCAGTGGCAGGGGCTGGACAGCGGGCACAAACCTGCGTGCCCAGCAGCCTCACCCTGAGGGCTGTCCCCAGGTGCTGATACCGAGGGGCTGGGACAGGACGCCCAGCCTGGACTGCGGGCAGCAGCTGGGTAGAGCGAGGCCCGAGCCCCCACTCTTCGGCCCAGAGACTGGCACGTGTTCCCCTGCCAGCTGCCTCCCGAGCTCCTGGGGACAGTGTCCAGACCCCCTGCTGCTAGAGGCAGGTTTACGGGTAAAGAGGAGAAAATCACAAGCCTTAGGAAGGAAGAGGGGTGACTGTTTCCTTTTTAAAGATTTTATCTATTTATTTTTAGAGAGAGGGAAGAGAGGGAGAGGGAGGGAGGGCGGGAGAGAAAGGGACAGAAACACATTGTGAGGGAGAAACATCAACTGGTTGCCTCTCGTACGTGCTCCGACCACGGACGAAACCCTCAGCCCAGGCGTGTGCCCTGACCAGGAATCGATACCCTTCATTTCGTGGTGACGCCCACCCCACTGAGCCACACCGGTCAGGGTGTAACTGGTTTTCATTAAGGATAATGATAACCACCCTTCTCCCCCCTGCCCTCTGCTCTGAGCCATTGTCATTCTCTAGATTACTGTCACAGCCTCTGAACTTCTGCTCTTGACCCCCTACAACCTATAAGCCTGATCATATCACCTCCTGCCCCAAACACTGGGAGTGGCACCCAGAGGCCACACACCCAAGGGCACCTAGGTTCAGGGGGAGAGCGGAGATTCAAACCCAGGGCCCACACTCCTAGCACCAGGCTCTGCCATCTTGGGAGAAAGGGTAGGTTATGAAGGACCTGCCACCTGCTTCGTGAGGAAATTGCCTGATTCAAGGGACAGACAATGGGAGGTCGGGGCCGGATGCACACCTGTGCAGGTGGCATCGATGCCAGATGTCCTCTGCAAGTTCAGTGACAAGTTTCCATCAGAACCGAGGATCACACGCCTCTGTCCGTGAGCTGTCCAGCACCTTCTGCAATTTCCCAGCCCAGCTCTCAGCCATGGGTCCTCCCCTCTGCGTGTGTGTTGGGGGCAGGGGGCGTCATATTCCAGCCACTGGGGACCCACCTCCCACAGGGGGTCCCGGTGCCCACCCAACCCAACCCCAGGCACCTCCACTTCCAAAACTGCCTCCAGGGGAAGCTGGGGCCCCGCTTTTAATATTGTACTAGTGACTGTCTCTAGCGCGTTTGATGTGCTACTTGCCCTGACCTTCCCACGACCTTGTGTGGCAGGAACTGTCACCTTCCCCGCTTGACAAATAAAAAAAGTGAGGCCCCGGGCGGTGAAGTCATGCTCCCCAGAGCCGGTCTGCAAACTGTCCTAGCCCCGGGCTGGGTGAGCACGTTGCAGCCTCCCCACCTCCCACAGGCAGGATGGGCAATCCACAACCCCAGTCTCTTCCCACATCCATTCTCAATAGTCAGAAGGTGCCAGGAAGGGACAGGGCGTTCTAAGAAACAGCCCCAGTGGCAAAGTGACAATCAATGGCCATTGTGTGGAGGCTTCGTTTCTGCGCCCCATCTCCCAGAGATCACCAATGGGCCCGTGAAAGGGGCGCTACTGTCACGCCACTGTACAGATGGGGGAACGGGAGGCTCAGAGAGGTCACAGCACTAGCTCACGGTCACGCAGCTGGTCAAGGGCAGAACCGGGACTGGACGCGGGCCCCAACTCCAGGGTCCACCCTCTGCTACTCTGTCTCCCACAAACACTGAGAAACCAATCCACAGGGCACGCCGGTCACAGACGCTGGAATCCTGCGCAGGTGAGCAAAGGCACACTCGCTACTCGCGGCTCAGCTCCTCGGGAGCAGCTGAGTTCCCACTCCTTCCCGCAGACCCCGACCCCGGGCACACAGCCCCCACACCAACAGGGCATTACCTGCAGTTATTCTCTCACAGGGTGGGTGGCAGACAAGTGGCCAACCGGCATATTGATCTGGCCTGGATGGCACATTCGTTTATCTTTTATAACATCTGAAGCAACTGCCAAACTTTACCAGAAAAGAAAAATCAGCCTTGGCTGGGGTAGCTCAGTGGATTGAGAATCAGCCTGCAAACCAAAGGGTTGCTGGTTCAATTCCCAGTCAGGGCACGTACCCGGGTTGCAGGCCAGGTCCCGGGGTGGGGGCACTTGAGGGGCAATCACACACTGATGCTTCCTTCACTCTCTTTCTCCCCCACTTCCCCTTGCTCTAAAAGTAAATAAATAAAATCTTTTTAAAGGGGTCAGACAGCATAAAACTCCGGAATACTTTATAAAGCATGACCTGACCACAAGGGACCCACACACCTGCCCCCACCCCCCAGGAAGCAACTGCGCTCCCCCTCAGATAGCCCAGCTCTCCCCCGCACAGGCCTGAGCCCAATTCACGGGGGGCAGCAGGCCCCTGGGCGCACCCCGAGTCCCCCTGCCTGGAGGCCCCAGTCGCCAGCCAAAGCTGAAGCACCTCCCTCTTCGCCGTCAGACATGGGCGGCTGGATGAAAAGAGGGAATTAGGTCCTAGCTATGGAAACAGAGCCCAGACACCCCTCCTCAGCGCAGGCTCCTACGTAAACCACAAGCACCCATCCCAGGGGCTCCAGGTCACGGCAAATTTCCAGTGTTGGCCCAGGCTCAGGTCCAAGGCCAAGACCAGCTTGGGGCCACCTTGCTCCCTCAAAGAGAGCTCCAAATCCCTCACTTTGCGGTCACCTCCCAGGGCTAGTCCTTGACACCTCGGGAGGCCAAGCCTGCCCTGCCCTGCCCTGTGGGAGGGTGCCCTGGGGGGACTGAGGTGAGGCCCCAGGCACACAGTTCGCCTCCCCCAGGGACAGGTGGGGAGTCCTCTCTTTGTATCCACAAGTCACTCAGGGGCCCTGCAGACCAAAGGCTGATGGGGGGTCCCCAGCCTAAGCCCACTGCTCAACTCAAGTCTTTGGCTCCTGCCCAGTGACTCCCCGTCTCCTGCTGTCCTCCCCCCAACACTGGGCTTCCTAACCTGAACCCAGTTTCCCAAAAAGGGGCCGACCATTTCACCCCTGAGCCATGTTCTGCTTGCATCACACCACTACCCTGCCCTGCTGGGACGCCAGGCAGAAAGGAGGGGAGGAACAGCGGCTGTGGACCCGGTGGACACGGCTGGCTGCTGGCCTTTTCCGGGAGGGGCAGGCGAGGGCGGGCAGAGGGGGACGGCTGGGGTCGCTGGTGCTGAACAGAAACACCGCCCAGGCTTCCAGGCAGAATAGCATGCCAGACACCCTCATCCTCTGGGTAAACTACATATAGCATGCTGAATTAAATTTGAATTTCAGATCAACAGTGGGTCAGGTTTTTTTCCCTTTCTCTCTCTCTCTCTTTTTTTTTTAGTAAAAGTTTGTCCCAAATAGTGCACAGGGCACATTTGCAATTTTTAAAAAGTATTAAAAAAAATTATTTTGTTGTCTACCTGAAATTTAAATTTAACTCAGTGTCCTGGGATTTTCGTTGCTAAATCTGACAACCCAGGCTCCCCCGTGGTGAGGTGCATGGCTGGTAGGCACACGGTTAATAAACAACCCAAAGTCTGGAGGACCTACTGGGAAGCCCATCCCAGAGGCATTGTGAAGGGGAGATTTGGTTTCTCTGGAACGGAGAAACCCAAGAAATGACGCGAAGTCTTTTTTGCTTATAAGGGGCAAGGGGGAAAAAAGGAAAAAAAAACGAGCAAAGTGTATGTTTCCACAGAATCCACATTACAATAAAGACAACATTTACTGGTGGCTCCTGCAGGCGGGGGTAAGGAATCTCATTCTTGGGTTGGGGACGGGTAGAAGGCAGCACAGGAGCCCCTGGGCCAGGGTTAGAGAAGTTACACCAAGGTCATAGGCAAGGAAGTGACCTGGATGCTCCTCCTGGAGGTCCCAAAGCCTGAGGTCTTCAAAGGACAGGACTAGATGTTTCCCTAAACACAGGGAGGGAGGAGATGGGTTCCCCTCCCCGACCACACACAGGCGTGGCCTGCAGTGGGGCGGCAGCGAGGAAACCCCAGGGCTCCACCTGCGATCCCTGCAAAGCGGCTGGCAGGTGCCAGGGAACCTGGGGCAGAAGGTCCCACCATGCCTCCTGGAATGCAGTCGGGGTGGCAGATTCCTCCTTGTCCCTTTCTCCCCTCCCGCAGGTGACAGAAGAGACTCAGGCCCAGACCCAAGGTCCTTCTTTGCTCAAGCTGAACGGGGACAACTCCAGCTTTCCCCACCCTGGGAACCTCACAGGAGAAGGGGCCGCGGGCCTGTTTTCCTGTGTATGTTCTCGGCCTGCAGCTGCTTCTCCGATTTTTAAATGGCTCCGATTGAGCACGGGGTGCCCTGCGCACCCGGGGAGCTCCCGCGACACCTGAAGACTTGGATCTCAACTTTGGAAAGCCTCCCCTTCTCACGGTTCTGAAAATTCTTTGTCCCACTGGAGCCAAACCCAGCCCTCGGCCGGGCATCCGGCCATGTGCAGACAGCCCTTTCCATAGGAGGCCCGGGAGCACGTGGACTTTATTGATTTTCCTCTTGCCTTTTTTGTTGGGTTTGACTCCGAAAGGACAGCTAACTTGCCACTCGGCTAGACTGGAACCTCGCCCCCTGTGGTTTTTAGAGACCAAGGCGTTACTCGAGAAATGACACCCCTAAATGTAAACACCGCCCGCCACAGGGGGCCTGGCCAATTTTCAGGCTTTAAATAAAGGGTCTGGAGGAGCCTGGCGGCGCTGACACCGGAGCGCGTCGCTCCTCTCCCTTCCTGACCCCGGTGAAGCCGTGGGAAAAAAAAAATAATAAAGTTGAAACCTGGGAGCCGGGAGTTTCCAACAAGTCTGCCCCGGCGCGGCGACCCGCTGCGCCTCGGGCCTGGCCCTCGGCCGGCCCGGACCAGACCCCGCGAGGCCGAGCGAGCGTTCGGTGCTGTTCAGCCCCCGCAGGCCACGCCGGACCCGGGGCGCGAGCCGCAGGCCGGCCGAGCCCCGCTCCCCGACTCCGAGAACAAAACAACGGCTCCCCCCGCGAAGCAGACGCGAGCTGCTGGTTAGGGAAAAGGCAGCCGCGGCCCAGGACGGGTTTCTGGCCAGAAACAGGCGCTCGCCCGCGCCCCGCGCCCGGGTGCCGGGCGGAGACGGTGCGGGGGTGCCCGGCGCCCGGGCCCTCGGCGTCCCCTCCTCGCGCTCGCCCCCATCTTGCTTCCCCGCCTAGAGCCCTCGCTCCAGGCAGCCCAAAGCGCTAAATTTAAACGGCTCGCGCTCTGCAAACTCCGCAGACTCGAGGGCGCCGGGCCTGGGAGGCGGAGAGCGAGCGGGCGAGGGCGCCAGCCGGGGAGGGAGCGCGGGAGGGAGGCCGGCGCGGGCGAGGGCGCGGGGGCCGGCACACTGCGCCGCCCCGGCGCGCGGGGAGGAGACGGAGACCGCGGCGGCCCGCTCGGCGCTGCACAATGGAGCTCGCGCTCTCCCCTCCGCCGCCGGCATCGCGGCCCCGGCGCGCGGGAAGCCGTTTTCATGTGACTTGCACAAAACGAAATGGCTTCTGGGGCCGGCCCCGAGCCCCCCTCCCGGGAGCCGAGCTCCGCGGCAGGGACTGCCCGCCGCTCGGCCGCCCGGCCCGGCGTCCCCGCCTCCGGGCTGCCGCCGCCGCGCCAGGTGGGCGACAGGCGCGAGCGCACCTGGGCAGCGGCCGCGGCCCCGCCGCGCGCAGGTGACCCGGCTGGCGCGCCGCCCGCCCTCTCCAACTCCCGGGCCCGCGGGCGGTGGGCGCTGCGCCCGCCGGCTTTTTGTATGTGATCTGGGGTCGGGCGGCCGCGGCGCCCGGCTGCGCCCCCGCTTACCATTTGCGCACTTTCTCGATAGCCGCCATGACCCTCTTGATATCATCTTTGGCCCGGCTCCTGGTCTCGGCTCGAACCGACCTGCCCGACATGGTTCTGGCGGGGAGAGAGAGGCTGCGAGCGCGCCGCCGGGTCCTGCTCGCGCTCCGCGGCGGCCACACTCGCGCCCGCCCGCCCGCGGCTCACTCACTCACACACAGACTCACACACACTCACACACTCGCTCACATACACACACACACAAAGCCGGAGCCGCCGCGCGCCCGGGCCCAGTGCGCAAGCGCCGGGCGGCAGCTGCACAGAACAGGGGGCGCAGCGCCGCCGCCGCCGCCAGCAGTGCGGCCTCCGGGCGCCGCGGCCTCCCGGCCGCCGGCCTCCCGCCCACCCCGGGCAGCCGGCGAGGGGCAGCCGGAAACCTGGCCCCCGGAACGCGGCCGGGGCGGCGGGCAGGCGCGCCGACACTCACTCGGAGGCCGCAGGTGCCGCGGGGCCCCCCGAGGAGGGCGGGCCGGCCTCGGAAGGGGCGCGTTCCGTGGGAGCCAGCCCGGCGGCCGGTCCGCCGCCCCCAGTTTGCGGCAGCCTGCGCACCAACGCGAGTTTCCCGCGGGGCCGTGGACTTGGCAGAGTCGGAGGCTGCGATCCGGGACGCGAGGTGCTCTCGGAGAGTTAAGAAGCTCTGCCGCGTGGTAAAACGCGAGCTAGGACGTCGCTTCCCTTTCCTGCGTCCCTTTGGAAAACGGGGGTCGGAGTCAAGGTGTCTGGGCGGGGCAGACCATGAGACACTCGCCCTTGCTCATTAAGTGGCGTTCAGCAGGGAAGGGTCATGATGATGGACACTTTGGAGGACACTCAGGTGTTTCTCCCCCACGCTGCCCCAGGACAGCTCCGTGGCAGAGTCTCCAGGTATCAGGACACCCAGGTGCCACACCTGTGTGTTCACGGGCAGCGGAACAGGTGTGATGAGAGCTCTTTCACGCCTAGATGGGTGCTAGGGAAAGTGGAAGTGACCCTGTCAGCAAGCTCAGGCCTTGGAGATAAACTATTCCAGCACCTGTGGGGAAACCGAGGCACAGGACGTTCAAGGTCACAGCCAGAGCTTAGTTCTTTGACTCCCTCTCACTCTAGAACCCAGCAATTCGCCCTGATTTTTTTTTTTTTTTTTTTTTTTTTTGCCCTAGGGTAGGAAAGCTACAGGGTAATGAATGGAGTGGGGGCTACTTTGCAGGCCTCTTCCCCCTATTCTGAACCCCAAGGTCTTCATGTGAAAGATGAAGACAGCACCTACCTCAGAGACATCCTGAGGACCCAGGTCGGAGGAGCAAGTCCATATCGTCCGCCCTAGGTCAGCGGAGATGTGCTTCCAGTCACACAGAGCTGCCACATATACTGTGTTTAAAAATAGGAAGGTGGTGTATGAAAAAATCCAGATATCAACCAATTAATGCACTATCTTTCCGGCTGTTAGAAAAGGAAGCAAGCACCGACACACGCCACAATATGGATGAATCCTGTAAACACACTAAATAAAAAGCCAACCACAAGAGGACAAAGATTGTACAATTCCACTTACAGGAGGTATGACCACTGGGCAAAGCCATAGACACCGAGGGCAGACTTGTGGCTGCCAGTGGCCCCAGGGTTCTTTGTGGGGTGCTGAAGTAGTTCTGGAGGTGATGACTGCCCAATACGTGAATGTACTCAAAGCCACTGAACTGTGCACTTTAAAATGCTTACAGTCTGCAAGCCAGGTCTCCATCCAGGTCCCCAGCTGGAGGCAGGTGAAAGGCAACCATACATGGATTTTTCTCTCCCTTTCTTCCTCCCTCCCCACCCATCTCTCTAAAAATAACGAATAAAATCTTAAGTAAAAATAAAACGCTTATGGCCATCAAGTTATGTTTTGTGAACTTCACTCCAATAAGAAGAAATCCAAATGTCCAGCTTTTCGAGAACTAGCAGGAGGGTCTATGAACCACCCCGTGGCAGCCATGGGCGGGAGCTGAGCCCTGTGCCCCTCGGAGAGAGCTCTCCAGGTCACCAGCATGTCACCAGCCACTTGACTCATGCGTGCTACCAGATGGCCCTGAAGGAATTTGGTTTTGATCTCTGATTAAACTGTAAAGCTTTCTACAAATGTTCTTTATAAATCTACGGTGTCACTTTTTATAGTTTCCGGCCCCCTGCAGATACTTGAAAACGTCTTTCTCCCATCAAAGCACGGTTGTTTTATAGTCTAGGTCTGCTCGTTGGAATAGGTGAAGTGTCTGAGGGTCTGTTTCTGGTCGCTCTTGCTCATGGTGTCCTATTTCCTTGTGGTCTGTGCTGAACACTGTTTTAAAATGGATTCACAGGGACAGCCCTGGCCTGTGTGGCTCAGTGGGGTGGGCATCATCCCAACAACCAAAAGGTCGCTGGCTCCCTTCTGGGTCAGGGCACAGGCCTGAGTTTCAGACCAGGTCCCCAGTGGGGGGCATGTGAGAGGCAACCAATCAATATTTCTCTCTTTCTCCCTCCCTTCCCCCGTCTCTAAAAATAAATAAAATATTTCTTTAAAAATAGGGATAACCTGAGGCTCTGGCTGAAGGCACCTTCCTTGAGAGAAGCTTTGCGTTTGCTCTGCTGGGCTCCTGAGGGCACTATGAGTCCAAGACGACCTGCATCCAAGTTCAGGGCTGGGGGGGTCTCTGGCCCCCCAGCTGATGCCAATGCAGGTTGCCCCATGGAGCAGGACTGGTTTACTCCCTGTACCCTGAGGGTGGGGGCAGTGATGCAGGGCAGCGGGCTGCTGGGCCTGCACCTCCAACCCTGGATTCAGTGGCCTCCTGTTGTGTCATTAGCATGGCGGGAGCATTTACACCATGGAAATAGGCAAATGCTATATGCTCGTTCGGGGACGCCTTCCCCAACCCCACCCGGAGCTGGCTGGTGAACATTTACCAGCACACCCTCTGGTGGAGCCTAAAAAGATCCCCCATTGTTGTGGGGAAGGTCTCCCCCTGAGTGTGAGCCTTAGAATGAGTTTCACGTAGACGGGGGGAGGCCTTGAAAAATAGAGCTTCTGGTAAACCAAACACTGCCAGCTTCACTCAGCACTACTTCTTGCGGACAACAGCCCCTACAAGAACTGCCTCCAGCCCAGACTCGAGGGGGAGGCAGCTCACGTACCCATCCATCTGGCCGTGGGCTTGCCTGAACGTCGGGCCCGGTGAAGTCACACAAAAACACCGAGATAGCAGATAACCGAGCGCTCTGAAAGACTGATGCGGTCCAAGGTGAGACGGTGTAACCCAGACAGTCTTCATGCGATGCATGATTAAACGCAGCCCGTCTGGCCATGACCCAGTGACCTGGAGCAAAGTGGGAATCTGTCCAGAAACAGGCTTGCGGGTTCTCCGGTCAGGGAGTGAGAAGCCGGGCCAGTGTCAGCGGCTCCCATCCCACCCGTGTAGCCCTCCTGGTCACCCAGCTTCTGAAGAGCCTCCTGCACCCCGCCGAGCCTCTGCGGTGAAGCCATACCTGCCTCCACTACAGAAGCTAGAGGGCGTCTGTCCCTCTTCACCCCGGGAATTAGGTCCCAGGCAGCAGCCAGTCGGTGGATGGTCAAATATAATTAACATACCATAAAATATACCTTTTGCAAGTGGTTTTCACATTGTTCACTGACTTGTGAAACCATCACCACAATCCATTTTAGAACATTTTTGTTGTCAGAAAAAGAAACCCTCTACTCATGACCAGTCAGCTTTTCCTGCCCCTCCCCGAGCCCCAGCCCCTGCGAATCTGCTTCCTGTCTATGGATTTGCCTATTCCGGACATTTCACAGAAAAGAAATCAGATGTGTCTTTTGTGTCTGGCTTGTTCTTTGGCCTATTTGTGAGCTTGGTCCATGTTGCCCTGTGTGTTGATACCTCATTCCTCTGTATGCCTGAATGATGTTCTACGGTACAGAACTGCCACCTTTTGGGTGTCCAGTCAACCATTTGTGAGCACTGGGTTGTTTTCGCTTTTTGGGTATTATGAGTAATGTTGCTGTGAACATCATTACATGGGTTTTTACGCGTATTTTCATTTCTTTTACTTGTATACCCAGGAGTGGAACTGCTGGGTCACAGGGTAGTTCTAGGTTTAACATTTGGAGGGACTGCCAGTCTGTTTCTTCATGGTGGCTGTGCCATTTTACATTCCCAGTAGCAGTAAATGTGGCTTCCAACTTCTCCACATGCTCCCCAGCACATGCTGTTCATTACCTGTCTTTCCCACTTCAGCCATCCTCATGGAGGTGAGGTGGGGTCTCCTGATGGCTTGGGCGTTGGAGAGTCGGGGCCGTGGAGAAAAGCCGCGCAGCAGAGAGCCCGCCGGGCCTACAGGCACTGAGCTCCCACGGTGGCCGAGTGGGGGCACCCCGGCCTCTCAGGTCCCTGATCGTTCTCAGCCTGTGCCTCTCCGGTCTCTCCATTCAGCCTGCGAGTTGCCCTTTTCCACTCAAACTACCCGGAGCCAATTCCTATATATTTACTTATTTATTTATTAAAAGATTTTATTATTTTTAGAGAGAGGGGAAGGGAGAGAGGCAGAGAGGGAGAGAGACATCCATGTATGGTTGCCTTTCACCTGCCTCCAGCTACGGCCCTGACTGGAGACCTGGCTTGCAACCTGGTTATGTGCCCTGGCTGGGAATCGAACCAGTGACCTTTGGGTTCACAGGCCGGCGCCTTATTCACTGTGCTACCAACCAGGATTAATTCCTATATTTTTAAAGATTTTATTTGTTTATTTCTAGAGAGAGGGGAAGGGAGGGAGAAAGAGAGGGAGAGAAACACCAATGTGTAGTTGCCTCTTGTGTGTCCCCACCTGGGGACCTGGCCCACAATGCAGGCTCGTGCTGTGACTGGGACCATTTGGTTCGTAGGCTGCTGGTCAACCCACGGAGCCACACCAGCCAGGGCCAGAGCCAATTCCTATTGCCACAAAGCAGATCATGACTGAGGCCATATTCAAACTGCTCTTTAGTCATTATACCTCCTGAATGTGCCATCACTTGTTGTCACCCTTCAGGTTTCCCCAAACTATCCGATAGTCTCCCACTGTGGTGCCTTTCCCCAGACACCCCTTTCTGCCCAATACCTAGCCCTGTGCCTCTAAGATGCCAACCTAATCCACTTGTCCTCCTGCACTTGAGTCATCAAGTCTAGCATCCTGCAGTCAGCACACACGGACATCCAGAACCATCCCCAGGCAGCCCTCAGACGGGCGCATTGTGTAATTTCTCCTCTGCCTTCCATGACCGCCTCCTTCTTCCCACCGGCCTGCTCTGGGTGCCCCTCCGTCATGGCACGAGATACCATCATCACTGATGTGTCCCTCACTCCAATGTGACCTTCTAAGGGTGAACACCGGGGTGTGTGCCAGGTGCACCTCAGCTTGGCCACCGGATT
This sequence comes from Noctilio leporinus, assembly GCA_004026585.1. Lineage (NCBI taxonomy): Eukaryota > Metazoa > Chordata > Mammalia > Chiroptera > Noctilionidae > Noctilio > Noctilio leporinus. Next base: position 150,498 of record PVIW01000105.1, read on the forward strand.
GACACTGAGGCCACCATTCGTGAGAGGACCTACCAGTTACTGCTGTCTAAAAGCACGGGAAGGGCAGGGGTGACCAACAGGACACAGAGGAAGGGACAAGAGGCAAGCACTGGCTGAAGGTCCGCGGCACACAAGGCTACCTTCTGGCATGCACAGTCAAACGTGACCGTGCACGAAGGGACAACCAGATCACTGACAAAATTGTGGTTACATTAAAAAAAAACAAAAAACACAGAAATCCCTAAAAATACTAAGAAGACATGCCCAGGTCTACGGGCCTGAAACTCTGCACTTCTGACCTGCTGCCACCTTTCCCCCGCAGAAGCGCTGGCCGGTGGGCTCCTGCGTCGGCCGGGTGCTGCAGGGAGCATGTACTCGTGGTAATAAGCTCGCCCCCTCCCAAAGGAAACACCCCCACGAGACGCAAAATCAATGCCATGTTGACGCTGCCGTGGTTTGCAGCTTCCCATGAACACAAGACGACGGGAGGCATGCAGGCAGGACGCAAGGTTCAGTTCCTAGCGGTTCCCACTGCACCACGAGGGACCTCAGGCTGTCAGGAAAGGCAGTAGAGGCCTGACAGGTAGCTCAGGTGGTTAGAGCACCGTCACGGCGCGCTGAGGGCGCAGGTTCAATCCCCGGTCAGGGCACAGACAAGACTCAACCACTGGCTTTGTAAGTAAGTGGAGCAACGAATCACCGTTTCTCTCTCTCCCGCCTTCTCTCTCTCTCTCTCAAATAAACTAACAAATAGGAGGCAGGGGAGCCAGGTGGGCAGCAATCTCCCGGGGCCTGACACCTCTCACCTGGGCACCGATGAATACCCACTGTGACCTAGAAAGGCAAGAGGCCTTTCAGCAGCTCAGGGAAACATAAGCTAAAGGGTACAGGGCTCCCTCTATTAACTGTCCCCTGAGGCTCAGCATTGCACTGTCATTGAAGAACGTTGCATCAACCTGGGTTTTTAGAAAATATTCCTGTAAACTACGGCAGCAGGGGGGTAGTTATCTGATGTAAGAGTAGCGGTGCCGCATCTGTTTATTCCCAGCTGAGCTGAAGCAACTGCCGATGGGAAACGCTGGCCAAATCCCTGAACATGCTCAGGGGGAAACACCAGCCTGAGCCACCCCAACGGCTCAGGACACAGCTGTGTGGAAACAGACGCGTCTGCATTGCCTCCAGGTGTTTGCAGAGGACAGCCGGATACCAGGGGACAGGAGGGGAGGTGACGCAGGACAGGTGGCCCTGATTGGCGCTGGGAACATTTACATGAGAACTGAGAGGCAGAGGGCAGGTCTCGGAAACAACTCAGGGGTGACTAAGTCCAAAAGGTGGTGCAGATTTTTTCTTTTTTGAAATAATTTAGATTTACAGGAGTTGAAAAGGCGGAACTGAGAGTTCCATTGACCCACCTGTCACCCTGCTTCCCTCCTGAGCTTATCTGATGGCACCGTGACAGTGACCGAAACTGAGAAATGAACTAAACGACAGGTTTCACGTTGACGTCACCAGCTTCTCCAGAAATCCGGGTTCCCACCTTGCGTTTCATTACTGCGTCTCCTCAGTCTCCTGCCGACTGTGGCAGTCTCTCCGTCTCCTCTTATGGGTCATGGCCTTGACATTCTTGAAGAATGCCAGTCAGGCGTTTGGCACGGACTCGTCGTCTTTGTAAGAACCTGTTGGAAGGAGGGATCCTGGCCTAGGAGGCACCGCAGACTCCAGCCCTCGGGGCGTGTCAGGGCCGCTCGTTCTGTGGAGTCCGACAGTCAGGAGTGGTTTCTGCATTTTTAAATGGTTGAAATAATTAAAAGGAGAGGGTGGTTTCGTGATAGGTGGGCATTATCACGAAATGCACATCACAGCGTCCACCACCGAATCTGATTGGAACAAGGCCACTGTCCTTCTCCCCCGGATCATGGTCTGTGGCCACCTGGCCCCTGCCCGGCCCGGAAGCGGGGACGGAGCGCAGTGGGCTGACAGCCTCAGTGTCTGTTCTCTGGCCCTTCTGCCGACCCGATGGACAGAGCCTGGGAGGACGAGCACTCGTTCATGTTCGGAGCTAAGTCAGCTACTAGCAGGACACCGAAGCTTCAAGTGCATTCACTCAGCCGCCCCACAAATAGTTATGGAGGGCCCAGTGTCAAAACCAGCGGGGAGTGCTTGCGGGGGCTACAGCCAGGGAATTCAGAGAGGCTCGTTCCCAGCCGGCACGGGGCCTGCCTGCCATAACAGTGCAGTCCTGTTTCCAGTGCTCCCTCCTGCCAGTAGCTCACCCTTCGCTGCAAAGTCTCTTTCGATCCCCACAACCTCCGCAGGAGTCGCTCCAGGGGGAAACTGATTTCAGGAAGTGCCCACCCGCAAGGGCACCAGGAGCTACTCCAGAGCAGAAGCAGACGCAACCCAGCCTGGCCGGCGGCTCCCAAGGCTGAAGCCCACGTGGGAGGGGCAGGGTGAGGTCTGGAGGGCAGAGTGGGGTGTCGTGGAGGCTCTGGGGGTCCTGGAAGCCCACCACTCTGGTACAGGCCCCGGGCCTGTGCAGGCAACAAATGAGATGGGTCGGTTGGTAGCCAGAGGCCCCCTATGAAAGTCTTTTTACAAAGGGACATCACTACGCACTATTTGGTGGTCAGTGTTTTGTCCCTAAGACTTGAGGTATGAACCCAACGACCCCATCTTCAGCCTCTCCCTCCTCCCTTCTGGGCACTGCTGCCCTGGGGGAGACCCAGCCCGAGTCCTCTGCTCTTGGCAGGTCGCCCTTGGGTGGACAGCTGTCCTCTCGCTACCTGTGCAGCCAGCAAGCTGGGCCTGCCTGGCGTGGGAGCCTGAGGTGCCCTCCTGGGACAGAAAGGTGCCCCTGTGGAAAGGGGTCCCACGGGCCGTCGTGGGCTGGGAGTGCAGTGGGAAGTCATTGACACGGCTGTCCCTTGCTGTTGTCGCCTTCCAGGATGAACACCACAGCCAGGACCCCAGGGTGTGGTTGGACAGCAGTCCAGTGACCACAGGTCCAGCTGGCCCCGGTCAGGTCTGGTGTCTGTCAGGGCAGGAGCAAACCCCGAGTGCGCCGGAGTCGGTGAAAGAAGCTGCTGGGCGATGGCCAGGCTGCATCCAGTTCTGAGGGAATTTTTTGAAGAGAACAAGTCATTTGAGGGTTTCCTGTTCCCTAACATGTCCCCGGGAACTTTTTAACCGGCTTGGTAATGTGTCTCCAAAGCCCTTAGCAGCTGCAAAATTGATTCATAGAGCTTTCCTTTTGGTGTCTTTTTTTTTTTTAAAGAGCAACATGTAAACCAGCCCTGGTGACAGTGCTCAGAGGGCACCTGCAGCTCAGCCCACTGCCCCGAGGTCACAGTGACACAGTCCCAGGCGGGGCGCTGCTGTGGCTTCCCTCATGCAGACCTGGCTCCCCGCACAAAGCACCTGGGCGGGAATCAGACGCTCCGGAAACGCCGGCTCCTCTGGGAAGACCTGGTCGGGGGGAGGGCGTGCTGGACTGTGAGAATAACGCCTGCCACCTCTGTCCGAGTGAGGAGACCAGGTCACGGAGGACAAAACTCTCAAGTCAGACCAAACTCTTCACCTGTGGCCGCGATGATGGTACTTCATTTTAAAGATCAAAACAGCGTTGACAGCCCAGTGATGTTCCCCAGAGGAGCCGGAGCTGGGGGGCTGGCCCTGCTGGCGTGCACAGGTGTTCGCACAGCCCAGAGGAAGGCGAGGCAGGAGACAGACGCCCCGTGGTGTCCGCTGTGGGTGGGTGGGGGTCTCGCAGGCTGCCGGGGTGAGCTCTGCCCTGCAGCCAGCTTTGTGGTTTCTGGTTCAGGTGCAGCACAAGGGATGCTGGGGTGCTTTTTGCATCCCGACAGTTGCCACCAGGGTTAAGCATGGCCAGTGATGCTCTTCGTAACGGCCGCACACAGCTGTTTGGGTGCTTTGCAAGTCGGAGGCCATGAAAGCAAGGGACTTGCAGAAGCTCAGCATCCCAACCCCAGCCCAAGAGCACGCAGGGACGATCTGATCCACGTTGGGCCCATGAGACCAAGGGTCCCGGGGCTCATCCGAGGGGAAGGAAACAAGGTCGCACGTGTCACCTGGAAGGCCAGATGCTGGCCGAGGTCCTCTCTGTCCCCAGGGACCTCACCACCTCTGTGTCCCGTTCTAACCTCCTGAAGGCAGCCTTGCCCTGCCTTTCCCGCCTCTACCCGCTCATCTGTTTCAAAAACAGGGTCCAACTCTGTCAACTCTGTTGCTTTTAATTCCTAACCGCTCTGCAGATTACAGTGGGGGGCAGGGAAAGTACTGCTTCTTGGGGGGAAAACCCCCACACGGACTCCTTTGTGCTTCCAACGTTCCTTACAACCTCACGGACCTCACTCAGGATCTTGTCTGGAATCAGGAGAGATCGTAAGGCCAAGAATTTCAGTCGTGAATATTTCTGCAGTGATTTCATCTGGAAGTTCATCTTCAAAGCACATTTCAGAACCTAGCCAAACAAGAACACAAAGTCTCCATAACCCTGAGGTTTTTCAATAATACAAGGAAATGTTTGCCCTGGCTGGTGGCTCAGTGGATAAGGCACCGGCCTGCAAACCCAAAGGTCACTGGTTGGATTCCCAGCCAGGGCACATGACCAGGTTGCAAGCCAGGTCTCCAGCCAGGTCTGTAGCTGGAGGCAGGTGAAAGGCAACCACACGTGGATGTTTCTCTCCCTATCTGCCTCTCTCCCTTCCCTCTCTCTGAAAAATAATACATAAAATCTTTTTTAAAAATACAAGGAAATGCTACTAATAAGTGAGAGGTGCTTTGCCCTGCATTGTGGTTTGGCTTTGATTCCTCAGTGGAAACTGGTTAAAATCCTTCTCTCCACAGTTGGGGCCCCTGGTCACCGGGGTCTCCGCCAACCTCACCGGAAAGCCTCAGCTGCATGGTGTTGTGGGTTTTATTGTTTTGAGATGCTTAGGAACACAACATAAAGGCATAAGGGAAGGTTACATGTGAGACCCCAGGTTCACAAGGAATGGGGTGGGGCCGGGGCGTGCAGGGTGGCCATGACCCGGACCGACACTGGAGTGGAGAACTGAGCTGAGGAGCTGTCACATTTGAAAGTGGGGACACACAAGACGAGAAGAGGGAGAAGGGAGCCCGGTGAGCAGTGCTTGCTTCTGACACCAGCTGCGATGATAGTGGTGCTCTGACCCCCGCAGGGCCATCAGCTCGGTGCCCTGGGCTTGTCCCCGGACTTAGTCGTACCCAGGAGACGAGTTTGCCTTGCTTCCTCCTGAGCTTTAAACTTGCCACCCGAACTTCAGGGCCCTTTTCCTTCCGCTACTGGACTACAAGGAGGTAAGGGGTCCTCAGGAAAGGACAGAAGGATGATCATTAAAAACCTGAAAGTCCTAGTTGGATTCCCAGCCAGGGCACATAACCAGGCTGCAGGCCAGGTCTCCAGCCAGGTCTGTAGCAGGAGGCAGGTGAAAGGCAACCACACACGGATGTCTGTCTCCCTCTCTGCCTCTCCCTCTTCCCCTTTCTCTGAAAATAATAAACAAAAACTTCTAAAAAGTAAATAAAAATAAAAAATTAAAAAAAAATAACTTGGAAGTCTGGCAGCCTGAAGCTGCCCTCTCCTAAGTCAGTCCCGCTCGACAACCCTCTTCTTCCGAAACAGCTTCCGAGCCATGTCTGCTACAGGTGGCCCCTCACCGCCCGCCCGAGCTGGGGAGGCCAGGACCAGGCCAGCGCACTGCAGGGGAAAGTGAGGCCAGAGGCTTGGAAGAGGGACAGGCACGCATGGCCGCCGCTCGCTGGCCTTCTCTTAGCTTGTTCCTGAGGGGTCCCTGACAGACTTGCTTGCTGCATGCAGCGTGTGAAGGGGGGACATCAGCGCGGTCAGGTGGACAGCAGGTGAGGGAGCCCCGTGTGCCCTGCAGGGCCGTCCCCGTACCTCCGCCAGAGGCGGCCGCCGGCTCGGAGTGCCAGCCCTCAGGGTTCAGTCCCAGCAGCGTAGCAAAGCAGTCGGACATCTCCTGCTCCGTCATGTGCTCACCTGGGGACCGGAGAGGGAAAAGGTGGCAACTCAGCTCTTGCCCTGAGCATGTCACTGAGCTGGGCAGCGTCCATGCGGGTCTGAGGGAGACCTTTCCCTGAGTCGCAGAAACAATCCAGACAGAGAGTATCCCATGTCACTGTCACGTGCACTTCCTCACATGGGACTCCCACAGGGGACATAGTTTGAGGCTGGCAGGGGGAAATCAGACAACTTTCTGATCAGGACTGCTGCCCTGGGCTTTCTTTCAGAGATTCCCTCCCGCACGGTCCCCCAGTTTGACAGGGAGGAAATGATCACCCACAGAGAAAGCCTACTTGACTGCCTCACATAAAACACTGGGGAAAAGAGCAGGGAAAAAAGAAACGCTGCTTTGGTGTGGTTTTATTTCACAACCATCTCTCATCATTGCCTCGTGAGATGGATGGATGGCTGGCGCTTTCATTCCCATTTCACAAGCAAGAACACTGAGCCCAAAAGTTCCAGGCGCTGGGGACAGAACTGGCATTCTTGAGGTCCCTGGGCCGGCACCCCTCCTGTTACCCCACAGTTGGTGCACTCCTCAGATGCCTGAGGGCCGGTCCCTCAGCACACCTCTCTCCAGTGGAAATGCTGCCCCCACCCCTGCCATTACCCTCTTTGCGTATTCTATTCACCTTTAGTCAGAAGCAGTTTCAGGAAATCCTCTCTTCGAATAACTTTCTGACCTTGGGAGTTGGTGTGACCAAGAATGTCGAAGCTCCTCTGGATGGAGTCCATGGTGTTACCGAAAGGCGGCCGGTGATTCAGGTACACTTTGAGGAAATCTGGCAAGTTGATTTTGTCAATGATCTTTCCGGTGTCCACGTACTCACTAAATCTGACTTCATTAAACATATCTTCAATCTAGGGAAGGGGTTTTAGAAAAGGAAGAAACCAAACCAAACAAACCATGGTAAGTGGCGAGGCACTTCACAGACAAATGCTCAGGGTTAGCTCAGTGTATACCTGAGATGAGCTGACCATTGCCCCCCAGAAAGAAATGTGGAATTTGTGACCCCAATATTCAGAATGGGACGTTATGCAGATCTAGCATCAGGGCAGGTGTGGTTAAGATAAGACCGGAGCGGAGTACGTAACTGGTGTCCTTGTAAGAAGAGGAGAGACACCTGGGAGAAAAGGTCCTGGGGCAGCAGAGGCAGAGAGGGGGTTGGAGGCGGTGGGGAAGGCAGGTCCCCTGCGATTTCACAGAGCCCACGGCCCACCAACCCTGATTCCAGACTTGCATGAGAGACACATTCCTTTTGTTTTAGGCAACCAAGTCGCCCTTGTGTGCTTTCCGAATGGAGCAGAATGCTGCCATGTCTACAGATTCTGATGGAAATACAGTACTGGTTGGTGTGGGTTTCTACAACGGGGCACCTCTGTAACTGACAAAATGCAACGGTGAGAGAACTATTTACAAAAACAAATACACACACAGCACCACTCCTCTCCGCCACCGGCCCGTGCAGCATTTTTGTGCCGTGCATACGGCAGTGGGCTGAAATTCGGAAGCCTGAGTTATGCCAGGTGAAGGGCTGGAAATAAGCAATTTATTTTAGTGTCTACATTTTAAACTAATATGTCTCCCAATAGATTGTGGGTGTCAGAAATTTACAAAGAGAGAGGATGAGAGCCACAGAAAAGTGGGAGATAATTTTCCCCCAGGATATGAACTCTACTTGGGTTTACAGGAGTGAATCTATATTTGTACATAATAGTGACCCATTACTTACTACCAGTTTATTCCTGTCCACTCAGTAAATGTAGGACAAAAGCGGAAAGAACACCAGTGTGAAGCAAAGCCAAATATCAGCCTGTCTGGGACACCCTAGTGTATTGGTCTGGTCCCAAATGTCAAGAAAAATAAAAATAATAACCTCTTACAGTCAAACCACCCCATCATAATTTCTGTAAAAATTCTGGGGCATTTTCTTTCCATTTTTTTCTATGCATACAAAATACACTGTTATTTTTTGCAAAATTGGATGATGCACACACACATATACTTTTGTATCCTTTTTTCTTTAACACTGTGTCTTAGCAATCACCCAGCATTTTCAGAGAAGCCACATATTCTCGATGCAACATTCCAGGAATGGTCTTAAAATAACATCATTGGTTAGGATACAAATGAGCTATAATTGATAGTATGAAAGTAGCTTTAAATGGTAACACTGTTTCATATATAGCATTTGTTGAGTTTATATTATATATAATTGTATGTTCAATTACATGTAATTTTATCTATAAATAAAACACTATCCAGGAACACATTCTTTATTCTTTATTATACCGTGTACTTAAAAAAATTATTTACTTATTTCTTTTAGAGAAAGGAGAAGGGAGGGAGGAAGAGAGGGAGAGAAATATCAATGTGTGAAAGAAACACTCCCCAACCAGGGACCTGGCCCACAGCCCAAGCATGTGCCCTGATTGGGAATCGAACCAGCAACCTTTTGGTCTCCAAGCTGGCACTCAATCCATTGAGTCACACCTGTCAGGGCTGTGATGTGTCATTTTAATAGCGTTATTATATCCACATGCTACTTACTACTCACTGTAAGCTGATGGCAACTGGAGCTAAAAATATGAGTTTTGATGACAGATCTAGGTTCAAACCCTTGATCTGCCATTTTCTGTGTGATCCTGGATGAGCAACTTAACATCTCTCTTCCTCGGTTTCCTCATCTTGAAAAAGGGTGTTAGATGGTAAAACATATGTATTAGGTTATTTTGAAGCTAATTTTGACAATGGATGTAAATACCCAAAGTAATGCCTAACACATAGTAGGCACACAACAGGTAGTAGCCAACGTTGTGGTTATACTGAGTCTGCCCTCACCAATTACACAGAACTAAAATATATATAAATTATACTTTATAATTGCATAAATTCATCAACTAAATGCTTTATGTAAATTGTGAATGTAGCCCTGGCTGGTGGCACAGTGGATAAGGCGCCAGCCGGTAAACCCAAAGGTCGCTGGTTCGATTCCCAGCCAGGGCACATAACTGGGTTGCAAGCCAGGTCTCCAGCCAGGTCCGTAGCTGGAGGCAGGTGAAAGGCAACCATACACTGATGTCTCTCTCCCCCTCTGCCTCTCTCCCTTCCCCTCTCTGTGGAAATAATAAATTAAAAAATATTTTAAAAAATTGTGAATGTAATCCATGTTGGGCTCAATTCAGAAACAGAAGACTAGCCCAAAGCTAACAACAGGGAACCGCAAGACGCGGCAGGGTGCAAGGGCCTCCCTGGTGGCGGGCTCAGCGCTGTGCCCTCCAAGCACCAGGGGCACACTGGCCGCTCCACAGCACAGCTGCCAGCTCCGGCGGCACTGGCCTCTCTCCCGAGCCTGCTTCGCAGGTGCAGGTGAAAAGACAGGTTCTGCCACACGTGGGAACAGAGTTCGTGCCTGGAGAGGAGTCTCAGAGGTGCACAGCGCACTGAGAGGCCACGGGGGGACTGGGAGAAGCACGGTGGGCCCACAGTGCACCCAGGAGGCTCCGAGGCTGATGCCCCCGCCCTGCCCCCAGAGCCTGGGCTAACTGGCGGGGTGCCCTCTGAGCACTCCCGTTCTTTAAAAGCTCCCGAGTGCTTCGGATGTGAGGCCGTGGCTGAGACGCGAGGCTGCACAGCCGTGGTTCTGTCTCGCTCAGGTATCCGGGTGACCAGGGGAGCTGCGGTGAGAGCACAGACAGCTGTCCCGGCCCAGGGCTCTGACTCGTGTATGTGGGAGGGGGCCTGAAATCTGAATTCTCTCATGTTGGCAGGTGAGGCCGGGGCTGCAGCCTTGGAACCTTAGGGCTTCACGGAGGTGGAGGTGGAGGTGGCACTCAGGCCACAGGTGATCGTCGCCAGCCTGGGACTTCCATTAGCACCGGGGCGGCAGGGGGCAACAGGTGCTCCACTTCTTCGGGCCCTGCCTGCCTCCTCCATGAAGCTGTGACGATAGCGTCCTTCTCAGTTTCCTTGGCAGCTCCGTTCAGAGCCTGGCACGTCGTGGGGGCTCAGAGAAATGCCGTGGGGGCTCAGAGAAATGTGAGCGAAGCGAAAGAATAACATGGGCACACGCGAGGCCAGAGGAGAAGTGCTGTTGAAACTCACACGGGCTGGTTCAGGATAACCCGCCACGGCTCTGGTTAACTTCGCTCAGTTTACTTGCACCTACGAAGCACTGGGTTGGCTTCCGTGCTGAGCGAGTCCACTTTGGCGGGGAGCCCGTCCTTCAGAAACATCCTTACCGGGGGTCTGCTCATCCCAGAACCTTCTTTCTGATCCATTTGTGCAAGAAGAATGTTACATTTTAAAGCTGACCTACACTGAGTCTTCTCAGGGGCCATTTTCACCCATCGCCCACCCTGCAGCCATCCTTGTTTTCACTCTGCCCACCTTCTCCTCCGACGGGTAGAAGCCAATGGCCCTCATGACAAAAGGCAGCTCTGACAGGCGGATGTGCTGCGACACGTGCCTGGTCTCCATCGTGTCGATGCCCTGGCTGCGGAGCTGGGAGTAGTAAAAATAGTCTTCCAGCTCCTGCGTGGAAATAAAATGGAAACACAACACGCGTCATGGCTTAAGTCTGAAGCAGCCGTTAAGACTTCGAGGACATTTTTTAGAAGGTACATTTGGAGCCTGTGGGAAGAAGGGCTTTGGGAAGAAGCAGGAGGGTTAACCCCGGACATGTGCGTTGTGAAAACTTAACGAGATGTTATTACCAGGCAGCGTTCACTCTGAGGACAATTACCCTGTAGAATTTTCCTTCCCGGCCACCGGCCACCAGACCGTAGAACGGGGTCAGGTCTTCTCCACCAAGAGAGACGGCGGCCTCCAGGGTGCTGGAACAGCAGAGGCAGGGCTGTTAGTGCCGGCAGCTCAGCCCAGGGGCCGCCGGGCACCACGGGCCGACAGCAGCTCCCGCGCAGATACCATCGGGGTCTCTAAACCTTTAAGCAAATGCCCTCCAAAAGGAAGCTGAACATGAAAACCTCAATTTCAAGGGCGGCACCCCATGGCATAGGGCAGCCACCTTAACAATGGAGGTATCAGCTCGCGAGTGAGGGCATCGTCCTGGTGATGTGTGTGTGGTCCCTGGGGAAGGAACGGCCCCTCCGGGCGCAGGAGCCCAGCCGGCCCTGCAGTGGAGCCCCTCGGCGTAACCAGAGATCCGCAGCGGCCGGGCCAAAGGCACCCGGTGCTCCGGGTGAACTGCCAGCACTAATTGCTTCCCTGAAAACACGGGAGGCCACTGGGGACCCACGCCAGTCAGATAAAAATAACCCTCTGCTCTCTAACACGGGGTCAGGCTTTCCAAAAATAGGCCCCGTAGGTAAGAAAACCTACTTTTTGTATGAGACCGACTTGGCCTCGCACAAAATGCTAATCATAATATAAATCATTTTAATAATCCACTAACTGGATTTCTGCTAATCAGGTCATTAGTCTCCTTGTGGGTTATTAAAACACACTTCAGTGTAGACCACGGCAGGGACCTGTTTGGTATCCAGACACCTAAGCTCTGGACTCCGGGCTCTGCCGCTTCCCTGTGGGGTGACCAGAGACAAGTAGCGTAACCTCCCTGAGCCTCAGTTTCCTCTTCTGTAAAGTGGGGATAATTGCAGGGTGTTATGAGAGTTAAATGAATGCAACAGAGGATTTGACATGAAGCCCTTTGTTTCTGTCCTGTGATGTCTGCTGGGGTGCAGGCTGGAATCAGAAGACGTGCAACCCAGACACTCCACCCACTGCTTGTGGAGGTCACATCCCCACTCAGAGCCAGCTTCCAGTGACAGGGTGGCTGTGAGGATGAAACGGGACAAGGTGTGGAGAGTACCTGGACGGGGCCAGGCCCAGAGAACACTTGGTACAGGATTTGAAATTCTTCCTGCGGCTGCCCTCTTCCCTCAGAGCTGTGCGGTCGTCTGGCTGGGCCCCGCCCCAGCCCTGCCCCGGCCCCGTGCGATGGGCTGTACCCAGGTCTGTGCAGTCGGCCTGCGGTCCTTCTCCCGGCTCCTGGCTCTGACACTAGCCATCAAGACAGGTGTCCTGTTGACAGGGCTCTCTCTCTGTGGGCTCCAGGCCAGGCTCAATCCCAATCCGACAGGCTTGATAGGCAGGGGGGCCACGCTCAGCCATGTGGCTCTGGGGCAGGGCCAGGCAAAGGCCAGAAGTCACATGGAGGAGTCTGTCAACACCAGCAGCTCCCAAGGGGATGGGGTCACAAGAGCTCCGGATTCTCTGGGAACAGCCCTCAGGTGGTCAGACTACATCGTGTCCCCTGCTTCCTGGCCACTGTCGAGTGATGAAGAGAGCCCGACGGCCTGGAGCTGCGCTGCCACTCCCTCTGGTGAGAGCAGCAGTTTGTGATATTTGGGGACAGTCAGTGGCCATGTGCTGGCTAAGTGACAAAGTTAATCCTGCAGAGAATGAAGCACAGTGCGCCTGCCAAGGACACGTGTCCCTGCTCCTCCTGCGGACAGTCACCTGAGGCCCTGCTGACCTCCCCAGAGAGTCCCCTTTTTGCCTAGGCTGGGTTTCTAACACTCGCAACACAAGAGGTCAATGGGGCACGAAAGGTAAATACATTTATGGAAGACCTACTATGTGCTGGAAAGACACACAGTACTTCTGGGAAACGAGCTAAGAGGTCAGGGAGCAGGGAGCACCTAGCAAGTGCTCGGGACAGGCTCCCCTGGGAAGAAGAGGAGGAAGAGCCATGGCAACAGCGCCACCCTTGCCCTCCCAGCTGCCAAGCTGGGTGACAGTGCTCCCATTCCACAGATGGAGAAACTGAGGCTCAGAGCAGCTCAGGGGCTTGCCTGAGGTCACACAGCACATAGGCAGGAAAAGTGAGACGTGAGTCTGGGTCCGTCTGGCAGCAGGATGCCAGGGGAGCAGGAGGCTGGGCACGAAACAGTAACGAGGGATCCTAAGCAGATGCCAGGCAAGGGGCGGGGGGGTGGGGGTAGGTGCTGGCCAAGATGGGAGAAGGGGGAGAACAAGGGGCATGAGCTCTGGGGGAAAGAGGAGGGGCTCTGGGGGAAGGTTGGATGTGCTGTGACGACGGGACTAGGCCCAGGGGAGCACTGATGAACGCAACTGGCACGGGCATGGATTCCCCGTCTTTATTTCACCCTCCAACCCGCCATCAGCCAGCCTGGTAGTGAATCGGTTCGTTTACTCCAGGGCTTTTACATTTCTTCCTGTTAGTGCAGCGCTGAACATATTAAGACCCCAGAAGCAGCAATGAAGTGCTAATTAGTTTATAATGGTCCTTTGTCCCCACAACAGATTAAATTGAAATTCTCAGAAGCCTGGACTCTGGCCAGGCCCAGGAAAGCTCTGAAAAGCACCTACCCCCATCTTTGTTTTAGATCTCTGCCATCCCAGACCCCAGGATGGCCGGGAAGAGGGCAGAAATGAAAAGGGGAGTTTCTGGTCTCCCACCAGGTCTGGGTACCAGGTGCCAAGGAAGGAAGCCGCCTGTTGGTGGGAGAGCTCACCTCCAGCTTCTGAGCCCCCAACCCCCACGATCTGCTGGCTCAGGTGAAGGTCTGAGTAGCAACTGCAACACGAAACCACCTGGACCCCAAAGCAGAGCCACATCTCGGCAAGAGCAGAAGCTTGGTCCCCAGGAACAAGATGCACAGCTGGCAGGTCACCAGAAGCCAGGGGACAAGCTGCTCTCCTGGGAAGGAAAGGGTTGCCCCCTCTCACTCCTCCACGTGGCACTGCCAGGCAGGGCCATCTAAGAGGCTGGGGCTTGAAGGAGGCAGTTGGGATAGGGGCTGGGCCTGCCCAGGTGTCAGCTCGCCAAGTTGAGGGACAGAAGGACCGCCCTAGGCTGTGGGGCTTGCCCCTCCTTTACTAAGAAGGCCCCCAAGCTCAGAAGCAAATGCCTCCACGAGGAAGAAGGGAGGCAATCATTCACTCACCTCATCTTTAGCTCCGTGCTGGCTGCTTTACGTATATCAACCTACAGATCGTTACCAGGATCCTATAAAACCCCCACTTGTCCCCATTTCACAGGCAGGGAGTCTAAACCTCAGGGACCCACAGCCAGCAGAGCTCAGAACCCAGGGGTTCGAGGTTTGGGCCCCGTCACTTGGACCTTGAACAACGTCCACTCTGCCCAACTATGGGGTCCTCCAGACGCACCGCAGGTGGAGATTCTTGACTCAGCATGGGGGTGAGAGGAGCGGACTGAAAACACCTATTGCCAACAACCTCCTACTGTTTCTGCAACGCACCCACTTCGGAGCTTTGGGCAATATCCGTCTAGCTGGTGCGGATTTGCACCTGACAGAGGGAGCGGCGTCCCAGGGGCAAGGGTGACGTCAAATGCCACCAGTCCCTGAGACAGAGTGGCAGGCCCCTGCCTCCAAGTTAACATCGATGGACGTCACAGGGAGGGGCCTGAAGGCAAGGCCTGAGTCATCACTCATCTTTGTCCCCACAGGGCTGGCACTGGTGGACTTTGATGCCCGTCTGCCGTTGAGTGAAAAGATGGGTCTGCACTTGACACCTGCCTCACAGGCCAGGCTTCCGCCCCATCACTCACCTTAGGTTGATTTCCCACTGTGCCACGGAGCGGTCCTGTCCTCCTGCGGTGAAGGCATAGCGACTGTCGTAGGACACGGCCAATCCAGCCACCCCATTTGGGTGGCAGACAATGGCAGATGTCTTATGGGGATTGCCATCAATGGGTAAAATCTGAAGTCCAACCTGGAAGGGAACATGCCATTATATATTCAGGTTCAGGGAATGAGGCTCCAGGCTAGGCTGGGCCCGCCCACCTGTGACCTCCCGGTGCGTTCCTGGAGGGGCCCAGGTGTCAGAACCTGTCTGCGTGTGAGAGCTGCATTTCATGTGGTGGGGGTTTGCCACACAGGGACCCCTGCAGGGTGGTCCCCAAGAGAGAGACGCCAAGTTCCGGCAGGGGCACCGAAGGGAAGCTTGCCTGTTCTTCATAGTCAGATGCCTGCGATTTCCCAGAATGATCCCAACACCCTATGATTTTATGCTTTCCAATGTAGGTCATTCATTAAAAGTACAACTAAGTCTAACTAATTTGTAGGTTTTTATTTTCCATGTAAATAAATCAGGAAGGAAACTCTGGTGGACCCCGGGCCTGCTCAGAAACGCCTGCTAAGGGTCTTCCTTGCTCATCCAGGGCGGTTTCCATACCGCGGTGGACCCAGAGGAAGGAGCCAGGCTGGGCCGAGAGACCAAGCCTCCTGAGGTCGCAGGTGGAACCGACCCCTGCGGGGACTGAGCCTCCTCCCAGGGCGGGGCAGGGGGCGCGCAGGATACCTTGTCCCTGTTGATGAACACCACGTGGCGTTTCTGCAGCTCCACGGTGGCTCTCACCGGGAGGAGCTGGATCTGCTCCACCGGAGAGCCGTACACGGGCCCGAGGAGCGTCTTTCTGCCGGACAAAGGGGGAGCCTGCTTTCAACTCCACACCCCGGAGTACACGCAGGTTTCATGACTAACTACCTTTCATGATAAGCTACACACTTTACACTCTAACTGTTCTCTCGTCACCCAGCGGAGCCCGTGCGGAGCCTCCCGCCGCCAGAAACGGGCCACGGCTCCAAGCAGCCAGCGCTCGGGAGGCTGCGTGTGAAGCCTGCTCATAGCTGCGGGGGCGCTGACTTGCCTCCTTGACAGCTGAGTGAAGGGAACGTGAGGCCTGGAGAACGTGCACAAGAACAGGACGGGAGAGACGCGGCTGCGACGAGGGAGTGACACGCGCCGGCAGGGAAGGTTACCACGAGGCCTGCTCCCCCAGATGCGCGGCGCGGTCCTCTGGACAGCTCGCAGGGTTCCCAGACCCCGCCCGTGCGTGGGATGCAGGTGACCCAATGCCCACGGTGGGCAGACCTCTGTAGTGCACCGGCTAGGGGCCAGCTGGACGTGCAGCTTCCAGACGCACCTTTACGCCCAGAGCTGGACTTCGGACTTTTTCTGGAACTTCAGGACCCCTCCTCCCTTATACCTTCCAAGGCTCTTAGAAGAGGCCCTGGTCATTTTTAAACTCTTAATTATGTACCTTTAAAAATACATTTAAAAAGAGGGCCCCACGATGGAAAGCATGTCACAGGCTGCTACCCCTGGCCCGGCCCTGGGTTAGGCCAGAGACCAGCTGACCTCACTACTCTGAGCCCCTCATTGGCCGGCGCGTGTCCTGCTGGGGGCCCCGCACCAGCCCGAGTCGGGAGGGGTCTGAGCAGCAGATCTGTCCACAACCGTGTTTAGCGTCACGTGAGGTGCCTGCGGCACAGGAATGAGTCAGGTTTGGTGGAACCAGACAGTGGTGGCGGCGGCACAACGGTGCGACTGTAGTAAAAACCATGTAAAGAGACAAATTTCACGGTGCATGAATTATATGCTAAGTTAAACAAGTAAGATCAAGCTAGCCACCCTAACCCTCGGTTCCTGACGGGAAACAAGGGATAATGACGGTGCTTGCCCCGCACGGCGCGGTGAGTGCTAAGCAAGTAACTACGGACACAGCACTCTCTACAGTTCCTGGCACACAGTAGGGGCTGCACGGTTATTACCCAGGACTGTCAAAATAGCTAACCGTGCCATAAAATTAACATTTTTCTTCGGATTGAAGAAGCATTACATTTTTTTTCACGTCAGACGGGTGATGTGCCAAAGGCGTAACAAGGCTGCAGGGAGGCACATATCACACAGGAGCGTGAACGCCCAATCATCACACTCACCAACTACAATAGGCTCAGAAGCATTACACATGTATCGTGAAAAACTCCGGATGGGTCAGCCTGACGTAGAAAATCTAGCCACAACTACGAGGCCAGTCCTGGAAGTATCGAGCCAATGGAAATACAATAAAAACAGCTTGTAGCCCTGGCTGGTAGCACAGTGGTTAAGGCGCCAGCCTGCGAACCCAAAGGTCGCAGGTTCGATTCCCCAGCCAGGGCACGTAACCAGGTTGCAAACCAGGTCTCCAGTCAGGTCTGTGGCTGGAGGCAGGTGAAACGCAACCATACATTGATGTCTCTCTCCCTCTCTGCCTCTCTCCCTTTCCCTCTTTCTAAAAAATAATGAAATAAAATCTTAAAAAAAAAACAGCTTGCCCAGCTGACACTTTCAGGACAGACCTCGTAGATGGCTGCATCCTTTATCCCAGAGAAGCATGGGAACAGCTTGGGGTACGTGATTCGAGAATTTTAAAATAAATATTCTAACCTACCTAATTATAATTTTACATGAAAAAGTATAAATTATAGAAATGTAACTTTATATGAAAATATATTCAAGCTTCTTTGGCAGTTTGCTTCATCTCATGTTCTTCCTTGGCGAGGTCCCCACGTTTCTATGCAGACCGCCTATCTTTTCCTTTATTTACTTTCTAAAAGCGGCATCCTGCTTCAGCACACAAACAAGCCACCCTTTAACGAATCCCCTATTAATGGACATTTGGATTGTTTCCATTTTTAAAAATATGTTCAAGCAAGACATCCTTTGACTTATGTCTTGGCATCCTGCGTGCACTGCTGTGGGCTGCATTCCTCGAAGTCAGAGATATGGTCACACTTAACCAAGGGTTGTGAGTTGCTCTCCCAAAGGTTGCCCCCATTTCCACCCCTGCAGCACCTGAGAAATGTCCCCGCTTTGTCCCCACACCAACGGTAGGTGCCATCCAGCATCTTCATCTTTGCTAAGCTGACCTGTGAAAGGGAGGTCTCGCTTTCATTTGCATCTTTGATATATCGGGGAGCATCTGCTCATAGGGTTATTGGCCTTCTTCTGTGAACTGCCTTTTCATGTTCTTTAAAATATTTTCTAATGCATTTTTAAGTTGTTTTGGATTTACCATGTAAAGACAATTCCTTTCCAACTAATGTGTGGTCACAAGGCTTTATTACTCCTGCAAATTACAACATGCTCTTTGCAAGGCTCTTGATTTGGAAGGATGGAGACGTCTGGTAACCAGACGGAGTGGGTGGGGCCGGACACACTGTGAACATGCTGAGTGACACTGATGTGTTCACTTTGAGACAATTAGTTTTGGGTTTTTTTAAAAAAGATTTAATTTATTATTTTTTAGAGAGAGGAGAAGGGATAAAGGCAGAAAGAGAAACATTTGCCTTTCACCTGCCTCCAGCCACGGACCTGGCTGGAGACCTGACTTGCAACCTGGTCATGTGCCCTGGCTGGGAATCGAACCAGCGACCTGGGTTTGCAGGCTGGTGCCTTATCCACTATGCCACCAGCCAGGACTTGAAACAGGTAGTTTTATGTTATGGGAATTTCACCTCAATAAATTATTTCTTAGAAAGATGCTTTCTGGCCCTGGCTGGTAGCACAGTGGATGAAGTGCCGGCCTGTGAACCCAAAGGTCACTGGTTCGATTCCCAGCCAGGGCACATAACCAGGTTGCAAGCCAGGTCTCCAGCCAGGTCCGTAGATGGAGGCAGGTAAAAGGCAACCATACATGGATGTCTCTCTCCCTCTGTACCTCTCTCCCTTTCTTTCTCTCTAAAAATAATAAATAAAATCTTAAATAAAAGAAAAAGATGCTTTCTGCTAAGTTCAGGTTGCTTTCCATGGGCAGAAACACCTGCCTGGTTAGCAACTGTCAGCCAGAGTTTCAGCCTCGGGGTCCTCCATCCCCAGGCCGCTTGCTCAGCAAACTCAGACTTTTCTTGGGACTGTGTGTATCTATAGGATATTCTTTGTCCAAAAAGTGTATGTCCATTTACAGGGATGCATGGAGCTTCTGAAATCTTCCTAAAACTCCTTTTTATGTATTTCCTCTAAATGTTTCCTTCCTATGTTTTAATAGTTTTTCTTTTTCAGTTGTGCTGTATTTCTCTCCAGTTCCTGCCACAGGACAGGGCACCTCACAGGCATTTCTCCTTGTGCTCTTCTACAAAGAACTTGAAAAAAAAGATTCTGAGTGACCGTGGCCTTAGAAGACCTCTCTTACTGAGATACATTTTTTTTTTTTTAATTTTATTGTTGTTGTATTACATCCATCCCCTTTTTGCTCCCCTCTGTCCCCCTCCCTGAGATACATTTTTTAAAAGATTTTATTTATTATTTTTTTTAGAGAGAAGGGAAGGAAGAGAGGTAGGGAAGGAGAGAGACATCAATATGGTTGCCTTTCACCTGCCTCCAGCTACGGACCTGGCTGGAGACCTGGCTTTCAACCTGGTTACATGCCCTGGCTGGGAATCGAACCAGCGACCTTTGGGTTCGCAGGCCAGCAAGATACATTTTTTAAAAAATGACCTTCCTCAAGCCTGAGGCTAACTGCTGTCAGCCAGTTTCCTGACTCCCCCCTCTGGTGGGGGGTGGCGGGTGGGGACGGGTATCACTGAAGCATTGTTACTCTGTCCCTCCCACCCCCACCTCAGCACCCCTGCTTCTTCCAGCCATACCCACAAGGCACAAGGCAGCCAAACCACCAGGGGAGAGGGGCTGCTGCCTGAGGCTGACCAGGTAGGGTCACAGAGCTGGGCGTGCGTCAGGGCCCACGTGCGCCAAATGGAGGGAGAGCCCAGCACCAGGTTCGAGGGTCAAGCTCTGCTACTGAGTATTTGACCTCGTCTCACCGCCCCTGGCCCTCGGTGGGACAGCCCTCCGCAGCGCTTCCGAGATGCAGTGAGGTGGCAAGGGCAGGGCCTGGGCACAGGGGATGCAGCTTGGTCGGTGATTATCGTGAGGAGCAGAGCCCTCCTTGTGGCTCTCCAGCCGAGCCTTCCCCATGAACCCCTGGTTAAAATGCAAACTCCGTATGGAGAGAAACACAGGTCTGTGTTTGCCCTCGTGGTCAGCACCTCCAACACCCCGGGGGTCACGGACAGGCTCAGGAGACGGCCCTCAAAGAAAGGCAGTCAGTGCATTGAAAAACCCCTTTCAGGACAAAGAGTAAGAAAAGCAGAACAACTGGTAGTACTCAAGTGAAAATATTGCCCCGGCTGGTGTAACTCAGTGGACTGAATACGCGCCTGTGAACCAAAGGGTTGCCAGTTCGATCCCCAGTCGGGGCACATGCCTGGGTTGCAGCTGGAGGCAGATGAAAGGCAACCACACATTGATGCTTCTCTCCCTCCGTTTCTCCTTCCCTTCCCCTCTCTCTAAAAATAAATAACTAAAGTATTTAAAATAATACATAACAGTCTTAAAAACAAACAAAAACAAGAAAATATCTGCGTTCACCCCCAGGGAAGAACAGTGGGTTTTATCAACCATCAGTGAATTTCTGGCCCCTTCACCGAGTCTCAGGCTCTGGGCTCCGGGGCCTCATCTCTGAGAAGCGCTGGGCTCAGGAGCCAGGGGCTTGAGTCCTGCCTCGGGCACTCCTGGCCATGTGGCTGTGAGTGAAAATGACTCAGTTTCCTCCTCTGCAAAGCAACGGCAGCCACGCTGCTGGCTGGCCCTGCAGTGGGCCCCGAACAGGCTGGGACTGGCACCCGTCCCGAGCCACTCGGAGGGTCCCCCAGGCTACCTGCACATTTTGGTGGTGGCGTTGAGAAGCTTCACTTTGTAGCTGCTGTTGCAGATGAGCAGGAAGCGCTCCTTGGTGAGCGGCGGGCACCAGATCATGCAGGTGGGGTAGCTGCCCTGGTCCGTCCTGTGAATGTCCAGGACTTCCAGGTGGTCTTTGTAGCTCTTGAGAAGATTATACTCGATCTGTGGAGGAGCCCAGTTAGACACACATGAAGACTAAGCTGAATGAACCAGCCCACAGTCCTAGTCTGACAGGACACAGTACCAGGCCTCCCAAGAGTGGCCTAGACCGTAAGAGGCTACCATGGAGTGTTCCTCATGAGCCAAATGAGAAGCCAAGCGCTCTAACACAAGACGCTATCTAACACTCATGACTTCCCCGCCACGTAGAACTGCTGTGCCCATTGTACAGATGAGAAAACCAGTATTCAGGGAGGTCCGGTGGCTTGCCCAGGGTCACACAGCTAAGGAGTGGTAGGGTGAGATTTCAAGTTTAGGCACAGCTGACTCCAAAACCTGAACTCTTGCAGTTATATTACACCGCTTCCCTTCCCATTATCCAGGGAATGTTTTGAGGGCAGGAGCTAATTCCCATCTAAATCTCAGCACCTAACAGTCATAAATTATTAGCAGCCTGCTGAATTTCACCCACAGGTAGGTCTTGGTGGCTAGACCAGGATGGAAGGATGACGGATGGATGGATGGGTGGGTGAGTGGACAGGTAGGTGGGTGGGTGGGTGAATGGATGGGTGGGTGGGTGGGTGGATGGATAGCATAAAGGAAGGAAGGGGAGGGGAGTAAGGAAGTTAAGATGGATGGACTGATTCATACACTGATTGAGTAACTGACTGATTTTGAATCCTTTTGGACTGATGACGAAATCACATTTGCCGCTCTCTCTACCTTGCCCTCTTACCTGACCCCATCTATTAGTTGTCACATTTAGGTATCGGCCTACCCCGACCCCTGGACACAAAGGAAGTGTCTGTGCACGTCAGCTTTCCAAGTTGCACTGCGAGGCGAGGGCGGCTGAGTTTGCCACGCTGTGGGGAACACCCCCTGCCGCCCCTGCACACGGGGGCCCCCCGCACTCAGGACGTGAGACCTTCACAGCGCCAGAGCCGTGTAAAGGCCACGTGCCAACTTGGAGAGGTTCACACTACTTTGTGGCTTGCTCATTTTTACCCTACCTGGGCTGAGGGCCCCGTTCTGCCCCCAGGGGAATGACAAGTGCCCGAGCCAGGCAAGGGACACGGAGCAGCTCACCAGGAGCCTGTCCCGCCCAAGGCTCAGCAGCCTGGGCTCGTTGCTGTCCAGATGAACCCCGAACAGGAGGCTTCGGATGCTTTTGCGATGAGAACGAAGTCTGGCCAAATATTCCCAGACCCTGTGTCCATTTCTGACATTGACCATGTAAACGGCCACAGTAAAATTTATGTCCTGAATACGAGCCAAAGAGCAGAAGTTAGTCCTTTTTACATTTTGCAGCTTAAAAATCGTTTTGCATACCAATTTTGCTGTTAAAATATTTTACCCAAAAAGAAATCTTCATCTGTTGGAGCAAGTGGTAAAACAGCGCCCACTGTACAGATGAGAAAATTAAGGCCCTGAGGAGGTACGTGGCAAAGGCGGTGGAGGAGGAAGTGTCCCTCTGACTCCAGGGTCTCCCTCTCCTTTCCAGCCCCCACCTCCTTCTCTGGGGAAGCCCTGGCTCTTTTGCCTTTGTCTCCCATCTCTTTATCTAGCCATTCAAATTCAAAGGCATGATTAAGGAAAAAAGTGTGCTGGCTGAGTGAAAGGACCAGCTGGAGGGGACCTCAGTGTTCGGGTGGGGAGCATGAGGGGCACTGTGGCCTTTGGCGGCGCTGTGCACCCAGACCAGCGGCAGGCCGCTGGGGAGCAGTTTAATGGAGTGAGGACAGCTGCTGTCCTCCTTCCCTTCAACACCAGGCGAGACAAGAGCCCGCAGCAGGGACACAGGAGAGATCTGAGGAAATCTTCACTGGGATGAAGAACCCTATCTGCAGAGGGAAGGACAGTATCCAAAACTCCGGTGGAAGACTTGCTTTAAGATAAATGAGAATGTCATCTTGTCAAAATTAAAATGTGTGTGTGTATATATATATATATTCAATATCACAGAGAAAAATGAAAGAATGTTGCAGAGAAAGGACCCCCCAAAATGAACAAACCAAAATGAGCTGTCAGGGTGGCCCTGGTCTTGTTTTCAGGCTAAAGTTCCCCCACTTTTGCCTAAAAACAAGAAAAGTTCCCTTTCTCTTACTTAGACATAATTCACATACAACACAATCCATTTAAAGTGTACAGTCCAGCCCTGGCCAGTGTGGCTCAGTTGGCTGGCGCATCATCACGTAGACTGAGATGCTACAGGTCTGAGTCCCAGTCAGGGCACAAGCCTGGGTTGTGGGTTGGGTCCTGGTGTCCACGGGGCACATATGAGAGGCAACCTGATCAATGTTCCTCCCCATCTCCCTCCCTTCCCTGCTCTCCAAGTAAAAATAAAATACTACTACTAATAACAAAGCATATAGTTCAGTGGGTTTTAGTATATTCGGAGTTGTACATCCATCAGCACAATTTCAGAGCATTTTCGTCACCCCCAAAAAGAAACTTTGATTCGATCCCCAGCCAGGGCACATAACCAGGTTGCAAGCCAGGTCTCCAGCCAGGTCCATAGCTGGAGGCAGGTGAAAGGCAACCATGCACTGATGTTTCTCTCACTCCCTGCCTCTCTCCTTCCCCTTCTCTCTAAAGATAATAAATAAAATCTTTAAAAAGAAAAGAAACCTAGACCCTTTTAGCAGTCATTCCCTACCCCCTAGCCCACCTCTCTTTTTAAAAAATGTATTGATTTTAGAGAGAGAGAAATACCAATTTGTTGTTCCACTTACTAACGCGTTTCTGGCCAGGGACTGAACCTGCAACCCTGGTGTATGAGGATGATGCTCTAACCAACTGTGCTACCAGCCAGGGCCACTGTTTTAAGTAAGGCTGCTAAACCACAGGACAGTTCTTAATGGAAAAACGCTTACAGCAGTTGCCATGTACTTGGAGTCATGGGAGAAGCTTATGTGAGTCACGCTGGTTCTAGAGTATTTGAAAGGCTCTGGGATTTCATTTTGTAAGGACATTGCATCAAGAATGTAAACTGTCCCTTCTGTGAAGCCAGCTCCAAGAATGGCTCCTGAAATCACAAGCCAGAGAACAATGATTGAAAAGGACTTCATTCAAGAAACACAGGCTCGTGCCAGGCCTTGTTCTCAGGCCAAGGAGACAGCTACAAATGTGACAAAGTCACAGGAGGAGAAAAACTGAAAAGCATGGTGCTCCGGGGTGAGCGCTCAGTCACTATGAAGCACAGTGGGCTGCCGGACCCCAGGGAAGGGGTCTCATCTAGCCTGGTGGGGGGCGGGGTGCAGGGTTAAGGGGACAGCCGAGGCCGCAGCCATTCGGGTCTGTTTGGAACCTAAGACAGGCCAATGAAATGAAAATACCTTCCGGGTTGTAGGTCAGACTCTGGACGCCAAGCCCCTTCTCGAAGACCCTGCTGAAAAGGTACTTTTTGTTTTTGTAATCCCACACTTTGATCATCCCGCAGAAACTGCCAATGGCGATCAGCGGCTGGTAGGGGTGGCAGGAGATGGCACAGATGGCGTCCTTGGCCTCTACGAATAATTTCTCCAGCTTGGTCTCGGAGGCCGTTACGTGATACACAGTTGCATCCGAGGTCCCAATGACAAAATCCCTGTTTGCCGAGGGGAGAAGAGACAGCACCCATGTTTGCGGGGCGGGTGCGCCAGTTCTGTTGCTTCTAATTGCCCGAGAACCGCCTCTGTCGTCTGTAATCCAGTGACATTATTAACCCAACGTCTCCAAAAATAGACCACTGATACCCAACAGCCCCTATTTGCAAGTGAAAAAGCCCCCGTTTCTCCATGTAAATTGAGCCATTAAGCATGCAGATGGACAGTGGTTGTACAATTAGCTAATCTGCACATGCAAATATTCATCTGTGTATGCAAATACGGAGTTGGGCCCACGCGGAGAGCCGTGCCTGCAGCCGCTGCACGGGTAATTAAGCAGACTCGCAGATAATTCCATCTTGAAATGTTATGGCTATTAATTACCAAATGCCTTTAACTGCGCGGCCAGGACGGGCTTGGCTTCAGGAAGAAACCAAAGGCCTCCAGACGGAGCAGAGATTAGAGGTCAGGGATCAGCCCCTTCCCGCTTCCGGCCACTGAAGAGTCTTAACACGAAAGTGGTATTTCATTTTTGAAAATGATTCATGATTGTAATCAGCCGCAGAGATTCAGCCACAAGCCAGGTAAAGGAGTGAGTGGGAAGTCCCGTTTCCTCTAGTTCACCTCCCAGGGACAAGGTGAACTTTGCAGGGCATGCAAACTTAAAGAAGGCAGCAAACAAGACTATGCTTTCAGGGGTTATTTCTATAGGGTTAAAAAAAAAAAAGATGGTGAGTGTTTTTTGGCTACTCAAATGACTCAATTCTCTAACAACTTACCGTACAATAAAAAGGTCACCCTTTAGAGTGCAGTCTGTGGCATAGTTTGATTTTTCGGTAGGAGGAGTTGCCGAGGTCTTGGAAAAGGACAGCGTCCTCACGGCGCGCAGTTTGAAGTGGCTGTACCAGTTGACGACAGCCAGGGTGTGATCGTAGAACTTGATGTTACCCCTCACGTCACCTGTGACAATATAGCTGCAAGGGAAACGTAACTTCGGCTTGTTAATTAATACCCATCGGTACCACCTATCCAACGCTTAATTCTACGTCAGGCTCTGGGTTTCCCTTAATGTTCTGTCCTCTGAGGCTGGTTCTAACATCCCCTTCGTGCCTAGGAAAGTCGGACTCAGAGAAGTGACGAAATTGGCTGAAGGCCCAGGGCGGCCAGGTTCAGCAAAGACAAATGCAGGATGCCCAGCTAAGTTCAAGCCGCAGATAAATCACGAGTCACCTTTTAGTATCACCGTGTCTCCAATATCGTATGGGACACACATGCCTGGGGACCCTACCGGGTGACAGGGCAAGGCTATGCAGGGGTCCGGTGCGGCTCCTACCAAGCCCCGCCCTTGAGGCCTGCGTTCTCCGCTGGGAGACAACAGACTCACAGGATCCCTCCACCAGCCCCGCACACGCGTAGCGGCTGACGGGAGGCGAGTCACTTTACAGGTTGGCGCTGCTGTTGCAGGGACTGTGAGACCCTGCCCAGTTACAGCCAAAGGCAGAGCCGCGCGACAAAAAGCTTTTATTTCCCACCCTCAGCCCCATCCCAAATGGGCTTGTTTTTTTGAATCCTCTACATAATTCTAGTCACAGGGAAGTAGCAGGGGGCTGAACTTCCACTTCTATGTGCTAAGGGATTAAATGAGGTGTCTGATTAATAAGCAAGGCAGGTGGGCAGAGTAATGGGCTAAACCACCTCTCAACGCCCTCTGCTGGACAGAAAGGGCTGTGACAGGCCAAGTGTCTTCGGAGCCCTTTCCCTGCAGGCTCCAGGGCTGACTGGGTTACACTGAACTTGGGGAGATGGAACCGAGGCCTGGACGTGGCTGGGCCTCAACCCTACTAATGCAAGGTTGATCGCATCGTCAACTGCAATTCTGCTAATGTCTTTTCTCGCTGCTGAGTGAGGATGACAATTTGCTTTCTCTGCACTGTCCCTGGACCAAAGAGAAAAGACAAAGCAAAGGGCCACAATGGGAAAGCAGGTGGCACAGTGACTTCAACCATATGGTCATTAGGGAATTTTGGCATCATTGTGGGCAACTTCTCTAGTACACTAATGGCTACTTGACCTAGCTCAAACCTGTGCCAGGCAATGTGCTAAGAGCTGCACACACCTTGTCTCATGAAATCCTAGTAAAATCACTCTGAGATGGACCCTATTGCTGTGCCCATTTGACAGATAGAAAAATGGAGGCTCAACCAAGTTTGGTGCCTTGCTCATTCAGCAAGGTCAGGACATATCTGGAGCATGAACCCTTCTCCTTCTGAGGCAAAGTCTTTTAACAATCATCTATGAACCCCCACAGCCTCTCAGAATCAAAGAGTTAGGGAACTTTATAAAGCCCTGCTGTATTTCATCTCACAATAGGCAAACGCTATTTTGTAAGCAGAATAAACAACATAGCTATTCATGTTTTCTTAAAGGATGTAAAATTTAGGGTGCAAAGTATGTCTGTTCAGAAGGAAAAAAAGCAGTTACTTTTTGTTTCACTAATACAAAGGGTTCTAAAAAAGTAATACATGCGAACAATTTAAAAAAGAATAAAGCAAATCAATTAGCACAAATCAGGGTATAAAAAGTCCATCCACCCCCATTCCTTATTCTGGATCTCAGTTTTCCTTCAGAGGCAATCACAGTGCTTGGTTATTTTTCCAGGAAATATTCCGTGCATACACAAAATACAGGTATACTGGCAAAGGGCTTTTAAATACTTTTTATAATCATCTGTGGCTACATTTAAAAAAACATTTTATTGATTTACCCTTAGAAAGAGGGGGAGGGATGGAGAAAGAAGGAGAGAAACATCAACGCATGGTTGCCTCTCACACACCCCAACCAGGGACGTGGCCTGCAACCCGGGCACGTGCCCTGACTGGGAATCGAACCACGGACGCTATGGTTTGCAGGCTGGCGCTCAATCCACTGAGCCACACCGCCAGGGAGATAGCTACGTTTTAGTTAAGTAAAGTACCTGTCAACGGTGGTGAGCACAGTGATAGCCTCCTTCTGCAAGTGAACCAGTTTACAGGGTCTGATGTGGGGAAGGCCCAGCGAGGCGGAGGCAGCGGGCGGTGGGCGGTGCACGTCCCACACCACCAGCTTCCCCTCCAAGGTGGCCGAGAGCAGTTGCCTCAAATTCAGATGAAAGACGGACTGGCTGAACTTTCCCACGAGCTTGTTGAATGTCTGCATTTCACAAGGCACATCGTGAGTCACCGTTGGTAATAAATATGAAACAAAGCATTGATCAACACATGGCATCTTACAGTACTACACTGAAACACAGGAGAAAACGATGAAAAAGTTAAACAAGAATAAAAAAGCAATCACTAAAGACATACTCCCCCTTGGGTTTCCCGGGTCCAGGCAGCTCTGACCCGCAGGTGCTCAGACCAAGTGAAGGGTTGTGAGTTGGGTCACAGGACTCTCTGCTTCAAGCCAACGGCAGAGCAGTGGGTCACTGCGGTGCCTGTTCAACCCTGCGTGCTGAGGGCTCAGACACGGGTGGAGAAATGGAAGCCTGCTGTGTGCAAAAGGTGCCCCATGGTGACATCATAAGATACTTCCCCCACAGGATCACCTCTCATGATCCTAATTGTTTTCACAAGGGTAGAAATAAAGCACCGCACACAGAAGTGCCCCTCAGACCCTTTATTCAATCTGTGCAACGTAAAATAAGGCAGCCGGTAGTGTTTCTTAGCTGAGGTCTTAGGGAGGAAGGATAAAAACAGTAATGAGGGAGCCCCTCGGGGAGTGTTTAACAAATGAGCAAATGAAAGAAACCTGCAGTCTGTCATACGATCAGGTAAGTCTGCCATCAGGTAAGTCTGCCACCCTATTGTCGCGCTAGGCAGAGAAGAACCAGTGTTCACCCCTCAGATTTGAACACAAGGTCAGTGACGTCATAAGGCTGGTAAAGCAAGTTCTTTCTAAGAGTGAGCCTGTTTCAATACAGGGCGTTTTTATTACTTCAAAGTGCAGAGCCTTTACGGAACGTAACTGCCACAGGTAACTAGAAATGACTGTATGTATTTGCTGGAACTTCAGTTCACGAAGAACAGTTTGCAGACAGAACCATCTTCCCCATGTCCGTCCGTCTCCTCTTTCTCTTCTCTTTCAGCCCTCTCAGAAATTGAATTTCTGTAAGTCTTGTCAAGAGTGAAGATAGGCAGAAGCAAAATAATCACACGGTTCTCACTGAGAGCAGGTGACATCGGTCTCAAGTGAGGAGAGGCCACTGGAGCCAGGGCTCGGTTCCCCACCACGTGCACTTGCGTCAGGTAAGCAACAAAGTGCTTCCGCCAATGCCCACCACTTCTCAGCGGGCCCCTAGGACTCTGAACACCCAGTATCACTTTTGACGACTGACCACGGAAAAGCTGAAAAGCAGTCCACCACGTTCAGCCACTCTACTTACATCAATCCACAGTAACTTTCCTTCCTTGTCGTATGCCCCCAACACCCTTAAGAAAGCTATCACACTTCTGGATATTTTTTCATGGGAGTAGGTCTATTGTTTTCAACTGACAATGTGGTAAAGGACTAAACTAAAAATTTCAAATTATTTCCCAATATTAAGACAAAGAGTAGCTGAAAATGACTAAACTTACCCACACATGTTTATTCTCCACAAAATCAGGTGTATAAAAATGCTACAGGCATACATACTCACTTTTTCTGTTAAAAGTGGGGCGCTGTGGGTAAGTACCTCTCCCTCTTCATGCTGGTAAGTACAGAAAAAGATCATCAATAGTAAAACAGTCCCAGCTTCCAAAGGAAGAACTACATAACAAAATCAAAACAACTGCGCTTTGCAATTTCCACAGGCAAGAGAGCCTGCAGCCTCCATAAACAACTGAAAACATTCAGAGAAAAAAAGAATGCTACAAATGTTCGCAACTTTAAATAAAATTTACATTTATAAGGCTTCCAAACTATCATAAATACCTGAAATAATGACTATCACTCAGAATCAGCCAATCACTGTATTGTTCTTGATTGGCATCCTTTAGAGGGAAAGTTCACAGAACATAGAGCATTCAATGGTGTTTGGTATGTTAATGATGCTGGGCAACCCCTATTCTATCTCGCTCAAAGGTACATTCATCTCCTCAAAAGGAAGCCCCTGCGGGTTACCCAGTTGCACCCTAGGCCCCTGACAACCCCCTGTATTGTCTCATGGGTTTACCTGTTCTGGAGACTGCGTGTGTCTGGCTTCTTTCACTCAGCATCATGCTTTCAGGGTTCATCCATGTTATAGGATGAATTGGTGCTTCATCCCTTTTAATGGCTAAATAATATTCCACTGGATGGATGGACCACCTTGTGTTTCTCCATTCATTGCTGATGGACATTTGGTTTGGTTCAACCTTTTGGTCACTGTGAATGGTGCTGCCGTGAACATTTGTGTGTGAGTGTTTGTTTGCCTGTTTTCAATTCTTTTGAGGATATACCTAGCGATTACGAGTCATGTGGAAATTTTAGGTTTAACTTTTGATGTTGTTTTAATCTTAAGATTTTGCCCTGTGTTGGTATACGTATCGTGGATCTGTTCACTAATTCCTTTCTAAAAGGAAATAAAGTCCAAGATCTCAAACAAATTCCTGTATTTTAGGTGTGTTAAATATAGTCACATAAATTTTGCCTCATGACTAATAAAAACAGTAAATAATATTTAAATTATTTATTTTTATTTAATATGCTTTCCAATGTGATTAAAATACTAAATTAAATCAAAGCATTTTAATACGTACCTACTGCTTCTTAAGTAGATACAATATTATTACATTACCAAAACATCTGTATTCAAAGAATGAGTACTTCTCTGTACATTTAAAACGAATGACCCCCTAGCTGGTGGCACAGTGGATAAGGTGCTGGCTTGTGAACCCAAAGGTCACGGGTTCAATTCCCAACCAGGGCACATAACCAGGCTGCAAGCCAGGTCTCCAGCCAGGTCTGTAGCTGGAGGCAGGTGAAAGGCCACCATACAATGATGTCTCCCTCCCTCTCTGCCTCTCTTCCTTCCCCTCTCTCTAAAAATAATAAAATCTTTTAAAAATAAAAAAATGAAAATAATTCTACTTACCCATAAATAATATATGACTTGTGTTTTGCTATTGCTCACCAATTCTTTATTATTTGTTGGATTAAAAATAAGGTAGTTCTGAAATATAAAGAATGAAGACATTTTACATTATAATAAATTTCCTGTTCCTCTCTGGTTAAGCTAAATATTAAAATTAAGTGATAGTTTTATTAAAA
Source organism: Noctilio leporinus (assembly GCA_004026585.1). NCBI lineage: Eukaryota > Metazoa > Chordata > Mammalia > Chiroptera > Noctilionidae > Noctilio > Noctilio leporinus. Next base: position 181,084 of record PVIW01000105.1, read on the forward strand.
TAAATGAGTAGGAATATAAAACAGGAAAAACATGGCATTTTCTAAGCAATAGGAATGTAATTTAACTACTGAGTGTTAAAATGAATGGTCTCAATGTATTCCCTTCCTTATTTAGTCTTGTTGACTATAATTCATCATCTAGCAAGTGGAACAAGCAGCCGTTCACCAATAACCTTTATTTGGTGTCCTTTTGGAGCAAGACTGTGCATACACATTTCTAAATGTGACAGGGCTGCCAGGTAGCCCAGGATGAATGTGAACTAGCAGAAGCGGCTTCTGCTTCCAGCCGAGGTGGTGAATAGCAGGGGTTGCCTGGCTCCTTTTCCCAGAATCAATCCCTCAGAAACTACACAAGTGAGGGAAACATGAAATGCAGAAACTCAACGATAACACAGCAGAAAGTGAGGAGTTCCTGGGAGACTTGCAGTGCGCACCTGGAGATGGCTGTGGGGCAAGCAGCCCTGACGCCGGGCTGTGGAGGTGGCATTGAGAAGCAGGGTGGAGAGTACTTTTTAAGTTCCAGTCCTGCCACCTCCGCCCCATCTCCCACTCCCGGCCCACTGCCTGTGGCTCCACCGGGGCCCAGGCGGAGACTTGACAGAAGGACAGCACAAAGACCTGGGCAGGTGAAGGACTGACGAGCCCGTGGGTGTGGGTGAGCCTTCATGAAGCCCAAAATCAGCCTCAAGTCACCTCCCTCTCTGATTAGATTCAAGTGGCCCCTTATCAGAAATGACTGCAAGAAGCCAAAGTGCTGTATGTCTCCTCAGGGAAGCTGTTATCCTGAGCCTCAAGTGATCCCTCTAGACTTTAAGGCGTAGCATCAAGCGTTCAATGGAAAATAACCAGGCATGAAGGAGATGTATCCAAAAACCAAGGAGGAAAAGCCGTCCACGGAAGGAGACCCACAGGAGACCCAGGTACTGGAGTTACTACCCAGGAACTTGACAGTGATTGTCATTAAGACGTGCAAGGCACAGAGGATGAGGTGGGTCATCTCAGCAGACAACTGCTTTTGAAAAGCATCAAATGGATCTAGATCAAAAGTATTTTTAATACTCAAAATGTGGCTTAATAGAAAATTAAAGATAGCCAAATAAATGATTGGTTAGTAGAGATGGAAGGTAACTTATGGGGGCAAATATCCAGACAGAAGCATAAAGATGCAGAAGTATGCAAAATGCAAAAAGAGAATAAAAGACCTATAGACAAGAAGTAAAGGTCTAACTTACATGTAATTGAAGCCCCAAAAAGAGAGGAAAGCGAGAAAGAAGATGGCAGAAGTCACATTTAAAGTTACAAAGGCTGAGAGTTTTTCAAAATTGAGGAATGACATGGCATTCCATGTTCAAAAAACCCAAAGGATAAGTTTTATTTTTGTTTAAATCAACAACATATCCATATGCAGACATGTTACCGAAAAAATGGCTGAAAACAAAGAGAAAAATCTTAAAAGCACCCTAGAAGGGGAAAAGACACATAATCACAAAAAAGAGAATAATAAGATGTCCATTGACTTCTCAACAGCAATGATGTGAGTCAGAAGACAATGGAACGCTGTCCCCGGTACCGGCCTCCCACCGTGAAAAAGTCCGCATGAAAGTGAATGAGTTATCACCCAAGAATCAGCACGAACGAACCTCAGAAACAATGTGGAGCAAATGGAGCAACAGCCTCATCTCCCAAATAAGTAAGGGTCAAAAACAGGTAGAACAAAGTAAGGTCATGTTGAGGAATCCGTACATCACGGGAGGAAAGTACAAAGGGCACATATAACACAGAATTCTGGGCAGTGGGTGACCTGAGGGAGCGAGGATGAGATGATACTGGACACAAAGGGCGCTCCCAGGGCTTCGGTAACCTTCTGTTTCTTGGGCCAGTGGCAAGCACACAAGTGGGCTTTCTTTTCTTCTTTAAAGTGTATGTGTGTATAGCCCTGGCTGGTGGCACAGTGGATAAGGCGCCGGCCTGCGGACCCAAAGGTCGCTGGTTCGATTCCCAGCCAGGGCACATAACCAGGTTGCAAACCAGGTCTCCAGCCAGGTCCCCAGCTGGAGGCAGGTGAAAGGCAACCACACATTAATGTTTCTCTCCTTTTCTTCCTCCCTCCCTGCCCTTCTCTCTAAAAATAATGAATAAAATCTTTTAAATTTAGTTTAATGTGAGTGCATGTATGTCTTATGTAACAATAAAAATATTAAAAGATCTAGCATTTCTTGCAAAAAAAAAAAAGAGAGAGAGAGAGAGATGGGGACAGAAAGAAAGCAAGTGTAGAGAACTCTCCTGAAGTTTTACCATGAAGAGGGGTGGAGGGCAAAAAAAGCTGGAAGGAGCTGGGGGGTCAGAGAAGCCCCTGGAGATCGTGCTGATGATGCCTGCCGCTGGCCCACAGAAAACAAAAGGCCTCGAGCAGGTGCGGGGCACTGGCCCTTGGCTGCAGGTTAGAGGAGAATGAGAAGGGGGTGAGGTCGTGAGGAGGCGCAGGGGTGAGAATGAGAGGGGCGAGCGTTGGTGTCCAAGGCTCCATTTGAGGCCACCCTGGAGGGCAAGTGGAAGGCCGAGGGAGCGGAGAGGGCCAGCCTGCTGGCAGGGCTGAGAGCACCCTGGGAACCCATGCCTGGACTCCAAGTACAGTGGACCTACTTTGTCGGGTGGGTGTCTGCAGCCCCCAGCCTGTTGCGGCCTGGTGCAGACAGGGAGGACGGTGCTGTCCAATGGTGGGGTTCTAAGTCTGTGTCGTCAGAAAGGACAGCCACAAGCCCCATGTGGCCCTCCAGTGCCTGGGAGGGGGCTAGTGAAACTGGGGATGACTGTGTAGATATATTTAACTTTCAGCGATTCAAGTTTAGGCAGCCACATGTATCCAGCACAGGTGCAGGGTACAAAATCACACAGAAAACCAAACGCATCTCTATACGCGACGGCCATCTGAGAGGGAAATTCAGAAAACAATCCCACTTAGAATTTAAAAAAAAAATACTTAGGGATATATTCTACCAAGGAAGTGAAAGATTTGGACACTGGAAACTACAAAACCCTGCTAAAGGAAATTAAAGAAGACACACATCAATCTTCATGGACTATTAAGATGACAAGATGACTCAAAATTACCTATAGGTTCAATGGGATCTCTGCCAGAAGCCCAGAGGTGGTTTTTGCCAGAAGAGAGAACTGCGAGGTCTGCCCCGAAAGTATCAAGCCAATGTCGACTTAAACGTTTATGTTTGAGAAGGACCTCGTATGTTCTAAGTGGCCAGGTATGGCTGGTGGCTACCGTGTTGGAGCAGCTGTAAGACATGAGGACACTGTTTTCAAGGAGCAGGGGCAATGCTGGGAGGAGAAGGAGAGATGGTGGCATGGAGCTGTGTAACGATACACACCAGATCCCCTGTTGGGGAGCTAGTTCCTGCAGGCCGGATACCTACTCACCGGCGTCTGGCACACAGTAGGTACTCAGTCAGTGTGTGATCAATGAAGGACACAAGGGCGAACAAGCAAGTGTAGGATGGCAGAGTCAGCTTCGTGGTGTCTTTGGCAAGTCACCTCACGCAAACGGAGAGGAACACCTGCCCCGTATCAAGAGCCGTTCAGAGCCTGCTTCTAGAGTAAGAAGGGCTGCCGGCTGGGTGACTGTAGGCAAACGACTTGATCATTAACAGCAGGATTCCCCAGAGGCTGCTATTTGGGGCCACCTCCCTCCCAGCGTGTTTGCATGGTGATGGGAGACACTGTAGGTGAAGAACGTAGCAGAGTCTGGCACACTACAAGTACTCAAGGCCTCAGTTATAACAGAAATCCACTGAGATTGTGGATGTGGACGTGATTTTAAAAACCTCTCCCGTGCCACAAAGCCTCCAGGAAACAGAAGCCACTCTGGCCCGGCGGAGCGTGGCCTCGGGCGGCTCCACGGCCCCGGCTGACCTCACCTGGAAGCCGTACTCCGTGGGAAGCTCCAGAGCGCAGGCCGGCGTTTCCGCCGCCAGAGTCCATCTCCAGATGCAGACTTTCTGTAAGTGAGAGCAGATGGCGGCGCGGGGCTGAGGGCTGCTGAGGAACCCACATCCCTGCGGTGACCCTGTCACCTCCACTCACTGAGCGCCACGCAGTGACCATGAGCTAAGCTGAGAGCCGGGGCCCCTGACTGTAGGCGTGGGGTTGGTCACCAGAGAACTCCGCAGGTGCCAAGCAGCCTGGGAGAGGCTGCTCCGGGGACACTGAGGCCGCCCCCAAGGTCCCCGTACCTGGATATCAGCATCTGAGATGGTCGCCAGGTACTTGGCATCATGGGCAATGGCCATGGCCCTGATGCCGTGACCTTCCGGGCAGCTGTCGAATATCGTGTGCACAGGGACCCTGCCAGACAGACGGAAGCGTGTCTTCACCCCAAGGTTATTTATTACATACAGGCGAGGTGAAACCAGTCAGACCCACACTACTAACACACATGTGATCAGAGAACTGGTTCATTTTTCAGGAACAGAAGATGTTTAAGAGAACTTAGCTATCAGAGTCTCTGACAAATTATATCTCTGCTTCTAACTTAAAGTCCGTAGTTGATTTAGACTCATAATTTTACATTCAAATTGTACTAGGTTTATAAGTAATACTAGAATGCTTAAGAGAACTTAAGATTTGCCATATTTATGTCTAATTTATCAGATTTGCAAGAATTACTTAAGTGCTGAAGGATTTGTTAATGAGACTACTAAAGAACTTCAAGATGAAACCAAATACATTCAATTTCTAAGTGTAGTTTAAAATGAGTTAATAATCAAATTTGTAAGTAGAGCCAAACATTAATCAAAATCCTCTTAAAGGAAATGGTAAAAATAGATTTTTTTTGCAAAAAAATTATAGATTTATAAATGGAAAAAGATGTGTAACTTCAACAAAGAGCTTAAAGAACAACTATGGTTGTAGTCTGTCCCTTCAATAAAGTGAATGTCAATTCTAAAACCAGATTGCTTTCTCTTGTCCCCCGGCCACTGCCTGCAATATCATAAAAAGCAGATTGACACTGTTTGAGTTGTGAGCCTCAGGTGTGCCTTGCTTTGTGTAAGAAATAAAAATCGTGGCCCTTGAGTTGCTCCCAGTCTAGTGGGGGAGGAGAGAGCTTTATAAATGAGGGAAATGAAAGGAAGGGCACGGAAGGGGCCACTCGGCCTGAAGAGGGGCGCTGCGGAGAAGAGGCACCCCCCCGGGGGCCGCCTGCGCTGCCCTCCGACCCTCTGTCGCAGGAGCCCCGGTCCCTGCCTACCGCTGGACGCTCTGTCACTTAAATGAGGTTTTAAAAGCCAACGGATGAACGACAAATAAGATGTGGGGATGGACTGAGAGGCATCCGGGAGGTAGACCTGGGCGGGCGCACCCCCGGGACACCAGGGGGAAGGCCCTCCAGCAGCATCCCGTCCTCGGCAGCCACAGCCAAGGACTGGCCGGGGGACGCTGAGCCTGGAAGAGTCTGAGAGGAAGAGGCCGTGAGCGGGATGAGAGCCGCAGGGTGAGAGGCAAGGGAAATGGGCAGCGTCCGGCGAGATGAGGAACCGGTCAGGGCCACAGCCCTCTGTCGGTCACTGGTGCCCTGGGGAGGACAGTTCCTGTGTCCTAGAACTTGTAACACTTCTTCCTGATCTTATCCACCTGGACCTGCCCACCTCCACCTCGTGCCACCACCACCCTCACCAGGGCCTTGTGCTCTTGCCAACGAATCCAGCAGAGTTCTCCACCCTCAGAATCGCGAGTAAGAAAGAAGACCCATCTGTGAGCATCTATCACGGGCCAGACGCCATGTGTTCTGCTGACCTTCCTAACAACCCTGTGAGGTTCGGTGCAGTGGGGTGAAGGTGCCCCTTCTAATTCCCATCCACCCAGAACCTCAGAATGTGGCCTCATATGGAACTAGGGTCCTCACAGACACAGTGAGTTTAAATGAGGTCGCACTGGATGAGGGTGGATCCTAAATCTAAAGACCAGTGTCCCCACAGAAGAGGAGGCACAGAAGAAATGGCATGTGAAGACAGAAGGAGGCAGAGGCTGGACAGGAAACACCAGGACTGGCCAGCAACCGCCAGGGGCTGGGGGAGCATGAAACAGATTCTCCCTCTGAGCGCCCCAAGGGAGCCAACCCGATCCAGACTTCCGTACTTTCTCACGAAGCGTGAGAAAATATATTCTGTTATTTTAAGCTGCCCGGTCAGTGGTCATTTCTTACAGGGGCTGGAGTTTGATTGGACAGTGACAGTCACTTGGCTTCCCCGCCTCCTAGCCAGCGTGCGATGGTTGGCTTCCCTTGGCCCAGCCTGCTCTGGGGTGCAGACAGGCTGGGCTTTGGGCTGCAAGAGCCAGGGTGCAGCCCTGGGAAGTTCGCACGTCCTGCATCAGGGCCCGAGGCAACACGACAACCAGGCTTCCCTGCAGCCTCACCCCTCACACTGTGTCCATCACTGGCTTCTGCATCCCAGATCAGTATTATTCATTTTCCGCCCATCACGGTGGCAGATGCTCTTCAAAAATTAGGGGGGTGCCCTGGCTGGTAGCACAGTGGTGAAAGCACCAGCCTGCGAACTCAAAGGTCGCTGGTTCGATTCCCAGCCAGGGCACATAACCAGGTTGCAAGCCAGGTTTCCAGCCAGGTCCCCAGCTGGAGGCAGGTGAAACGCAACCATGCATTGATATCTCTCTCCCTCTCTGCCTCTCTCCCTTTCCCTCTTTCTAAAAAATAATGAAATAAAATCTTAAAAAAAAAAAAAAATTAGTGGGGAATGACCGCGCAGGCCTACCCTGTGAAGGAGTCCCACATGATTATCAGGCAGTTGGGCCCTTTGTCGGCTGTAGCGATCCACCGCCGGTCCTCACTGACACAGAGACAGGAGATCACGTTAGGGTGGCCCTGCAGACACGGGGAGGGACTGCTCTGCAGGACCAGCCTCGGTGTGAGCAGGACAGGCTGGGCCCCAGGAGAGAACTGAGCCCCTTCCGGGCACCACTGGCTAAAAGCTCTACTCTCGCTGGCCTTCCCGTGCTTCCCCAGCGCTAGTGGTTTTCTCACGTTCTCCCTGGCAGGACAGCTGGAGGATGAGCTGCACTTCCCACGAGGACAGTGGCTCACGCGCACCGGACTCTGAGCCCAGGTTGAGAATAAGGGTCTGGGCTGTCCCCCATCCCGGCCCCTGGAACCTCCCAAGGCCGTGTTGACATCAGGTCTCCGGACAGCCTCCTCACTCGTCTCTCTGCTCTTAGGCTGATCCCCTCCCTAGGTAACAGAGGAATCTTCTAGAAGTACAGACTAGATGGTAGCACTCCCTGCCAGAAGTAGCCCATTTCCTCCTTCCTCACTCACTGTGCACCCTGGCCTCCCTCCTGGGCCTGAGGACCGGGCCCTTCTGTCTGGAGCGCCCATCGCCTGCGCTGACCCTGGGTGGCTTCTTCTCACCCTTCGTGTCCCGGCACAAGTGGCACTTTTCTATTCCCTACCCACCCAACCGAACCAGGTCACCTCAGCCTGTTTTAATTTTCTATAATATTTTCGCATTTCCTTCGAGCACTTGTTGCAACTTACAATTTATGTGTCCGTCTCTCCACTAGACTGGACGCTCCATGAGAGGGGACTAAGTCCCTTTGGCTCATGGCTACAGGCCTGTAACCTGAACACAGCGGCCGTGGTGAGTAGTTGTGGGACAAAGGAGTGCACTGAGGGGGTGGCCACCCCCGCCACTGACCCAGGAAGCTGGACTCCTGCCCGGCCAGCCCGTCTGCCCGCTGTGGGCCTGCCTGGCTCTCTGAGCAGACCCACACAGCCTCTCCCTTCTGCCTCAACTGGGACCACCATGCTCGGGGCTGCGTGTTCAACCAGCCCCAAGGTGAGCTGCCTGCTGTCCGTGTGTGCACACACCTCGGGGCTTCTCAGAAGGCAGGTGCCTGAAGTCAGACCCACATGTCTGGGGTCCCTGGCCCAACTCTTAGAAAATACCTCGAGCTATTTTTGTTCTAGGTATTGATTATGAAAGTACTTATTAAAGTATATGTTACTCAAAAGGGTAACAGAACTGTCTACCAGGTTAACTATTAGAAAGTCAGACACCAGGAAAGCCTGCCAGTTGGGAGGTAAGTGATGACAATGAAAGGGGTCAAAAATGTCAGGAACAGAGGAAGCTGAGTGGTGCAGGGAGGGCAGGCAGGGAGGCTGCTGGGAGATGCAGACAGGGACACCCCCTCTGCTACCACCTTCAGGTCAGGAGACCTGGCTTCAGACTGGGTTCACCATGTGCTGTGCAGTCTCAGGTAGATCAGTTAAATCGCTCTGAGCCTCAGTTTCTTCTTCTAAAATGGGGATACTAACACCCACTTAGCATGACTAAGAGGATCAAAGCCCTTCGAAACCTGGAAAGGAGTCTGTGTTCACGGGGGCGGAGGCCCCTTGTGCACCCCCAGTTTTGTGGAGATGTGATCTACCTGGCCACGGTTTCATGGAAAGGCAAGCATGGCAATGTTTTAAATTCTTGTTGCTAAAAAATTTAAATCAACTGCTATTTGTAAATGGGTTCTAATTAGAACCAGAGAGGCAACGAACAGTACAATGTGCTTCCAAAGACAGGGTTTGCTACAGTTCAGAAGAGAGGTAGGAAAACATGAGAGTGATGGAGTGAAGTCAGCTCTTGGAATGAAAAACAGAAACGCACCCTGGCCGGTGGGGCTCAGTGCGTTGGGCATCATCCCGAAAAGCAAAAGGTTGCTGGTTCGATTCCCAGTCAGGGCTCAGGCCTGGGTGGCCAGTTCCATTCCCGGTTGCCACATGTACGGGAGGCGGCCAGTCAGTGCTTCTCTCTCACATCAACCTTTCTCCCCCTCTCCTTCTCCCTCCCTTCCCCTCTCTCTCAAAGTAAGTAAATAAAACGGAATGCTGTATTCGAGCTGAAGACAATCTGCTTGGTGTGCAGGCAGAAACCCCCTACCTGCAGATGGTGCTGCGTATTCTCGAACACGTTGTAGATGACCGCAGTGTGGGCGCTGGCGTACAGCAGAACCCTCTGGCTTTCATCCCGGAGGTAGTAAACAGGAAGAGAGCTGTTCCACCCAAATTTCCAAGTCATGGTCTGGAAAACAAAAGTAAGTCCCACAAGGCACTATAACGTGTCCAGCCCAGAGCTGTGATGCCAGGCGCTCCCAACCTCAGTTACCATGAAGCCACTAGGTAACTTCATCAGAAAGACAATTACTCAGCTTGGGCATCTGGTCCTTATTTACCTAGAAGGATAAAGTATTAAGAGACAAAATTCTCTTGATAGGATTAAAAATGCCACATTGCCAGGAATAAATCCAAAATAAAAATTTTATGAAATGGAAATTATGGTTACAATGTACCTTACAATCTCATTTAACACAATAGTAATTAATTTATCTATATCTTTATGTTCAAGTTTTTTTTACATTTTAATTCATTATTTTTAAAGAGAGAGAAGGGAGGGAGGAAGAAAGGGTAAGAAACAAAGTATAGTTGCCTTTTACCTGCCTCCAGCTACAGACCTGGCTGGAGGCCTGGCATGCAACCTGGTTATGTGCCCTGGCTGGGAACCGAACCAGCAACCTTTGGGTTCATAGGCCGGTGCTCAACCCAACCAAGCCACGCCAGCCAGGGCCTCAAAGTCTTTCATTCTTTCTTTTTTTTTTAAATCCTCACCTGAAGATACATCTATGCTTTTACAGAGAGAGGAAGAGACAGAGAGAGAGATGCATTGATCAGTTGCCTTCTGACCCAGACTGGGGATCAACATGTAACCTAGGTATGTGCCCTGACAGGGGACTGAACCTGCAACCTTTTGGTACATGGGGTGATGTTCCAACCAAATGAGCAGCCTGGCCAGGGCATATGTTCAAAATCTTTTACAAAAATTACAGATGGCCCTGGCTGGTATGACTCAGCGGATTGAGTGCCAGCCTGTAAACCAAGGGGTCGCAGGTTGGATTCCCAGTCAGGGCATGTGCCTGAGTTGCGGTCACGTGGGGAGGGGCACACTTACTGAATGAAGCACCTCTGGAGAAAACAAGAAGGTAAAAGAGACCTAAATGACCACCAACAGAACAGCTGAATTTAAAATGAGGTAGTGGATCAATGTGAAATGATATTTCAAAAATCCTCCTAAACGATATTACAAAATCCTCTTAATCCTAAGATTAAGTGGGAATATATTTTTAAAGCAATGCATAATATCTTACTGGTTAAAAAAATAAATAGGCCCTGGCTGGTAGCACAGTGGTTAAGGCGCCGGCCTGAGAACCCAAAGGTCGCAGGTTCGATTCCCCAGCCAGGGCACATAACCAGGTTGCAAACCAGGTCTCCAATCAGGTCTGTGACTGGAGGCAGGTGAAACGCAACCATACATTGATGTCTCTCTCCCTCTCTGCCTCTCTCCCTTCCCCTCTTTCTAAAAATAATGAAATAAAATCTTTTAAATAAATAAATAAATAAATAAATAAATAAATACCTACAGCCCTGGCCAGGTTGGTTGGAGCATCATCCCAATTATACCAAGGTTAGAGGTACAACCTCCTGTCAGGGCACATACAAGAAAAACAAATGTGCATAAATGGAACAGCAAATTGATGTTTCTCTCTCTCCCCTCTCTCAAATCAATAAATTAAAACACCCACAGAAACTAAACGTGTGGCGTGTGTATGCTCACACATACCACACCAATGACGCATTTGTGTGTGCATAGAAAAAGGTCTGGAGAGACAGTCACACCAGTGGAACGGGAGTCACTTCAGGCAAAAGGGACTGAGGTGGGAAGGGTCCGCAAGGGGTGGAATCTTTACCTTTAAGTTTTTGTTTCTCTTTATAAAGAGTACCTAATCATTTTAACAGAAAGAAAAAAAAGCAATAAAGGCCAAAGGAAAGGGGAAAGAAAGAAGGAAAAAGAGCTAAACAAATGTGCAAAGGGGAACATTCTCAACATCTTGGTTCTTCAGTGAACCCAAACAAATCGAGCACAGGACCCACATGTGGGCAGTGGCTTTTGTCACCTGCAGAGAGCGGGGCCCTGACACAAAGGTCACCAGCTCTCATTATTGATAGTCCCTCATTTCTTGGTAGCTGATGAATCAAGAAAAAAGTGTTCATGAGGCCAAAAACTCAAACTGTTCTTCCTTTTTCCCTTCTAGGCTGAGCAAGCACAATCCTGAACCTTGAACTCTGCTGTTCCAAGCAGCCAAATCGACAGAAAAGAGGCTGTGAGTTGCCTGCATTTCCCACTAGGCATTTCCCCACCATCATCATCATCATCACCACCATCATCCCATTGTTAACATTTGCCAAGTGCTCACTATGTACTAGGAACTACATTATGTGCTTTATATACATTCAATCACTTAAAAATCTTCCAAAGACATTAACCTACAGAGAAAGAGAGCAAAAAAATAAAGGGAGATGAATCCTAGGGATTTTCAGAAAACAGCAGATGGGGTAAGATGGAGAACTCCCACCTGTCTTCCTTCCCTTCCCTCGGTAAGTGGTAAGACTTGCAGGTGGCGCCTCCTCCAATAGTCAGGGCAGCCAGGGCGGGTCCCCCAGGCTGCCTGGTGCTCTTCCTAGTGGCTTTCAGTTTTCCATACATGTTACTGGACAAGCTATCCAGGAATGGACAGTTTTGGGCGCGTGTGACAGCTCCAGGAGCTTACAAATGTATTGAACCAATTAAGCAGAAGGGATGTGGAGAGGAGGGAAGAGGAAGGAACTGATGGAAAGGGGGAGGAGCTGTGTAATGAGAGCAAGGGGAGGGAGGGGAGAGAGGGAAGGAGTATGAAGGGAAAAGAGACAGGAATGAGAAGGGGAGAGGAGGGATGAACGTTGACTCTCCCACAAAAGAAACAGCGCCCTGTGCAACAAACTACGCGGGACCATCGGGCCCGCTGAGCAACACTGCTGAATGAGATGTGGGGCTCATGCCCACATTCTGTCATCCGCGTCCAGCCTGAGCTCTGAACTGAATTCTGTTTTTTCTTAGTGATTGATCTGAGATAGAGAGGAGGGGGGGGGGGGAAGGAGAGAGGAACTTCATGTGTTGTTCCACTTACTGATGCATTCCCTGGTTGATTCCTGTACGTGCCCTACCTGGGGTGGACTGCAAAGCTGGAGTAGCAGGCACAACGCTCTAACCAGCTGACTTACCTGGCCAGGGCGGAATGGAATTTTAAAAGACACAAGTCTAGCATTAGTTAAGGCTCTTTCACAACACTCGCAAAGCACCTGGGGACATGCAAAATCACACTTACCAAGGGATACACACTGGCACTGTCAGTCTTTTTAAACAACATGTCCTCGGTGGCGGTGAGCACCAGCGAGTCCTGCTGGGTGCTGGCTGCGGGCTGAGATGCTTTTCCTTTCTCCTCAACGAAGTAGGATACTCTTTTCTCCGGTCTCCTTGTCCCCCTTTCTGGTTCCGCATCCCTCCTTTCCTGCCCCGGTTCGTCGGGGGGCACCCAGTCCCTTTGTTCCCCAAGTTTGTCCGAGGGCTGCCCGTCCCGGGGACCCATCACCCCCTCCTCAGAAGTGTTCAGATCCAATTCGAGAAGCTCAAGTTGTAAGTTCAGGCTTCTTGAACTCTCTGATTGCAACAAATGCTCTGACTCGCTGTCACTGTGAGTTTTCTTTAAAAAAAAAAAAGAAAAAAAAAAACAAAGAAAAGGAGACTGTGATTCCAAATATGGTACATGCTCACTTATTTTTCTTTCTTTTCTTCATCAGCCAGGCTCAGGGTTGGCCTCCCGCTGGGACTGTGAAGTGCTTTGAAAAACAGCCTGGGTGTTTCTGAACTCGAATAGCATGGATTGTGGGTGTGTCAGGTTCATTCCTGGCCGGTGAGCAGACCCACCATAGCAGAACCTCTCCTTCTGGTGGCCCCGGAATGACTGGCTAGTCACAGGGTCAGCTCTCCTTGGGTCAGAGCTGAGTTCTCCTACAGGGAGGGTCCCTGGGCGGCTCTTGCTTCTATCACCATGCTGGCTCCAGCCACCTGCTACCAGCTCTTTCAAGTTGGCTCCTTCTCTGTCTGGCAAGTTTTCCCTGACCATCCTGCAAGCTGTGGACTGTTGTCCTTTTTTTGGAAAACATCTCCTACACACCTCTCAGTTTCTGCACTTAGCATATTGTTTTATCATGTTTGGTGATGGGTCTGCCTCCCTACACAAGAAAATGGACCGTGTCTAACTTGGTTTTGTATCCCCATCACCTGGCCCTAAAATACTGGTTATGAATGAACAAGTGAAGGAATGACAAGTTACTTACTGGAAAAATTCCTGATGTGCTTGCCTGGAAATCAGTCAATGTCAGTCCCTCCACACTGATTATGGACGTGGCACTTTCTTGGATTTCTGCAGCCTCCTCCTCCTCCCCTTCCTCCTCCTCTTCCTCTTCCAACTGTTCCCCTTCCTCCTCCTCCTCTTCCAACTGTTCCCCTTCCTCCTCCTCCTCCTCTTCCAACTGCTCCCCTTCCTCCTCCTCCTCCTCCTCCTCCTCTTCCAACTGCTCCTCTCCCTCTTCCCCTTCTTTCTCCTCCATTCCTTCCTCCTGTCCCTCCTCCTGCTCCTCCTGAGAGTTTCCCCATGCTAATGGGTCATCTTCTTTTGGTTCCCGTTGCATATTCTCGTCCTCTTTATAATAATCTGGATTATATTCTTCTTCTTCTTCCATTTCTGTTTCTTCATCTTCTGTTTCCTCCAGTAGGTTTTTCTCGGCATCTGCCATTCTTCTCTGTGGTTTCCTCTAGAAAAATTAGACCGGGATAAGCAGCAGGACCCCCCTGTTCCCCATTTCGATCCCTTGGTGCACTCATCTGTCGATACAATGTACATGACCAACTTTGGTTCTTTCCACAGGAATAGAGTGTCATATGCCGGGAAAGCCTGTCCCAAATCTTGAAAATATGGATCCCAGGGCCTCCCACCTTTCTTGGAATAACTTACTCGAGCTCTCTAACTCCCTTTAATGCATTACATTGCCACGGGCAGCAGCATGCAGAAGCCAGGCATTCGCGAGCGACACCCGCAACAGTGTAACCGGGAGGCCGTGCCGCCCCGTGGTTAGGAGCGCAGGCTCGGCCGCTGCCTCTCCCGGCAGCCCGGGTCCATGGCCCACTCGCTCCGTGCCCTTGGGCTCCGTTACTTTATGCCTCAGAGTCCAAATCTGCTCGCGAGACAAATGAAAATAATCACCCAGCATCCTGGGGTTACTGGTGGCCACCGCTGAGGAAGTTGAAAAGCCTTGTTCCTCTCGTGTGCCCCTCGCAACACGCGCAGGAATCTGAGGCTCTGGGGGCGAAGCCACCTGTCGAAGCGCCCACCCCGTCTGCGGCAGACTCCGCCCGGTTCGCTCCTCTACCTGACAAAGTCTCGATGCCGAGCCGAGTCTCGGGACTCGGGTGCAGCCTCTCCCGAACGCCAGGCTTGGCCTGGGACCCTGACGCGGGGCAGTTGCGGTGGCGGCAGGTGCGCGTCTGCGGGGCGCACGAGCGGCCCCTGCCGCCCGCTCAGGTCCGCCTCTCACTGGGGTCGCCCACCCCCAGCCCCGGCTTTGCTGGGACCCCCTCCCCGACCGCGTGGCCGCCGCCCCGGACTCACAGAGCGCGCCCACCCAGGTCCTCAAAAGGCCGGAGTCGTCCGCTGCCGGACCCCTCAGCCACCTCCCGGCCTCCAGCGGCCGCCTGGCTTCCCAACACCGGCTCCCTAGTTACGGTTGCTACCCAAGCCCTGTCCCCATAGTAACTGCCTGCGCCACGGGCGACAGGCCGTAAAGCGAGAGCGCGGGGTGTTGGTCACGTGCCCAGAAAGCCGCCGCCGCTGCCAGCGTGCCGGGCGCCCCCTGCCGGCCCCACCGGAGAGGCGCCTCCGCGACTGGGGCCCCGGGGCGCTGTCCCGCCTTGTTTCCTTCCACCCTTTCCTGGTGGCGCCAGCAGAGGGGCTGCTGCGGCTCCTGCCCGCAGCTGTGACTTTCTGAAGGCTCAGCTAGACGAAGTGCGGTCGGAGCTGTCTGGTTAAGTCCTCTTTGCCAAAAGCAGACGGACTGCCTGGTCTCGTGGCTGCGGCGCTCGTCTTCTGTCGCCACACCTTCTCACCCGGGCCCAGGGGTCATGTAGAGAATTTTAGCTAGTTGGGACTAATTTTGTAGGTCCCATGGGCTTGCTGTTTATATCACAAAACCAGTTTGGGGATCACAACCTCCAAGTGACCCTCGCCTGCAGCCTGACGGAGGGGCGCACCCGTGCCATCTAGAGCCTTCTAAAGGGGCACCCACGGGGAACCAGCCAGCAGTGGACACAGAAGACTCATTGCTGCTAACATTTTAGGAGAAGGTGAATGGCCCTCCCCACTCGCACCCACATGCCCCCATGCTGGTTGATATATGTACATCTCAAAACATTAAAAAAAAAAGGGATAAACTGGTTGGGACAAACTGTTTATTATAGTCTACAGCTTATAAAAAGAGACCAGAAAGCACTTAGAGTTAGAACACGCGATTTATGCAGCAAATATTGGTAAACACAGTGGCTACCGAGGCTACACTGGCAGGTTGGGCTAAAGTAACAGCTTGGGGAGACAACAGACTTTCCAGCGGAGGGAGAAGCCGAGGCTGGACGCACCCCCCAACAGTGGCCCCGCCAGGACAAGCTGGCGCCTGTGTGCAACCCAGGCAATCCAGCCCCAGGGACCACAGGCACGCCTCCCAAAGCCAGACCCCTGAAAGAGATGGTGGTATGCAGGAACTGGGCAAGTAAACACTGATACAGTGACGAGTGAAAGATCAGTCACTAGGAATCAATGAAACCCATTTTGCTGTGTTAAAAGAGAAAATACAAGAAGGAATCAGCACTTTCAAGAAGTCAGCTCTGCACACCCTGCGTGTTCCCATTGGCAGCGTCAATCACACCTTAGCAGTTTATGAAATAGTGCTGATCTGAGGGCGTGACAAAGCGGTTCAATTATAAAAAGTCAAATTAGAAACTAATTTGCTGACAGTTTTATTCTAGAAGTGAAGTGGGCTTGCTGCGCTCCAGTGGGTTATGGGCGAGAAAGTGACACCTTGCTGGGCTGCCTTGGAGCCCCCTGGTTTCTGTTCTCAAAGGGGACAGCTGTAGTGCTCGGCCTCCAACAGCTGAGGACACAACCTCTATAGCAGCAACACTACCCTACAAATGCAGGTGGGCAGCCAGAGTGTCTGGCACCCACGCCATCGAGAATGATGGTCCTGAAATGTTATAGGTCACATTCAACTTTGGCACAGTTATTGTTCTACCCAACTTTCTATGAGGGTATTCTAACTCCCACCTAAGCTTTGGTCTGAAGGGTTTGTAAGAAATTCAGTTGGGATGATGATATGGTCATATCGGTACTATAAAACTGTGTTTATTTGGGAAAAACAAATTCCTAAAAGAGTAAAGTCGTGCCAGCACCTGTCAGAGTAACTCCCACCTTATTGCCCATAGTCAGAGGAGCCCCATTTGGGGCCATGGCCTAATTTGCAAAAGATGCTAAGCCCATGTCAAACTTGAACAATGCTTTCATCCCAGGAGATCATACTTGGAAGCCACAGGGTTCCCACCACCTAGAAGTTCCGGCTTCCAGCCTCTTCCAGGTCCTTAAACTTCAGGGAGAGAAGAGAAGGAAGAAATCTCTCTAGATCCAAGTCCAGGGCAACCAAAGATACTTTTCTGTTACTGGTCCCTAGGGACAGTCATCTTTGCAAAGGAATAATGTTGCAGCTAGAAGGAAAAAAGAAAGGAAGCAACGTAAATGAGGCAGCTCCATTCAGGAAGATGAGAAGGCAAGCCCTCCTGAGCTCACATTCGTTCTTTAGTTCTGCAAAGCAAATGCCCGGTTAACAGAAAGGACCAGAGAGACCAGGGCTCCCTCCACCTCTGCACCTGTGGCCTCATCTCTGCCTAAGTATTCCTCAGGAGTTCGACAGGTCATCTGGGGATTCCCATCACTTCCCTCCATACCCCCTCCTACCCGCCACCAGCTTTACATCTAACAAACAGGCAAGAAAAGGAAGGAAAGCAGATACTTTACCCCAGCAGTCCTTTTCCTGCCCAGCGTGCTGGGACCAGC
Source organism: Noctilio leporinus (assembly GCA_004026585.1). Lineage (NCBI taxonomy): Eukaryota > Metazoa > Chordata > Mammalia > Chiroptera > Noctilionidae > Noctilio > Noctilio leporinus. The sequence goes on from PVIW01000105.1 coordinate 198,181, forward strand.
CTAAGCTGGTGTTTCTCCCCTCTGCGGATCACTGTCACATTCAGGGGCTTCTAAAAGGAGAATAAGTTCACCTTAAGTTCAACCTCCTTAGCACTCAAAGAGATTCAGGCCAAAATGCTAACACTGTTTTTCACCTGTTAGATCTTCAGATCAGCGAGGATGCGCATTTTAAGTCTTAGCCTGCAGAAAGTGAGTGAGGGTGGCACTCTAGGGGCAGCCAGTGGGGCTGCAACTCATTACCACTCCCTTGTAGAAATGTCTATCCCCACAAAAAAAAAATGTAAAAGGTGCATACAAAATATATTTTGCACCCTGGCTGGTAACAGTGGATAAAGGCACTGGCCTGTGAACCCAATAGTCACTGGTTCAATTCCCCAGCCAGGGCACACAACCAGGTTGCAAGCCAGGTCTCCAGCCACGTCTGTAGCTGGAGGCAGGTGAAAGGCAACCATACATTGATGTCTCTCTCCCTCTCTCCCTACCCCTCTCTCTAAAAATAATAAAATCTTAAAAAAAAAAAAAAAAAAAAGTTATAGACCTATAAAGAACCTAAGACTATTTTTAACCAGAAGAGACAGATTAGAAACCAGCAGCTGTTACCAGTCATCACCGAAAATTGGACACAACCAAGTGTCCCCGGCAGTAAACAGATCAGTGACGCGGGCTCACCTACACAGTGGCGCAGGGCGCAGCCATGGGGAGGGACGGACACGGGCACAAGCAACAAAGTGGAAGAGCCTGCTGTACGATGCAGAATGACAAAAGCCGACCTAAAACGCTCTGTATGCTGCATGGTCGCATTTACATGATTCTGGAAAGGTAAAGCTATAGGGATGGGGTACAGATCTGTGGTGGCCATGTGAGGCGGGTGATGGAGCTACTGTGTGGCTTCACTACAGTGGGTCAGAACTCCCAGTACTGTACAATGAAAAGAGAAACTGCTGTAGGAAGTTACACCTCCATGAAAACAACCCTGCTCTACATGATGGCGTACGGACAGGGTCCCCTGGAAGGACACACAGCTGGAGGAGAGGACATGGACTTGGGGGAGGGGGAGATTTTTCCTACGTAGCAGAAATGAAGCCACAGCTGCACCACCCTTAGACACCTCACTAAAATGACGACAGCACAGTTAAGGGACAAGGAAGGCATGGCCCCACAAGGCCTTTTAGGTCGGCTTTTGTCATTCTGCATCATGCAGCAGGCTCTTCCACTTCCCTGCATGTGCCCGTGTCCGTCCCCCCCCATGGCTGGGCCCTGCGCCACTGTGTAGGTGAGCCCGCGTCACTGCCAGAATGAAAAGGTCTCTCAAAAACACTGTTAAATGCAAACGGGGACAGGGAGTCCAGAGGGATATTGGAGACCCACAGAGGGGTGGCTGGAAAGGCCTCACCGAGGAGGTGTCACTGGTGAGAAAGGAGGGAGTGAGGAGTATGACGACAGACAAGGGCCACAGGAGGACAACCCGCAGGGCAGAGGGAGCCGCCTGGGCAAGGGCCCAGCAGTGTCGCCTGGCCCCAGCAATTCTAGGGTTCCTGACCAGGTGTCCCGTTACCCCCACTCACCCCCTCACTGTGCTGCACCACACTGCCAACGTTTTCCAGCGCCTGGAAGTTCTGGCTGTTTACGGAGCCAAACTCCACAATCTCATCATCCACTTGCAGACCCTAAAGACAGAAGAGAAATGGAGAACCAGGCTAGAGGTTCAATGTGCTTCTGATGTGCTTCACCCTTCCATACTGATGTGAGACCAGGTCAAAAGCTTGCTCCCTCCACAGGACAACGGCAGGCCCAAGGCACAGAGGTCAGGGATTTAGCTGCCTCGTGCCGAAGGTGGATAACGGGGCACCTCCTCCCGGAGGCTCCTTCCAGGACAGATTGAGTAGAAGGTGGCCAGCTCTGCCCACTGTCTGATAAGAGACTGTAGAGACCTTGAAATACGTGGGAGAAAGCCCAAGGCCGCTCTGGGGTCCTGACCCAGGTTCAAGGGCAAACACACGCGGGCCAGCTGGGCCTGTCCTGTGCCCAGGTCGGAATTTAGACAAGTGTGCCCAGAGCCCTCCAATTAGCAGCCACAGGTACAGGCAGACCCAGGACCAGCGCGACCCTTTCATTCTAAGAACAGAGATGGCGATGCACTCGTCCCTCCAGCAAATATCTGCCGTGGGCCCACTACAGCATCGTGCTGGGCGCCGCGGACAGTGGTGGATAGAGCGCTTCTGTGGAGCTGGCTCGTGGTCACAAGAGCACTGGCAGGCCCTGGAGTCAAGACCCAGTGCTACGTGTCCTGGCACAATTGACTTCAGGTCTTGGAGGCTTTTCTCAGGGGTGGAACAGGGTAAAGGTTAGTGCCTGTCATAGAAGGTGACTGTGGGATTCAGTATTACATCCAGGTCCACATAAAACCCTGTACATGATGTTCACAGCAGCGTCCTTCATAATACATACAACATGGAAACCAAAATGTCCATCAACTCATGGGAAATAATGGAATGCTGCTCAGCCATAACAAGGAATGAAGTACTAGCGCGAGCTCAACATGCACGGGCCTGTGGAGAGAAGGCGGGGCGGGGAGGCAGACACCAGTCACAAGGGACAGCACGCCACATGACTCAGGAAGCCAGAGGGACAGCGGCAGACAGGGGTCAGGGAGGATGACGACTGGGTAGTTTCCCTTTTAGGATGAGGAAAATGCTCTAAAATAAAACACTCAGCTCTGCGAATACACTAAAAGCCACAGGATGGTCTCCTTAAACAGGTAAAATTTCACAGCATGTGAGTATCTTAATAAAGCTGTTTCAAACGCTTGGACGTACACCAGGCCAGGTGTAGCGCTCCTGGCGGGACACTTGCTGCCCTGCCAGGGCCTCGCAAATGGCAGCTGGGGCTACCCTCGCACCCGCAAGTCCGAGCCCAGCTCAGATGAGCCCCAGGGATCCTCTGTCCCGTCCTCGAACACCTGCCACCTTCCTCCTTGCCGCTCCCTGACCCATTCAGCAGGCAGCAGGGCGGCCTCCTCCCCGCAACGCTGGCGCCAGGGCGGACAGTGTTCTCTGGGTGAGGGACATCAAGCTGCAGCATAGGGAGGGGGGTCTCTCTTCCCATGGTCCTTCCCAGCCCACCCCTGCTCCAGGGTACCTGCCCCGCAGCACCCCCTGGGGACAGATTCGGGTGGCCGGGCCCTGGCTTACTGCGACGCTGGCCGGGGAGCCGGGGCTGACGCTGTTCACTTTGGCGAAGGGCTGAGGGGGGCTGAGGCCCTCGCTCTGGCCCAGGCTGTGGCTCATGGCTTCCTGGCGCGCCTCGGCCATGTCCCGGGCCTGCTTCTCCTTGTCCCGAGCGTGCAGCTGGTGCAGGGCCTCCTCTACCCGCTTCATCACCGCCTTGTGATCGTTCTGCAAGCCTAAGAGGAAAAACCGTATCAGGGCCAAGCACGACAGCCAAGGAAACAGGACGCCCACATTCATTCACTGGATATTGAACAAGTGCTTCCTACATGTGCGGCAGATCCCAAAACACACATGGCTGGAGCCGTGACTCAACAGGTCACAGGAGTCAGTAAGCGGGAAACGCAGATAATAATTCCCTTCTAAGATGACTTTGGTGGTGGGTTCCTGGTTGCCCCGTGAGGGAGGGTGAATGATGGCCCCACAAGAATTTCATGTCCTAACCCCCAGCATCTGTGACTGTGTTAACTTTTGCAGCAAAGGGGACTTTGTAGATAGATGCAATTAAGTTTACGGCTCTGTCCCTGGCTGGTGGCACAGTGGATGGGGCGTCGGCCTGTGAACCCAAAGGTTGCTGGTTCAATTCCCAATCAGGGCACATAACCAGGTTGCAAGCCAGGTCTCCAGCCAGGTCCATAGTTGGAGGCAGGTGAAAGGCAACCATATATGGATGTCCCTCCCCCTTCCTCTCTCTATAAAAATAATAAATAAAATCTTAAGGAAAAAATAAGTTTACAGCCCTGAGTTGGAGAGTATCCTGGGTTATCCAGGTGGTGGGTCTGAGGCCATCATGAGGGTGCTGGGCAGTGAAAGAGGGAGGTGACTGCTGACTCTGAAGATGGAGGAACCACAGGAGAGGGAAAGTGGGTAGCTCTAGGAGCTGGAAAAGACCTCCTCCTGGTCCTCAGGAGGCATGCAGCCCTGCCTGACACCTGGATCTTGGCCCACTGAGATCCACTGGGACATCTCACGTCCAGAACTGTGACGTTTTAGGGTGCTCAGTCCATGGGTGATTTGTTGCATCACAAACGGAAAAGTAATACGTTAAGCAGCCTCTACCCCCTGTTCCCTGGTCACTATTATTAATTGCTAAACATGATTCCTAGCATGTAATTGATTCAATTAGGATTGTAAGCAATCGTTTACTTGGGTTTCTATTATTACTTCAATAAAGTTTCCACAATGCAATGAAATTCTTAAAAACAACATGGAGCTACAAATACAGAACCCTATGTTTAACCCATTCTTGAGTTCTCATTACTTCCACGGAGACAAGGCGATCATCTTGTCAAGGCAGAGGCAAGGGAAGCAAGAAACATGGAATACTGGTGACTTCACCAGGGTGCCCTTAGTGTCCCCTTCCCTAAGGTGGGGTACATCCCCCAAGGGTCACTCACAGATGATGTTATGCCTGGCAGTTCGAATTTGGAACAGGTCCACGTCGGAGCGGGGGTAGCCCTCGCAGTCCACCAGCGGCTCGTTCATCCCAACACTTTTTTGCTGGAAGGAAGAAACGTGGATTAAAACTACTGCATGGGTATGAGTCCCGAAGGCTGATTCCCCAGACTCCTTCCCTTCGAGGTCACAATGAAGGTGACACCAGAGAAAGCTGCCATCTGTTGACCACTTGGCACAGACCAGGAGTTTCACCCACATCCTCTCCCAAGTACCCTCTGGGATAGGCACTAATTTAATGAATTTTTGATAACCCAAATAACACATGAATCATTGTCCTTTTTTGAAGTCAGAACTGTGCAGATAAAGCTAATGACTCCTTTGGCCAAGACCCCAAGGCCAACCTGCTTCTCCGCCTCCTCCAAACCCTCCTTCCAGCAGGCAGCCGACACCTGGCTGGTGGCCTTTGAAGCTGGGGGGAGGGAAACTCCTAAAAGCACCCAGCTGTGGCAGAACTTTGGTTCTGCTGAATATAAAAAAGATCTAAAAGGGCTTTCAAAGAGTTTCATCCTGGAAGGACACAGAGATATCACCAACTGCCCCCAGAGGGAGAGGAACTGGGTGACTGGGGACAGGGGAGGGAGACAGACTTTGGGAGACTGAATTTTGACCACCGGAGTGTATTCCCTAAAACAAGTGTAAAACAAGTACACTTGTTCTAACACTTTTTGTCTTTCCCCACCTGAGTCAGGGCCTGGGGCAGGAAAACAATGGCTTGAGCCATACACAGGGCCGGGATTTTGCTCAGGGGCGGGGATTTTGCTACGATTTCAACCTGCCACGCAGTCACTTTGGTTCAGACCCTCCCCTCTGCAAGTCTCAGCTTTGCTGATCATAACATGGGACTTACGGGGTGTACTCCCTTCCTGCCTACTGTGAGAATTAGTGGATTGGCCTGTGTAGCGGGCTTAGCACAGTGCCAGGAACATGCAAAGCAAGGTGATCGGTGGCCCCCCGAAGATACATCCAAGTCCTAAGCCCCAGAACCTGAGGATGTGACCATTTTTGGAAAAAGGATCTTTGCGCATGTAATTAAGTTAAGGATCTCTGAGACCATCCTGGACATAGGGTGGGCCCTAACTCCAATGAGGGCACCCTTATAAGAGGAAGGACAGGGACACCTGGGGCACAAAGAGAAGGCCTTGCAGAAGCAGAAGGCAGACATGGAAACTAGGAGAGCACATGGAACGGGTTCCACCTCAGCACTCTGGGAGGGAACCCACCTTGCCTTCACCTTGACTTCAGACTTAGCTCTGACCTCTGCAACTGCTGAAAGAATGTTTCTCGTGTTTTAAGCCACCCAGGCCGTGGCTATGTGTGATGGTGGCCCTAGGAAATTAACGTGATGGTCACAAGCAATGGCTGCAATTACTGGTCGGTACAAAGACCGTGCCCAGCGTGCCCAGGCGCCGGGGGAGGGATTCCACTTGCTTCTCTCCCTTTCTCTCTGAAAGCCTCTGGGTTACACAGGTTGTTTCCTATCGGAGGAAGGGTCCAATAGTCCCTGAAGATGGGACTCTATAGGTCCGGCACCAGGGGCTACCTTCCTGTGTCAGCCTCCTGCCTTTCCACGGTGACTGAGCTGACCAGCATTCCTGATTCAACACCACACAAGATGCTGATTTCCAAAGTTGGCGCCATACCACAGGCAGCTCCTACTCAAGGCATTCAGGAACCCTGAATCTAAAATACTCATTCCCTTTCCAATTATCTCCAAACCTTCAATATTCAAGGAAAAAGTGTCCATTTGGTTCCAGTCTTTACATCACCCACAGATCACTTGCTACCCCTGAGCTTCTCGCTTTTGTTTGCAAGTTTTATTGAGCTATATAGTTCACATACTACACAAGCTACCCATTTAAAGCGTGTAACTCAAAGGGTTTTTGTACAGTCACAGAGTTGTATAACCATCACCACAATTTTAGAACATTTTCATCACCCTCCAAAAAGAACCTCCAGACCCATCAGCAGTATTTCCACTGTCCCCTCCCCAGACCCTAGACCACTGATCTATTTCCTGTCTCTGTGGATGTGCCTATTCAGGACATTTCGTCTTATAAATGGCATCATAAAATATGTGGCCTTTAGTAATGAACTTCTTTCTCTCAGCATCATGTTTTCAAAGTTCAGGCATGTTGCGGCATGGGTCAGCACTTCTTTCCTTTTTATTATTTATTTATTTTTAAATTATTTTTAAAGATTTTATTATTATTTTCAGAGAGAGAGAAAGGGAGAGAGGAAGAGAGACATCAATGTGTGGTTGCCTTTCACCTGCCTCCAGCCACGGATCTGGCTGGAGACCCGGCTTGCAACCTGGTTATGTTGTCGTGGCTGGGAAATTGAACCAGACTTTTGGGTTTGCAAGCTGGCGCCTTATCCACAGTGCTACCAGCCAGGGCTCCTTTTTATTGAATAACATCCATTATATGGATAGGCTACGTTTTATTTATCTGTGCATCAGTGAATGGACATTGGTATGAGTCATCTTGATGTACATTTTTACCTTATATTTAAGGGAAAAGATTTTCTGTTTGTTTTTCCCATGATGTAGAACAATAAAATGTCCTTTGGAAATAAATTTTTAAATGTGAGTCAGCTTAAAGAGAATGACAGTCCAAAAAGTATATGGGTAGAGCAACCTGCTTATGGCAGACAGTAACTTAAGTTTACGAAATTGCTGGCATAACATTTGAAAGCACAGGTTCTGGCTGCAACAGGCCTGAGATCTAAATCCCACTCTATGGCTCTGAGCTGGTGACCTCCCTTTCATAAAAGAGCACCCTTTGGGCATATATAATCAGCACCCAGTAAAGTGGTACCCTGGCCTCCATCTTACTCCCATTATCTGAAATACATTCCACCACCGGCCTATATGCGATGTAATTAACTTACTTTCCCTGCAAATTAATCTGTGGTTTTACACTAGGAGGCTTAAGACAAACTCACAGTTTTGGAGCCAGACACACCTAGGAACTACCCCACCACTGCCACTTCTTAGCAGCAGCTACAAGAACCTAGGGGTGTGTGTGGCCCCACTCTGGGCCTCAGTTTCCTCTTTACACGATAAGGACAATGAGCCTTAACTGTCATTCAAAGCTCAGTCCTTTGACGCAGGTGAGTCAGCACCGCTGCCACACATGCAACATCTGCTCCTGCGTGGCCGACGCACATCATAATCTGAATTTTAAAAGATACTTTCAAGCTTAAGAAGCTCTGAGGTAGAGTAGTTGGCCAAGCATTGAGCATTTTGATGGAGATGATGATCAATTAATCACCCGGGCCCCTGCAAATGTATGAGCTCTGTGGCGGGAGACAGATCTAAGTTAACACCTTAGTGACGGGCAATTTTTAGACCAAAACTAACGCCAAATGCAAACACGAGTTAACTGGTGCAGCAACTACGTCCATCTGTTCATTAAGTAATGCCTCATCCCTAAAGTAGGGGACGTGGTAGAGCTCATCTGGAGAGGCATCCGCAGGATCCTACGAGCTCACCAAGTAAAGCGCCCAGCACACACAGTGAGAGCTGCCTGAGCCCTCGCGGTAACGCCTCTGCGTTTAGATCTCAGCGCGGTTGCCTCCCGGCCTGCTGCCGACACAGGCCGCGGCTGCCGCGCCGTGGGCCTCCCGGAGAGGCGGAGATCCGCCGATGAGACCCCAGAGGCGGCCGCCCGGGCCTCCCACTCCTCCCGGGTCCTGAGGCCGAGCCTCGAGGCCTTGCGGCGCCGCCCCCACCCGGCCGGGAGCCCCGAGCCTGCACTCACGCTTTCCAGCACTTCATAGTAGGCTTTGATCTGTGCTTCGATTTCCTCCTTGCGCTTTATCAGCTTCTGGACGTCACTGATGGTGACCGTGTTGGCCTCCCGGGAGCCCCCGCCCGACCCAGCAGCCTCCTTCTCCCGGGAGCCCCCGCCCAACCCAGCAGCCCCCTTCTCCGACATCTCGAACCTCAGCCTGGGATTCCAGACACCGGGCTTCCGGGTTGTGGACCCTCCCCATGAGAGCACTGCCGCTACGGCTCTACCCACGGGACAAAACACCTCTGCGACTGCGCACGCCGGGAGAAGCGAGGGGCGTGGTTTGCGCCGGTGGGCGGGGCTCCCCCGGAAGCCACAACCTGCTGAGACACGTGGTCTCGTGGTGCGGTCCCTTGGGACAGAATGACGTCCCAGACCCCGACGGAGCTGGCCCAGCCCAGGCCAAGCAGATCTCTCGTTAGTTGACTCCTTTTCTGTCCCGATTCATTCAACTAGCACTTATTAAGCGCCTACTGAATGCATGTGCCAGAGCTCTGGGCGGGGCACTCAAATCTGGCTCTTCGCAGCGCTGGAGGGCATACAAAATACAGGCATGTTCCCATCTCTGGTTTTTGAAGACCCTACAAGCTTAGGTTCAAATATAGGGCTCTTGCCACTTAGTGCACTTCGCTTCCCTGAGCCTTGGTTTTCTCATCTGTGTTGGTTCAATATCGGTAGAAATTTAGCTCATAGAGCTGACATTTTGCCAATAATTATTGAATGCCTCCTTTGTGCCATACACTATCCTGGGTGCTGGAATGCCTTACATGTAAACAACCTATTAAAACCAGGATTATTACCCTTATCGACAGCTGAGAAAACCATCTCAATAACCCACTTACCCAACTAGCAAAACAAGCAGTCAAAATTTCAACCCAGCTTAAAGGATGAAACTTAATATCTTACCATTGTATTTTGCACTGGCAAGGGCATGCCATCACTTACGTAGTATTCAAACATGTTTTTCCTGAATCCGATCATGGAAAACAAACAGGCAAATCCCGAGGGACATTTGTCAAAACAACTGACCTGAACTCTTCAAAAAGGTCAGCATTGTGAAATAGGATTATGTGCTAGGCAATCAACTAGATTAAAGATGAAAAAGATGCAACGATGAAATGCAGTGTGTGCCCCTCTAAAAATAAATAAATAGGCCCTGGCTGGTGGCACAGTGGAAAGGCACCAGCCTGTGAATCCAAAGGTTGCTGGTTGGATTCCCCAGCCAGGGCACATGACCAGGTTGCAAGCCAGGCCTTCAGCCAGGTCTGTGGCTGGAGGCAGGTGAAAGGCAACCATGCATTGATGTTTCTCTCCCTCTCTCCCTTCCTCTCTCTGAAAATAATAAATAAAATCTAAAAATAAATTTAAAATAAATAAAAATAAATAAAAGCTATAAAGGACTTTCTTGGGACAACTGGGGACATTCGAATATGGACTTTATATTAGATTAGCATATCAATGTTAAATTACCTAAATAAGACAATGATGAGTACATAAGAGAATCTCCTTATTCAAAGGAGATAAATGCTGAAGTATTTAGATGTGTCATGTCATGATTTCTGCAATAAATCTGCAAGTGGTTCAGGAAAAACAGCTGTGCGCAAACATACACACATAGAAAGAGGGCGGAGGGCGGGGGAGAGAAAGAAACAACATACAATAGGTAAATCCAGGTGAAGGGTAAATGGATATCTATAGAAACTATCTTTGCAACTCTTCTGAGGCTTGAAATTTTTCTAAACAAACAGGGCAGGGAGAAGAGCCTCATCTATGCAGTCTGAAGCAACAGCTATCATTCAAGTCACCAAATTATGTTGTTATTGTCAATATCGTTGTTGTTATAATAAACCTAGATCCTGTCCCTTCTCCTGCCTTTACCGCTCTCAAAGCCATCATGGCCTCCATCTCTGCTTTCCTCCCACCACCCCTGTCCTTTTTCAGCCTGCAGCAGCGTCAGCTTCTAGGTTGCCCCTTTCCTCCATTCTCCACGCAACAGCCAGAATAACCTACCCAAAGAGTGAAAGGTTTTCAACACCTTCCCAGCACTCTTCTTTCATCTCTCAAGACCCTTCCAATCCCTGCCTGCCCCTTGGAACCACCCACATACACAGCCCTCAACACAACACACAAGTTAGGTTCCAGCCACACTGAGCTTCTAGCAGTTTCTGGCACATTTATTGCTTTGTCTCTCCTCGTACAGGGTCTTAGCCCCTGCACATGCCTTCCCGAGGACATCATGTCAGGCCAGGCTGGCTTCGGCTCCTCCTTCAAGTTTCAGCGCAACCAATACCCACCCTGGGAATCCTTTGCCAGCCCACCCCCAAAGCTGGGCTGTTCACTGCACCTTTGAGGGCTCAGAGGATGCTGGCTGAGTCTCGTTGATCTTCACACGTTTGACTGAGTCACAGCTGAACAGGGTTCTAAGGGAAAAAGCTGAGAGAATAATCATAGTTCTCTCCCCATTCTAGTTGTTCTGGTTCATTACCCACAGGAACCTGAGAGCCAGCAAAGCCTTTTTTAGAAAGCTGCCAAGATTCAGAGAATTTAACTTGTTTGCCTCTTCCACACACGGGTATCTTGCTCATCTCCATTTCAGGTATTCCTACAGAGGAAGGTCACGATCCTCAGAATCGGGAAACAGCCAGGAAGCTAGAGCTAACTCGGGTTGGTCGGAATCCATCCCGCACGTTTTCAGAACTCCGCACTCCAGTACTTGCTCTGCCCTGCAGAGGGGCCAGGAACACTGGCAGTCAATTACCCTTCGTTTTTCTACCTGTAAATGAAGAGGTTGGTGTCAGTGTCCAAATTGGGGGCAGGCTTGTGGGAGCTGGCTCCCTAGGAAATGTTTAGAATTTTAAAGTACTTACTGAATCGGTTCACGGCCACATCATGAAAGGGTGGGCACACTCAGAAGGATCTTAAGGGGCATTTAATGAAAGGGCTATGTATGGAGTCCTGGGCCAGCTTAAGGGAGCAAACAAGGCATGATAAAACCACCTGTGACAGGCAACTGAGGGGCCAAGGGGCAGGAGCTGTTTCAGAACCTAGAGAGGGTTTAGCCACCCAACAAGAATGTGTCCTTCAGGACAGGGTCCCAACGGTCATCTGGCAGAGAGGGGACTGGGCAGGACTCTTCTCCCTGAGCCTCTGGCTGGCTGGGGACACCGGGACAGAGAGTGGGGCAGGGGGAGGCCTTGGAGGGGCAAACAGAACATGCAGCAGTTACCAATACTGAGACCCTTGGGAAAGATGCAGAGACCCACATGATATATGATCCCATTTTTAACAAAGAAAATCATTGTCAAAGAGCACGAAGTTCTACATCAGAGTGAGACAGATCACTGTAGATGCTGTTTCTAATTATCTAAGTAATTATGTGCAGACTTGCAATGAAACACATGCACAAAAATAAGACATAGGTGTTTCTTACCATGAAAAGTGTTCACAAAGCATACACAAAAATATGTTGCAGAAAAGTATTGTATTTATACAGGTTTGTATGTTATTAGAAGGTAGTTTGGGCAGATTATGTCCAAACTGTCCATGGTGGTTGCCTGTAGAGGATGTGTTATGGGTGGGTTTGTTTTCTGTAATCCCCCCCCCTTTTAACTTTTAATTATGTGTATTTTCTCCTTTTCCTTCTAACTTAACTTCTATTAATTGTGTTCTAATGACTAAAAGCATCTATCTGAGTTGGTTAAACAGGGGCATTCAGTTTGCAATAATTCAGAACTGTATACATTGTGCAATTTATCAAGTATATTCATCTTCAGTAGAAAGGCTATGTCCCAATTTCAAAAAATACACAAAATCATAGAGAATATTTTAGAACCAATGCCACTTTAAAAAACTGAGATGAGCCCTGGCTGGTGTGGCTCAGTAAATTGGTACTGGCCTGAGGACCCAAGAGTTGCCGGGTCAATTCCCAGCCAGGGCACATAACCAGGTTGCAAGCCAGGTCTCCAGCCAGGTCCCCAGCTGGAGGCAGGTGAAAGGCAACCATGCATTGATGATTCTCCCCCTTTCTTCCTCCCTCCCTGCCCTTCTCTCTAAAAATAATGAATAAAATCCTTAAAAAAATAAAATAAAATAAAATGGAGAGGAGGTTTATGCAACATAAAATTAACCGTTTGTTTAAGGGAACAAGCCCGTGGCATTCGGTATATTTACAATGTTGTGCAACCACCACCTCTGTCTAGTTCCAGAACATTTTCTTTACCCAAAGGAAACCCTGTGCTATCAGCGGCCACCTCCCTGTCCTCCCTGCCCCCAGCCCCTGGCCACTGCCAGTCCCCACTCTGCCTCTACGGACTTACCTATTCTGGATAGTTCATATAAACAGAATTTAAAACAGTACTATTTTTCAATGGGTTTCACATAAAAATTCTAACTTCCAGCTACTTTTGATAAACAGCTGACCAAACGAGGCCCCTGGGTCTACGGTCTGCTGGCTGAAGCTGGTCATGATAACCTGAATTGATAAAGCCTGAATTTGAACGCCACGCTCCCACCGACTCTATCTCTTCTATGTCACTCTCCTTCTATATCAGTCCCTAGGTAACGGCCTCTCAGACTCTTTCCACTCGTTACAATCCTGAGGGTCTCCGGAGGCAGTGAGACACACCAGGAAAAATGAGAGACTTGGACGGGGAATAAGCAGGAATGAATCTCAACTCCACCACTTACGAGTAGGAACCACTTCAATTCTCTGAGCCTGCTTCTTGATGTAAATGGGTATCATGGTAATTGTAATGCCTACCTCCCAGGGTTGTGCTACATGCAAAGCATTGGACACAGTCACCCCTGTCCCTGTGGACAACAGAGACTCTGCTGCTACAGCTCTTCCTAATATTCAGACATGGCAGAAGGAGGTTCAGAGAAGTTGAGCAATATATTGAAGGCAACTCAGCCATCGGACATGAAAGCTCATTCCCTGTTGCCCTGTGAAGGATGAGTGTTGGGGCCCCGAAGGGAAAGGCGGCAGCAGTTAGACAGCTTGCAGACTTTAAATGGTGAGGACACAGGTTCATTCTGGAAGGGATCAATGATTCACTTTGAGTAACTTCATCCTCTTACGCAAGTGACAAAGGTGCTCTTGTCATGGTAGTTTGGCCTGAGAGGGAAGAAACAACCCCTTTGATGTGCCCTGGACCTCAAAGGCATAGCGGCTCAGCCCCCATGGCCACTGCTCTCCTCTGCCGGTCCCCACCCCGAGTGTGTTCTCCTGATGCAGAGGCTAAGACAGAGTTTGGGATGCAAGGTGTTTTCAGGGATCCACACTGATGACAGGAAGGGGGGAGCCAGCCAGGGGAGGAGCCATCCGAAGTGGGGGCCCAACCAGGCCTTGGCCGACCCCACTGGGAGCCCCAGGGGCAACCCTGCCCTGTTCAGTCCCCAAACGGGGGCTGCCCTGCGCAGAGGCGAAAGTCTCTGCAGCTGCCCAGGTCCCAGAGCAGGGGACAGCCAGCCACCCTCCGGCGCTGGCACCGGCCAGCAAGTCCCTCCTTGGGGGCGCACAGGGGTCCCATATCCCATGCCCTCAACTCTCTGGACTCTCAGGCTATAACTGATGCCTGTTGATACAGCTGCCTGTCACTTTGAAGCTGGGACATGTGGCCGCTGTGCCCAAAGAGATAAAGTTCAGCTTCACCCAGCCAGCCTTGCCCTGCTGTGGAGCCCTGATAACAGCTGGGCACGCAGGTGGCCAGCCGCCCTGCAGGCCCCCCACTCATATCTCAGCCCTCGTGAGGGTTGGCCTGGCAGCCAGCGGGCAAGTTCTACTCGTGCCTCGTGCCCCTGTCAGTGCAGGTCCTGGGGAGCAGAGCCCAGGGCTGTTTGACTTTTTAGGCCCAATTTTCAGCTGTAACTAAAGCCTCTTGGCTTATTTATGGTCCCCAGATACAATAACGAATCACAATAAGCCACTGGGGCACCTTGATCAGAGAAGCTGTCCAAGTCCTGATGATGTTGCCGCTCTAAAACCCTCCACAGCTCCCCAGGGCCTCAAAGACAAAGCCCACACGGCTACCCTGACACGCGAGACCCTCCCGCATTCCTTACAATAAGCATAATCGGTAATCACTAATCAACCCACCATGTGCTAGACATCAAACAAAGCGCAGCATGTACATTCGGTCAGGTGATCCTTGTAACAACCCCAGGAGGGGGTGCTCTTATAATTCTCACTTTTTAGGGGAGGACCCCAAGGTTGAGCAAGGCTGAGGCATCCTGCCTCCGTCCTCTGCCTCGCTACCACAGGCCAGGCCTGTCCTTCCTGCTCTGCCAGGCATCAAATAGGGAGGAACCCCCTCCAGGGTCTTAGTGAGCACAGCCTGGGAACTAGTTCCCTCCTGCTGCTTGAAAATGGGCTCAGAGGTCACTCCCAAAGCATTTTCAAAAATCTCCGAGCAGCCCTGGCTGGCGTGGTTCAGTGGATTGGGAGCTGACCTGTGAATCCAAAGGCTGCCGGTTCAAATCCCAGTCGGGGCACGTGCCTGCAGTGTGGGCCAGGTCCCCAGTTGGGGGGGCACGAGAGGCAACCACACATTGATGTTTCTCTCCCTCTCTCCCTCCCTTCTCCTCACTCTAAAAATAAATAAATGAACACACAAAACAGGCAAAGCCTATGAATAGATACTTCCCCACAGAAGAATCAACAATAAACACATAAAAACATCACCAGTGTGGCTCAGTTGACTGGGCATTCTGGGAAGCAAAAGGACTCCCCAATTAGGGCACATGCCCAGGTTACCATCCATGTTTCTCTCCCTCTTTTCCTCCCTTACCCGCTCTGTAAAGACAAATAAATAAAATGCGTAAGCGTGGCTTTCGGAGGGTCCGGCTTATCGGAGTGTAACGTGCACAGTGAAACCCCAGTGTACAACAGCATGAGTTCAGAACACACCTACGGTTGTGTGACTATCACCACGGTCCAGATGTCAAATAATTCCATTCCATCCCAACGTGCCCACCCCACCCACCCTTGCCGGGCACCTCTGTCGTCCTCCCTCCCAGCCACTCCCTGACAACCACTGACCTATCTTCCGTCCCCAGCCTCTGCCTTTTCCAGCGTCCACAGAAATGAGCCAGACCGTGCACAACCTCATGAGTCTGGCTCCTTCCCCACATTTCGGGTCCCCCAAAGCCCACCTTGGGCAATGTTTGGGCCCTTTCCCTTCCCACCCTGAGGAGAGAACTGCACCCAAAGACACCATGACACGGGGCTGCCCTTTGTTTTAGCCGGCGCAGCCGGAACTGGCCAAAGGGCCCAGCGGATCAGATTCCTGAGGTCCCACCGATCGCTGTCCAATCCCAGAGGGAGCCTTTGCCTCCCACCACGGTGCAGCTGCAGCTGCTGCCACCACGGGCCACTCCACAGCCACCCAGGCATTAAAGGTTTATCACCCACTCAAGCAGCCATGCAGGCCACAGTCATAGGAAAAGCTGGGAGGGAACAGCATGTTCACGCCTTCGGGAGACATCCCTTGCCCTTTCATCCTCCCTTGTCCCAGATGCTGCTTCAGTAAGACAGGCCCACGGTGCGAACGCCACCCCAGGTCGGCTGGCGGGCTGGGAAAACTCGCAGGAGCCTGCACAGAGCCCTCCTCGTGGCGTCTTACAGCCAAACCCAGCACAGCTGGCCCAGGGGACAG
Source organism: Noctilio leporinus (assembly GCA_004026585.1). Taxonomy (NCBI): domain Eukaryota; kingdom Metazoa; phylum Chordata; class Mammalia; order Chiroptera; family Noctilionidae; genus Noctilio; species Noctilio leporinus. Next base: position 214,312 of record PVIW01000105.1, read on the forward strand.
ACTGCCCAGCGTGTCCCCCGTGGGGCTGCAGGATGCGCTCCTTCCCAAAGCAAGAAGCTGAGGACTGCTGTGCACCGCGTGCCCGAGTCTGAGTTCAGGCTTTTTACTGGATGCGGGGCCCCTAGGCCCCCGCTGCAGAGCATGTGCCCAAGTCCCAGAATCCCAGGAGCAAAGCAGGTGCGCAGCATAACGCACCTGGCCGGTGCAGACAGTGCGGCCCAGGGAGCCACAAGGCTCCTGGCACCCAAGCCAGCCAGCGCCCTCTCCTCCGGCAGAAGCCCCTGGCCTGCGAGCTCCTTCCGCTCTGGGTTTCTCAGTTGGAAACCTGGACCCAGCGGGGTGAGGGGGACACTGGGACAGGCTGGTGAGTACCCCAGGAGGGGCAGAGTAAGGCGCAGGGACCGCCTCGCCCGCCTCCAGCCCTGCCCAGAAAAGGAGAAAGGAGGGGAGAAGGTGTCTGGGCTGGCCGGGTGGAACCCACGGGCTGGACCTCATGCCTGCCCTCACCCCGCCCTCCGCCTCAGGGGGCGGGCGGTGGTCCCAGGCCTGCTCTTGCTATTTGTCAGCTTCTCCTATCTGGACAATCAGAACGTTGGGCGGACCGATCCCTGAAGGTCACTGTTAGCCGCAGTGATCCGTTTTTTTCTGTATTTTTAAAAAAGGCTTGGGCAGGCCCTGGCCGGGCGGTGCAGCCCTCCACCAACAGCACTGGGGTTCTACTTCCAGTCCCAGGATGGGTACAGGCGGCAACTGGCTGAGGTTTCTCTCTCACAGCGACGTTTCTCTCTCTCTAAAAATCAATAAACATGCTCTTAGGTGAGAATTCAAAGGAAACAAACAAAAGCTGATGAGGGACATTTGGAGCCCAGTCTGGGCGAAGGTCAGGGGCAGGGCTGCAAAGTTTCCAGGCAACGGGAATAAGTGACAAGGTCGGTTCCCTGCAGAGGGCTCCTGGGGGCTGGGGCGGGCAGCCGCCACTCCCCCTTCCAGCAGAGGGGGATCTGAACACGCAGGTGTGGGTGCTGGGAGAGCCCTGGCCTTGTGCTTCCAGAGCCGTCAACTCTGCCCTCCCGCCTCACCCTGGAGATACTGTGAACCTGGACCAGGGCAGAGAGTCAACCCCCTTCTCCAAACTCAGGCTGCAGCAACACCAAGCCCCCAAGAGACATAATAAATCACAGCCAATGTTAACAAGGACCTTACTGAGCACCAGGGGCTCCTGCAAAGGCTTAGGCTTCATCTCACTTAACCCCCACCACGCTGTTAACGCCCCTTTTACAGACGGGGAGACTGAGGCTCAGAGGGCTTTGGTGACTTTCCCCAGCCGCATGGGAGGCGGCAGGACCAGGATTCAAACCCACACCCGCACCTGACCAGCGTGGGATGCGGCGCAGAGCAACCCTTTTACCAGACATGAACCACATACTTGCCCTGCACACAGGGCTGCGAGGCGGCCCCTCGGCCCTGCTCCAAGTCTCCCTGGGTATGAATTCCTGAGCCACGTGGCCTTGGCTTCTGAGCTTTGGATCCTGGAGGGCAGCGATCACAGCCCAAACCCAGGGTCCTAGCCAACACGCGCCCTGGCTTTCTGCCTTGGCCACCGGCAGGTCACTCCCCCTCTCTGCACCTAACTGCACGGCCTGTCCAGTTAGGTCGCGGCTGGATCAGGAGCTCCCAGGCCTGGGAGCTTCCAGGGACCGGCCCCTCCCTCTGCTCCCCCAACCAAAGACCACAGAGACCAGAGGTGGGACCTGCTGGGTGTTAAATACCCCTGCCCAGCACTCCTACAGCCTCTTGCCCTGGCGTTCCCAGCAGGAAGGGTGACCAAGGTCCACCATGGTAAGTGCCTGCCCAGGGCCACGGCAGAGCCTCCCTGGGGTGGTAGGATGCCCAGAAACACCTTGTGGCCGAGCTTCCAAATCTCACCATGCTTTTCCTTCTCCTTAGACGAGTTACAGCAACAAAGGCGAGAAGGTAAGCAGGAAGGGGAGGTGGGGTTGGGCCCCCGGGGCCTGGGATGTTACAAACGTCCGTCCGAAGAGGGGTTTGTGATGTCAGGGTCACCTCCGCCACCCCCACCCCAGCCCCAGCCTGCGCTGGACTCACCTTGCCCTCCTAAGGAGGACGTGTATCCCAGATTCCCGCGCCCTCTGCACTGTCGGGCAGGCCTTTCAGAGTCCCAGCTGAAATCCATGTTGCTGTATCACCCAGGCCGCCCTCCCGAGGCCGGCTTCCCAGCAGTTCGGATCCCGCAGGAGAACCCTGTTTTTGCAGCCTGGCAAGGCTGGGGGAGTGCTGGTGGTTGCGGGGAGGCAAGGGAGGTGACCCAGGTCGCTCGGGGACTCAGCCTGGCCCCCTCCTCCTCCTCAGCCCGAGAGAGGCCGGTTCCTCCACTTCCACTCCGTGACCTTCTGGGTGGGCAACGCCAAGCAGGTAGGGGCCCGGGCGACGCGCTGGGGTGGGCGGAGGGTGGGCAAGAGGCCCCTGGAGGAGTCTGCGATTGGCTCCCGGGAGGGGAGGGTCGGCCAGCGTTGGGACTGATGACCCAGGAGGACAGACTCTGGGCCCTACTTACACAATCAGGGCCGAAGCCCAACAGGACTAACTTACTGGAGGCCAGGAGGGGTCAGAGGGCAGCCTTCCTCCCCAGGAGGGACTCCGCCCTGGCACTACGGGTACACAGGCTGGGGGGGTGGCCGTGGGGGCACCACGGCCGGCCGCCAGGCCCTGACGAACCCAACTCGGCGCCATTCCGCTCCAGGCCGCCTCCTTCTACTGCAGCAGGATGGGGTTTGAACCACTCGCCTACAAGGGCCTGGAGACGGGGTCCAGGGAGGTGGTCAGCCACGTGGTCAAACAAGGGCAGGTGAGTCCCCAGCCAGGAATCCCACCCTCTCCTCCCACAGGCCCCTGAGCCCCCTGAGACTCAGGCCTTGGGTGAAGCACCCAGACCACGAGGCCCTCGGTCCAGGCAGGCCCAGGCCTCTTCCAGGGTGCCTGGCCCCGAGGGTGCGGCGTGGGCAGAGTTCCGTGCCCACCGGCCCCTCTCCGGGCTCCTTTGCACAACACACAACAGGGACCTTCTTTGTTTCGTCTCCTCTAACGCCGGCCTCATGCGTGGTCGGGAAAACGGGCAGAGGCCTCGGGTGTCCAAGCTGCAAGCCTGAGCAGAGCCCCGTCCCCCTATCCCCACGCCACTCCCGTGCGACCCCCACGGGAGGCCTCACTCAGCTGCTGGTTCAACACTCCAGGGTCGTCTGGCAGAGGAAGCCCCGGTCCCTCTAGACAAGGGGAAGCTAGGCGGAGCGGGGACCCTGCAGGGCTGGAAGGGCTATTCTGGTTCCCTCTGCCCCGCCAGGGGCATCGGTGGCCAGCAGGGAAAAGGGCTGGGGTCGGACCTGCCCACGCTTGGAGCCACAGTTCACCAGCCTTCTTCTCTGTGTCTTAGATTGTGTTTGTTTTCTCCTCCGCTCTCAACCCCTGGAACAAAGGTGAGGGGTCCCCAGAGGGGTTTGCGGTGCCAGGTGGTGGAGACCTGGTATTGTGGGTGGGGGCAGGGGTATGGTGGGGAGGGGTGGGTCAGGGCTCAGTGGTGGGAGAGGGGCAGGTCAGGTTGAGGAGGGGCCTCAGCCTAGAAGGAGAGGGGCCCAGCAGCCTGGGAGTACAGGGGAGGGGCCGTGACCCCAGTGCCACCCTCACCCCCCACCGGCCACAGAGATGGGCGATCACCTAGTGCAACATGGTGACGGAGTAAAGGACATCGCATTCCAGGTGGAAGATTGTGACTACATTGTGCAGGTGAGATCACACCTGGGCTGGCCACAGCCTGCCCCCTGGCCACACACGGGCCCCCATCTGTCCGGGTCGGAGGACACCGCCCGGTAGAGCAGCACACGCATGAGTTCTAGTGACACCCTGCCCTGACGGTGTGTCCTCTCTCTGAGCCTCAGTTTCCACAACTACAACACAGGGATGTGTAGCCACAGCCCCCGCCCCACTGGGTTCTCACAAGGGGACGAGATGGCAATGCCCATTTCTGGAGCACGTTCCTGAACCAAACACTGTCCACAGGCTGTTCAGAGGCTGGGGCGTAGATTCCAGAGGCAGGCTGCCTGGGCTGGAATCTCATTAGCTGTGCAACCTCGGGCAAGTGGCTTAGCTTCTCTTTGCCTCAAGCTTCTTACCTACAAAATGGAGACAGTAACAGTACCTCTGGGAATATTGCTGTGAGGGCTATCGCATGGTACCTCACATGTGATAGGCACAGGAAGGTTTTACTACGTACATGCATGAATTTCACATGTAAGGTGCTTGGTAGAGGGCCTGGCACATAGTAGGTGTTCAATTAATGCAGCTCATATTCTTATCAAACCACCCTTTTTACAGAGGGGGAAGGGCCACAGGGTGAGTTAGGAGAGACAGAATGGACCCCCTCCCCCACCTGGTTTGTTGCTCATAGCCTCAACTCTGGGCCTGGGCCTCAGTCTTGCAAACTGCCAAATGGGCACACAGCATGGGGATCAGGGGCAACAGCAGAAGCTGGCTGGGGTTCTTGCCTGGGGCTGGACCGTGCAGAGGTGATCCAGCAGGAGCTGCTGGCAAGGGCTCCGGGAGGGCCCAGGCCTGACCCCACCCCTCGCCATTTCCCCACAGAAAGCCCGGGAGCGGGGTGCCAAAATCATTCGGGAGCCCTGGGTGGAGCAAGATAAGTTTGGGAAGGTGAAGTTTGCTGTGCTGCAGACGGTGAGTTAACGTCCATGCCCCCTCCTGCCACTAGCACCCACGGGTGCCAGGATCCTTCACACACACACACACCCCCATGCCTTATGTCATCCTGCCTGCGCCTCAAAGCACAGACTCCCCGCTCCAGTCTGATCACCTGTAAGGCCTGGCAGCCTGCAGGGCTGATGACAGCTACCTGCCGCCCCTCGGGGCTTCCCTTCCTCCCCAGTGGGGGCGACATCACGGGGATAGAAGCTGCAGGCAGGGACTCTGAAGAGAGAAGAGGGGATGCTTCACCCCAAACTGGCCGTGACACTTTGGGCAAATCACTTCACCTCTCTGTGACTGCATTTAAATGAGCAAGGACTGGGGAGGGACACCCGTGTTATCTGAGACACACTACTTAACTGCTCTGTGCCTCAGTTTCTTCAGCTGAGCCTGAGGCTGTGAGGTCCAGTGAGATCACGCGTGTACTTGGCTCTCAGCACAGTGGAGCCTGGCGTGCTGTGACTCAGGCAAAGATGGATGACTAAGTCCGGTTGGCACCTGTGTCACGGTCAAAGACAACCATGGGTCCTGTTTCTCAGGATTAAATACAAGTTCAAAATGGCTCAGGCTGAGCGAGCCTTCAGTCTGACTTGCTCCAACGTGCTCATCAGTCTTCGTTAGGCCCGTGTATTTTCCCTGCACCAGGCAGTGACCTGGGCGCTGGGGCCACAGCGGTGAACTAGAATGTGTCCCCATCCCATACAGCACCTCAGGTTGTGAGGGGTAGAGAGACTGTCAAAGGAATTCCCAATGACAGGTTGCAATTCATTTCAGAAAGGGGAAGGGACCTGCCCAAGGTTGGACACTGAGTTAGGGTCAGTCCCAGGTGGGAACCCAGCACTGTGCGGGCGCCAGGCAATGTGGCGCAGCCTCAGAGGGGACGGGAGCTCAGGGGCCTGGCCCGGCTGCTTCCCGCCCGCAGTACGGGGACACGACACACACCCTGGTGGAGAAGATGAACTACACGGGCAGGTTCCTGCCTGGATACGAGCTCCTGGAACACAAGGACCCCCTCGCCTCCAAGCTGTGAGTGCTCCCCGGGGCAGGGGTGGGCTGCAGAACCATGCCCCTCCCCCAGGGGCTTCTGCTGGGGTGCTCCTGCGGGCCCCCAGGGTGGCTTGGAGTGGTAGCACAGCGGCTAAGAACACAGGCTCTAGAACCAGGCTGCTCTGTCGCTTCATAGTTATTTCTCCTGGGCAAGTTACTTTCCTTCCCTACACCTCCGTCTCTTCATCTGTAAAATGGGGCCGGTAAGGGTGTGTGAGTTGACACCAATAAAGTGCCTATAGGAGGTTATACATAATAACGAATTATCATTGTCATTGAGGGGCCCGTGGGAACGGGGTAGAGGTAGGGAGCAACCTTTTCACCCCTTAACGGAGTCCCTGTCCCAGGCCCCACTGCGGCCTTGAGCTCATTGACCACGTGGTGGGAAACCAGCCTGATCAGCAGATGCTGTCTGCCTCTGAATGGTGAGTCCCTGGCCCACACCCCTCCAGGGAAGGCCGCCCAGGCCTCTTGTCCCAGGACACCAGTGTGGGAAACGGCAGTGGGTGGTAGGAAGGTAGCTGGATGCCACCCAGTCATCTGCTCCCTGTAAGTCTATCCCCATGGAGACCAGAGGATTCCAGGCCCAAAGTAACCCTTAGGTCCTCCCTTAAGGAAACTTGGGAATTGGCGTGGGGTGGGTGTCACAGTCCAGGGGCCACTTCTCAAAGGAAGACAGTTGCTACCCAAACAGCACCGTTGTGCAAACTAGAAGCAAGTGCCCCTTCTCGAAGCACTTGCCTCTGTTGGGAGGACTGCTTAGTATAAGGATCTGGTTACAGGACATGACTTCTACCTGAGGGAAAACTGTCATCATAAAGGTCCAAACCTATGGCATGTATGACAGCAATGACAGTTCGTTTTTGGAGTCTGCCCAGGGAACAAACTCTGGGAGGTGGTATAGGGGCTGGAGCCCGTCCCAGAGCCCGTGTGCCCTGCCGGCCACCCCGCAGGTACCTGAAAACCCTGCAGTTCCACCGTTTCTGGTCCGTGGATGACACACAGGTACACACGGAGTACAGCTCTCTGCGGTCCATCGTGGTGGCCAATTATGAGGAGTCCATCAAGATGCCCATCAACGAGCCAGCACCGGGCAAGAAGAAGTCGCAGATCCAGGTGGGGCCACCCTGGGGAAGAAGGAAGCAGGGAAAAGAGTTGAGGGCTCTTGTGGTGATGGGGCCAATGACAGTCGTTTCCTTGTGGCCCTCTGGCAGGAGTATGTAGACTATTACGGGGGTGCCGGAGTCCAGCACATCGCCCTCCAAACCAAAGACATCATCACATCGGTGAGAAGCCCATTCTGGCCCTAATTCACCTCCCATTCAGCTCCGGAGCTGACCTCTGCAAAATGGGGTGGGGGCTGCAGTGCAGTCTTGGGTCCCTTCCCTGGCCGTGAGGGTCGGAGGGGCCCCTGCTGGCTCCTGCAACTCAAATGAGGGCACATTCCCACCCCAGAGGATCCAGTGTCTCCCCAGAACAGCACTCTGGGTTTCCAAAACAGCAGGTGCCAGAGTTAACATGAAGCCTGCGTTCTCTCCCCAGTTCTGCCAGTGACTTGCCGTGTTTCTCTGGGGGAGTCACCCGCTTCTGGGTTTCAGTTGTCTCACCCTGGAAATGAGGATATTAGGCTGCAAGATTGATTAGGTCTTTTGAACCAAATTAAATGTCCTGCGTCTATGGTCCCAGCCCCTGGGGAAGCTAGGTCCCACCTGTCCCTTAAATAGTAATATGACAGAGTGGAAAAGAGCCTGGACTGTTCCACTCAACCCTGGCCCAGCCAAAAATTCATGGCATGGCCCTGGTTACTTCAACCATTCGTTCCTTCATTCATTCACTCACTTACTCAGTGAGTGTTACTTACTCATAACAGATGCTTATTGAGGAAAACTGTGGGCCAGGTACTGTTTCACGTACTTGGGATCCATCGGTCCACAAGACAATAGTTTCCACCCCTATGGAGGCAGAAGACAAAACAAGTAAAATAGATACACTGGGTACCAGTGAGTGCTCTGGAGGAAAATAAGAGGGCAACGGGACAGGAAGGGGAAGGACACTGCAGTGTAAGCAGGGTGGTCACGGAAGGCCATGTGGAGAAGGACACATTTGAGATTGCAGAGCTGGAAGGGGCCAATCTGGAAAGAGAAGCATGTGGATACCTGGGAGGAGACGCCCCAGGTAGGAGGGACAGCCAACGTAGAGGAAGGCTGAAGGAACAGCAAGATCATGTGGTTGGAACAGAATGAGCGAAGGACAGGAGGGTAGGAGATTAAAGGTTAGAGTCGGAGGCGGGCAGATGGTGAGGACTTAAAGACTCTGAGATGTGACACCACTGTGGGGTAAGCAGAGGAGTGACATGACTTGTACTTGAATCAAGTCACTTTGGTTATGATGTTAAAAATACACACTGAGCCTCTTAATGCCTCAGTTTCCCAGCTATGAAATGGGGATAAAAGCCTCAAAAGATCACTGCAAGGACATGGTGAGGCAATTCTAGTGCCTGAGACAAGCACAGGGTGAGCTTTCTATAAGTATTTGTGATCGCCATTGTTCTACTGGAACCCACAAGACCCCAAGGAGGAAGGAGTCGAGGTCACACCACACCCTGGCATTTTGGAAGAGCCAGGATAGGGACCCTGCCTGCTCCTGGCCCAGGACCTCCACGTGCCTAGGGGTGTTGAGCATGGAGAGAGGAGGCTGATCTCAACCTTGCCCTGAAACAGGTCCGCCACTTGAGAGACAGAGGCATGGAATTCCTGCAAGTTCCGTCCACGTACTACAAACAGCTGCGGGAGAATCTCAAGTCAGCTAAGATCCAGGTGAAGGAGAGCATCGACATGCTGGAGGTGAGGCTGGAGCAGGCTCCCCCGTCAGCCACATTCCATCTCACCTCGCAACTTCTATTCAAACTTGCACCCTGCCGGAAGCACGAGACACCAAGGGGAACCAGGCCAGGTCCCTGCCATCATGGGGCTGCATTCTAGTGGAGGGATAGGTGACAAACAACACAAACACCACCAGAGAGGGAGACAGTCATTGCTCTACAGAAAGTTAAAATAGGCTATGACAGAGCGTGACCTGGGACTACTTTACAGGAGGGAGTCAGGAGGAAAGGCTTCTCTGAGGAAGTGACATTTCAGTGATATCTAGATGATGGAAGGAAGCCGGCTGTAAGAAAGGCTGGGGAAAGGGCAGTCCTGGAAGAGGTTAACAGCAAGTGCCAGTGTCCTGAGGCAGGAGCAAACTTCCAAGTGCCTGAGGACCAGAAAGAAGGTGAGAGTGGAAGAAAGGAGGAGGTAGGCACGGCTGACTCCTCTTGCAGGTTATTTAGGACTTTGGAGTTTGTTCTTCTGTGGCCAGAAACCACGGTCATTTTTCACTTTTATTTTGTTTTTATTGTTTTAATAATGAGTCGCATAACATAAATGCATTATTTCAAAGTGCCTAATTCAGGGGTTTTCAGCTACTCACTATGTTGTGCAACCATGATCAAAATCAATTTTAGAACATCTTCATCACTGTAAAAAAAAAAAAGAGGGTATGTCCTTAGCCTTCCATCGCCCTCTCAGATCTAGGCAACACTGCTGTATTGTCTGTTTCAATAGATTTGCCTCTTGTGCACATATGATAGAAATAGCATCATAACACTCGTGATCTTTGGGTCTGGCTTCTTTCACTTAGCATCATACTTGCAAGGTTTGTTGTGGCAAATGTCAGCGTTTCGTTCCCTTTTACGGCTAAATAATACTCCTCTGTGTGAAGAGGCCACATTTTGCTCATCTATTCACCTGTTGACGAATATTTGGGTTGTCTCTACTTTTTGGCTATTATAAATAATACTTTGCTCATTTGCGTACAAGTTTTTGTGTCGACATGTTTTCATTCTCTTGAGTAGGTACCTAGGAGTGGAATTGCTGGGTTATATGGTAACTGTACGTTTACCCTTTCGAGGACCTGCCAGGTGGTTTTCCACAGTGGCTGTACTATTTTACATTCCCACCAGCAACCTACGAGGGTTCCCATTTCCACTGGAGGGTTTTAAGCAGAAAATGACACGGCCCGATGTTTAAAAGATCCCTCTGTGTCCGTGGGAAAGATGGATTGGAACAAGGCGAGGGCAGAAGCAACAGGGAGACCTCTGTGGGGGCCACTAGGGTGGTCCAAGTCAGCTGTGATGGCAGCTGACCCGGGGAGCGAGACAGCGGGGTGGTAACAGGCCAATTTGGGGACCTATTTTCAGGTGTCTGGAGCTGCTGGAGAAAGGGGTCTTTTCTTGGCTTATGGGGTGCAGGCGCCCCTTCCCATGGACTTTCTAAGGATGCCAGAGCCAGGGAAGCAGGGTGCATCAGCCTCCTCCCAACACAGACCCCTGTCTCCCACCTAGGAGCTGAAAATCCTGGTGGACTACGATGACAAGGGCTACCTCCTGCAGATCTTCACCAAGCCCATGCAGGACCGGCCCACGCTCTTCCTGGAAGTCATCCAGCGCAAGAACCACGAGGTAGATGCCACCTGTCCCCAGCAAGCACGAAGGGTCCGGCAGGTTAGAGCCCGGTGGGCTTTCTGGGCCCACCACTCACCTCCTCTCCCCTGCTTCAGGGTTTTGGAGCCGGCAACTTCAACGCCCTGTTCAAGGCTTTCGAGGAGGAGCAGCATTTGCGGGGCAACCTCACGGAAATGGAGGTCAACGGGGTGATGCGCGGCACGTAGGCCCGGGAGTCCCGCCGCACCTGCCGAGGCCCCGCCCACCTGCGTGCACACGGCAGGCCACGCCCCCAGCTCTGGAACACGCCCACCCCTTGGTTCGAAGAGCCAGCCCTTCCTACTGGCTGTTCCCATGAGGCCCCGCCCACTTCCCAGCCCCGCCCCCCCGGGGTGCTCGGCAATAAAGCCCACCGGAATTGCACACCGGCTCTCCGTGTCTGTGCGGAGCAGGAGCAGTGGCGCTGTTTGGCCGCCGGGGGGCGGTAGCGCTGCGTTGGTGTTTGGGGTCCAGAGCGCTGTGGAAGCTGGGGGAGCCGGGTGCAAGCGCTTTGCTAACCGCACTGCGCGGGTCAGAGGGAATTCTGGAAGCAAGAGGGCTTACCGGACTATCGTTTAGGGGAGTGGTCAATGCCATTCAGAAAATAAAGCAGGTGGTGAGATTGTGTGAGGGTGAAGATGGGAGGGGGCGCTAGTTTTTATCGAGGGGAGATGGGGGAGATGGCATTTGGAAGCCAGCGTGGAAACATCTGGAAAAAGGTGAGGGAGTAAAGGCCTTAAGGGGGGACCGCACTTGGCAGGCAATTTTGCTGCCCTCAACCCAAACCTCTAGACAGAGAAGGGAGCGTGTTAGCGAAGAGACTTTGGGGAGCATCCTTGCTCTGCAACCGTGGGACATGGTGTCTAGTCTGAGTAGGGCAGGAGGGATCTGCGCGCCCAGCGCCGCGGTGCAGCTCCCGCCCCTACCCTTGCTAGTTCAGACTCAAGTGTGAATGAACCTCGCAAAAGGATGACAGGAGGGAGCTCCTTGTCCTAACATTCTTGGAAGGAAATTTTTCAAAATTAGGCGAGAGCAGGTGGGGGCAAACAGGCTTCCTCTTCCCTTCCGCGAATGAAGTTTAACAGTCCTCCCTGAGGATGACTCAACTCGGAATTGAGAGCAGGTGGATCTCAGTGTAAGAAAAAATCCAAGTTGGCCCTGGCAGTGTGGTTCAGTTGGTTGGAGTGTTGTCCCATGCACCAAACCCTGGCTGGGTTTGATCTCCAGTCAGGGCACATACTAGGTTGCAGGTTTAATCCGTGGCTGTGGCATGTAGGGGAGGCAATCAATGAATCAATGTTTTTCTCTCACATCGATATTCCTCTCTCCCTCTTCTCCCCCTCCCCCACTGCTTCCTCTCTCTAAAATCAGTCAAACCTATCCTTGGGTGAGAATAAGAGAAAGAGAGAGGATGGAAGGAAGGAAGCAAGCAAGGAAGAAAATTAAAATTAACATAAAGAGAATTGGGGCATAAATATATATTTTTTCATGTAATTGAAGAGAAGGATTCTAGAATCATGAACTTCAGAAATGAAATCAGCAAGACCCCAAGAACAACAGCAACCCCAAGTCCAAGCTACTGGTTTAAAATACCCTCCCTCAGCCCTGGCTGGTGGCACAGTGGACAAGGTGCCAGCCTGTGAACCCAAAGGTTGCTGGTTCGATTCCCAGCCAGGGCACATAACCAGGTGGCAAGCCAGGTCTCCAGCCAGGTCCCCAGCTGGAGGCGGGTGAAAGGCAACCATACATTGAGTCTCTCATTCTTTCCCTCTCTGCCTTTCTCCCTTCCCCTCCCTCTAAAAATAATTTAAATCTTTTTCAAAAAATTAAAAAAAAATACCCTCCATTTTCCCATGGCTTATGCAAAAAAGGAACATTCTATATAACCCAGGAAGCTGCAAACTGGTGACCCGTGGGCCGAATCTGGCTCACAGACGTATTTTGTGATTTTAAACAAGTTTGAGTCAACATTTCAGAAAGTTGGGATAGTTCACATACAGGTCCCAGGATTCGAGTTCTTGGAACCACCAGGCAATTCTGGGCCTGTCTCCGTAGCAACCCTCAGCAGGTGCCACGCGGTTGGTGCCTCTTTAGATGGGACCTGGGCAGAGTGAACCTGCATTAGCTGAGCCCAGACCAAGGAGCCAGCGCCTGGGTTCTCACCCCCGCCAGCCACTTACTTGCTGTGTGACCTTGGGCAAGTTACTTAACCTCTTCGGGCCTTGATTTTCGTCATCTGTTAAGAGGGAGTGAGATATCTGCCTCCAACGCTGCTGTGGCTTTAACATCAAAGATTTTGAAACTGGCTGCCGGTGTCAGCTCTACGAGTTTGCTCTCATTTTTGGAGAGGGGCCGGAATGAGGGCCTTTGCGCAAGTCCACCTGCACTTCACGCTAACCTGGCCTGGCCTGTGCAGGCAGACGTGTGGACTGGGGCTTCCTTTTCGGTCCCCACAGCAGAACCAGCAAGGAAAGGACTTATCCTGTGGGTCCGAGAGGCAAAGCGAGAGGTGGGTGATTTGAAGAGTAAGAAGGAAAACCATCAGCCTTGGCAGCTGAGGGGAAAGAAGTCCAGGATTTACAGGCTTTGAGCTTTGGTAGCTAGAGGCAACAGTATGGCGGGGTAGGGAAGAGAAGTGCGGTTGACCCAGGTGGAAAAAGACAGGAGGCACAGGTGAGAGGGAAGCCCTGGGTTGTCCTTACATGGCCCCGTAAGGCCCAGTTCACAGAATTCACCTTCAGGCTCAGCGTTTAAGATCTAGGGGCCTGTGTGAACCACACCCCACCTTGCTCCTTTTGCCCTCGGCTCATGCAGCCCACCCTCCATGCCAGCACGGTGTGCCCCCACCAGAAAGAAAGAAGAGGGAGAGGGAGGAGAGCAAGAGATGGCGTATCTGTAAGAAAAGTCAGTATATTTATGGTTTGCTTTATAAAAGTTACTATAATACAATGGTACATAGTATTGAATTCACAAAAATATGAACAAATATTTACAGCAAGACACACCCACAACGGAAACACTTCTCTTCAAAACAAGTTCCATACGGATGATGGGGCCTATATGCACACACATCCCTAAAACTGACGGGCTCTCTTCTTCGTGGGAAAGGTGAGGCGAGGAGGGAGGGATGAGGGGGAAAAGAAAAAAAAAAAGCAGAAACCCCCAACTTTCCCAAAGCAAAAATTTGTTCAATGAAAACGAAGGCGTTGAAAGAAAAATGAGCCAACAAACACATTTCTGGATATGGCAAACCATTTCAGGGGTGGGACAGGGGGTTCCCGAGGGACGAGGAGGGCCTGGTCCCTCCCTGGCTGGGCCAGGCAAGGGCTGAGGCAGGCCCAGATCCCGGTGTCCCCACCTCCACCTCTTTTGTGGGGGGTGGGGCCGGAACAGACAGCCCCTTGGGGACTGCGCAGGTAACTTAAATCAGCCGTCTCTACAAACTACACATTTCCCCATGTAAAAAATAAATATCTCCTTGGTTGCACAAATTGGCAGAAAACCGCCAATGGGAGAGAAGGTCACCGCTATGCCCAGGTCCCCCGTCTGTGTCTAATGCCCCCGACTTCATTGGTCATGAGTGGCAGGCACAGTCTCAAACAGAGAGGGCGTGGGGTGAAGGAACTGAGAAAAAAAAAAAAAATACAACAAAACCACCAACGACAAAAAAAGAGAGAGAGAGAAAAATAACAATTCTTTGTACAGAATTTACATGATAACAAGCTTGACACAAGCTGAGATACCGGAGGCCCCGGGCCTGCGTCCGCAGGGTGGGGGCGGCCCCACCGGGGGTTCTCCCGGCTCGGCGAGGATGAGTCCTGGTCACAACAGTCACTTTCCATAAATTATTTACACGCCTGCTCTGCTTTCTGGGGTGCAGGGGACTCGTGTGGTGTTTTCCAAAGTACAAAGAAATGAGCAAAAAAGTCTTCCCACGTGTTTCTACAAGAAACAATGTTCCCGAGAAAAAGTCCTTTACCGAAGCCTATGTACAGAAGTTGGTTCTGAACTTCAAAAACCTATTTTCCCCCCTTCGGTTTGATTTTACACATGCACCAAAAAGAAAACGAAAAATCTATGCAAATAAACCCTGAAGAGGATGAGGGGAAGGGGGTAAAAGGGATGAAAAGAAAACAACAAAAAACCTGTCAGATTGAGATCTGAGTTTTAAAATCGTCTCCAAGATTTTTCCTTCTCAGGGAGAAATAATCATCTGACTCCGAAAATAAATATGCTTTTGACATCTTGGGATACGGGGGGCTGCTGGCAAGGTGGGTTGGGGTGTGGGCTGGGGGCAAGCAAGTGAAGCTTATTAACAAAAAATGCCATTCGCACTGCGAGCCAGACACCCGCAGAGGTGGGGCCGGGTGGCCCTCCCCTGGCCTGTGAAGGTGGGGACAGAGGGGCAGAGATGTGACCCTTCCCAGCCCCATGCACCCACGCTGGGGCCTCCTGGAGGCTCCCCCCATTGCTGGCATTTGAATGAGAAAGTAAACATTGAACCCAAGATTTGGGGGGTGACAGGGTGCAGGGGGGCAGAGGGAGCCCAGAAGGGAAAGTTCTGCTGGGGACCAGCTCGGCTCCACCAGGGTCCATGAGGGGAAATGGCCCCTGAATGCTACTGGGGGCGGGCATGTAGGAGGGTCTCCTCGCTGAGTCCACGGGCAGAGGCGGGGGCCTTCCGTAGTGTTCTGAGGTCAAAGCCACCTGGCCGGATCCTCCTCCTCTCTGCAGCACCTGGCCCGGCACCCTGGCCCCAGGGGTCCAGGACTTCGCGGGCCCACACCCCGTCCAACAGAGGGCTCTGCAGCCTCCACCAGGGGTCCCCGCTCTCTGATTCTGCCTTCACATTTCAACGGTTAAAATGTCTTTTCTTACAACATGGAAGGAAATAAAGGGAAGACAAAACAATGTAGCAGCATTCGTGGAAAGAGGCTGATGGTAAAGACGGGAAAGAGAAGAGACAGGGAGAGAGGGAGCCAGGGAAAGTGACACAGAAACAGAGAAGTTCATGTTGGAGTCGAACAAAAAATCCTCCAGGGAGCACATGAAGAAACAAGACACAGGTTGACAGAGAAGCCCTTTCCCTCTGAGGGGCTGGAGCCGGGGTCCTGGGGGTAGTGTTGGGGGCGCCAGGCCCTGACACGGCCACTGGGTAGAGGACAGCACCTGAAATGGGGGTGGGAGGTGGGGCCAGGCCCCGGGGCCAGGGGGCCACGCCTAGTTGAGGGTCCCCCGGCAGTTCTCAGAGTTGCAGAGGCAGGGGATCTTGACGTCCTCAATGGGGAACTTGTAGTCATAGGTGATCTCCTCGTTGACATTGATGTGCTGCTTGGAGTAGATGACTATCTTCTTCTGCGACTCCACCGTGATCACCTTGGCGTAGCAGTTGGGCTGTGGGGGGCAAGGGGGGCGATAAGCTGAGGGCTCCTGAGACCCCAACCCTGCCCTGCACCACCAAGGATCCACAATCTCCCTGCCCTCGTGCCACCTGTTCTAGGCCCCCATTTTCCCACAAGGGTGACGATGACACCTTGCCTCTGATATTCAGTAAGAATAGCAATGATGGGAATGTTAATCAGTTATTTCCCAGGGCTTCCATTTCCCCTGATGTTGCTGGTGACCCCCCAGCTGGTGTTGGTAGCCTAGGCCTCACTTCTGTGCTCTAGAGAAAGGGTCAGCACACTCTGCAAATAAAGTTTTATTAGCACACAGCCACGCCTATTCGTTTCCAAACTGTCCGGGCTCCTTTTGTTACATTGGCAGCTAAGCAGCTGCTAGGAGATGATCCAGGTCACAAAAGCCAAACATATTTACTAACTGTAGTAAAAGCCTGCTGGTCCCCGGGCCAGGCCCAGAAACCCTCCTGTGGCCCATAGGTGCCTTTAGCAGGTCCAGGAGACATCTTTGACATCTTGGTCACCTCAAGCCCAAGTCCTAGGAGGTGCTGGGCCATGCACCCAGGCCCCCAAGCCCCGGCTTGCCCAGCTCCTTTCACTACTGCAGGACCTGGCCTACAGCCCCCCTGGGTGGGTTCTGCCTGTGAAAGCCTTCTGGATTCTGGTTTTTCTTTTCCACCACTGCCAACAGCCAGTCAGGTCCCCAGTCCTCGCCCAGACCGCTACTGCCCCCAGGAGCTCTGAGAAAAGCCACTCCTGACCCAGCAGTCAAGGAAAATCCTCCCAAAGGGACAAAAGACACTTTCTGCCCATGGTTCCAAATCTTCCAGTGGCCTGCCTGGCTCGGGGAGAAACGCCTTGGCTCGGCCTACAAGGCCGAGTGACTTGGCCATCCCAACCCTGCCAACCGTGTGCTGTCGCCCTGCCCTCTCACCCTCTACTCCATCTCCACTGCGCCCCCTGCTGACCCTCAAACACATCTCTCTTCCCACCCCAGAGCCTTTGGACAGAACCCCTGCTCCTTCACTACCTCCGATTCCTCGGATCTCACAAGAGAATCCCAGGGAAGTCCCTACCAGTCCAGATGATGCTCAAGGGACAACCGTAAGGGCCAAGAGGGCTGAGAATTTGCTGCGCCAGCACACTCGACCTGCTGCTGCAGGGCCCCATTTGGTCCTGCCAACAGCCCGCAAGGAGGAACGGATACCATTTCTGTGTTACAGATTAGGAAGCAGCGGCACGGGACATTCAGTGAGTAGCCCAGGAGTACTCCCTGCTGGTGTAGTCAACACTGGAAACCAGAGCTGGGGGTCTTGGCAGGGAACTGACCTGCGTCCTGCACTTGTTTTCCGAGTGAGAATCACCCTGGCTACTAGCACCTCCGACCCCCCACCCCAGATCTGCACCACTCACTCCAGCGCCACCAGCCACAGGGGAAAATTTCAGTTTGAATTCATTAAAACTACATGAGCCGGCCTGCAAACCCAAAGGTCGCTGGTTCAATTCCCAGCCAGAGCACATAACCAGGTTGCAAGCCAGGTCTCCAGCCAGGTCCATAGCTGGAGGCAGCTGAAAGGCAACCACACATGGATGTCTCTCTCCCTCTCTGCCTCTCTTCCTTCCCTTCTCCCTGGAAATAATAAATAAAATCTTTTAAAAAATTAATTAACTAACATAAAATAAATGAAAAACTCAGTTCCTCCATCACACTGACCAGAGTTCCCTGCGCCACCACATGCACACCGTGGACCAGAGCTTTACCAAGCGTGCCCCGGAATGTGACCCACTGAGGCACAGAAAGAGCCCAGCAGAGAAGGGGCTCCAGGATTACCAGCCAGCTGAACAAGCCCTTCCTGAGCCCCTTTAGTTTCTTTACAGCCCCTCGGTGGAGAAAGGAGGTGCGCGGCCTCCCCCAGCAAACCAGCCGCAACCGGCGCGGCGACCGCAGCAGCAGCGCCCCCTGCCGGCACTCACGTTGCAGCTGTGGTTAATGAAGCGCGCGAAGTTGCCGCACTTGGTGGCATCAATGATGGTGTCGTGGTCCACCCGGAACATGTAGCTGCTCCCGATGCCCTCGTCTTCATAGCGTTTCTCCCTCATGTCTGCGATCACCTGGCCGGGAAAAGGCCTCAGTCCAGGCGGGGCTGGTCCCGCGCCCGCCCCCACGCCCGGCGCAGGGCAGCACCTACCTGGCGGATGTTCTGGCCCACGTACTCGATGACCATCTCGTCCGCCGCGATGGGCTCCATGGCGAACAGGCCCCAGTCGTGAATGTGGCTCTTGCAGAATTTGAGCTTTTTCTTCCGGAACTGAGGGCAGCAGGGAGAGGAGGCGTGAGAGCCTTGGGTTCAGGTCCCCTGCCACCCCTGTTGCCCAGATCTGGCCCAGCCTCACCTTGAGCTGGTTGAACTTGAGCAGGTCGCTGTCACAGCTGCCAGTGAAGGAGGACAACAGGCGGCGCTGCTCTGACCGCCGCTCGGAGCCGGCCCGGGTGGAGGCATGCGGCTGCGCTGGAATGCTCATGCCCTGCGGAGGCGGGCAGGGGACAGTCAGGGGACTGGTGCCACTGACCACGGTACCCTAAGCCCTGGGTCCCAGCTGCCCCAATTTCCTTGCTCTGGCCTTACCTGGGCCTGTCCTGACCCAACTGCCATCTCTCCTTCCTGCCAGAATTTGCCAGTGCTCAAGCCCCTCCGTCAAGATAAGGATACAACTTTCCTTCCACTCTTGCCATCTGTCCCAGCCTCAGCCAGGAGACCTGGAAGTACCTCCACTTCTCCAGCAGATGTAAGAACATGTTTAGCCCCTACTCCCTTCCCCCTGGCTCTCACCACAGTCCTCCTCACCTCCCTGAGTGTTCAGTCCTAGAGTCTTCCTCCTCCTCCTCAAATCCCTTCCTTCTCTTGGCCTCCCACTTCCCCACACGCGTGAGCCATCCGAGCTGTGGCCTCCCGTTAACATCTCCATCCTGATGATGCCTATTGGTTGCTGGATCGAAGTCCCCCTCCTCCCATTTCTATGGTACCCAGCTGCCTACCATGCCTCATTACCCAGATGTTCTGCAAACCCCACACTCAAGCTGTCCCCAAGTGAAGGTGCCACTTCCCTTCTACCTGTCTGGTACCCAGCTCCCCAAAACCAGTCCCACCCAATTCCCTGGTCCCTTAGACCCAATCCGATCCCAGTCCTATCCACTCAATGCCCTAACATTCTCATGTGCCTGATATTCTTTCAAGGGCATCCACTTTTCTCCTTATAGACATTCAGATCCAAGCTACCTGCCCGTCTGGGGTAGGACCTACAGCAGCTGTGTCACAGCCTCCCGCTGGCCCCTGTGGTCAACTCTCCACACAACAGCCAACGTGAGCTCTGACAATCCTGGATTGAACCATGTCACCCTCACCTCCTCTCAAAGCCCACCTGTGGCTTCCTGCCATTCCCAGAAGACAAATCTAAATCTAACCTCATCAGCAATTTCCAAAACCCTCCCTCATGACCTGTTCTCTGACTACAACTAGCCTTTCCTTTGCCACCCACTGGGTGCCTCCCTGCCTCAGGGCCTTTGCACAAGCTGTTGTCGCTATGTGGAGCCTGCTAAACTCAATGAACTCCTCACCATTTTTAAAGCTTTCTCTTGACGTCTTTTTCTACATCTCTGTGGTCTCGCCCAGTTATCCACATGGCTTCTTTCCTTTATTCAGATCTGACTCAAATGACACATTCTTTTGACCCTGACCTGCCAATCCATAACCTCCTCTCCTGTTTTTTCCTTAGCATTTTCTCTGCCTGGCATCCTACTTGTTCACTTATTTCCTCTCCCCCATTAAAATGCAAGTTCCACGAAGAAAAAGGTTTTGTCTTACTTACAGCTGTACCTCCAAAGGAGTGTCTAGAACCCAGCAAGGACTCAAATGGTATTTGCTTAATTAAAAAATAGAATGAACTTTCTGGAAGCGCAACTCAACTCTGCTCATATCCCTGATTACTCTTCAGAGGCTGTCTACTGCCCACCCCTCACCTTACCCCTCACGCTCGAGCAGCCAGGTAAGTAACTACATCCATGTGCCAGTCTCTCTGGCTCCACAACCCTTCAACCTGCCTGCACCTCACCTAGGAAGGACCCCACCCACTGCCCAGCCAAAAGGTCCTGTGTCCAGGCACCCGATGGCAGTACCTGCGTGTCTGTGGGGGGCTCGTCTGTGCTGGCGCGGGTGTTATTGAGGTATCTGATCTTGTCCTTCTTGTCGATGGTGTAGAAGCCCTCGCTGCGGGCACAGCCTGTCACATGCTCAGGGATGTCATCATCCCGTTTCTTTTTCTTTGCTGAAGAGAGGCTGGTGGGTGGGTGTGGGTCAAGGGCCACATGGACATGGATGGCAAGCCCCTCCTGGTCCCTCAGGAGACTGATCCCACCAGCCCTGACTCTCCACCTTCTATCTCTAGGAAGCGGGAATGTGCACCCTCCCTGCCCACCACCACCCCTGGTCCGTGGGCCAACTCCATGGATGACCAAGGTTATCAAGGATCCCTAGCTGCACAGCCCTGGGCATGTTTTATTAGCTATGTTCTGCCGGTTTCCCCATCTGCAAACTGGGTTATTAACGATGCCTCTCTGGGTGACTCCCTGAGCTCCGGGGACATTCTTGCCATTCCTAGAAGACAACTCTAAATCTAACCTCATCACCAATTTCCAAAACCCTTCCTCATGACCTGTTCTCTGACTACAACTAGCCTTTCCTTTGCCTCCCACTGGGGCCTCCCTGCCTCAGGGCCTTTGCACAAGCAGACTTCCTAACGCAGGGTGAGTGCTCGCTATGTCAGGCCAGCGCCCCCAGGGACAGCAGCTCCAGCTCCACCTGCTGCTCCCCTCAGGGCAAGTGACTCTGGGCAGGCTGAAAATCCCTTCCGAGTTTCAGACTCTCCACACGATGTGTATGAGCTGTAAGGAAGACCCAATTCGGTGACGGGAGCCCAGGAAGAGCAGGCCTGTGGCCGGTCTCTGCCGCTGCTTCCTTGTACAACCACAGGCTTCCACTTGGGCCAGAGACTGCTAACTCTGGGGGTGTGCTGGGCCTGGCACAGGGGCGTGTTTACCAAGTGCCTGTGCATAGTCGGTGGATCCTGGCCCAGCACCGGCCCACAGACCCTGCTCTGTAGGTGACGGCCACTTAGGCTATTGCCTTCATGGGTCCTGTGGGAGAGGAGACTGTGGGGGTGAGGATTCCTAGTACTAGAAGTGGGGCCCCCTGACAACACCTGGTAGGATATAGGGATGGTAGACCCAGAGTGTGTCATTGAGCCAGTCCATGCCATTGTCCTGCTGCAGCAGCCGCTCGTAGGTGACACACAGGAAGCGGATGTCCTCCTCATCGATGCCACCGTTCCAGATGTCATAGAGGATGGTCATCTCCTCAAACTCTGTCCGGGGCCGGAAGAGGGGCTGCGGCGGGGAGAGCTCGGGCGAGTCTGAGGCCATCAGGTCCTCGTGGCGCTTCTTGGGCGGCCGGCGCCAGGAGCCTCGCACCTTAGCCAGGTCCATGAGCTCCTCCGTGACTTCGTCACGTCCGCGGGGACCCGGAGGGATGGCCTCAGAGAGCCACTGGTTCTCTAGCTCCTTAAAGGGCAGCTTGGTGGGCTCAACAGGGGGTGGGGGTGGGGGCGGGGGAGGTTGGGGAGGCAGGGGAGGTGGAGGGGCCGGGATCCCCGTGTTCCGGAAGTCCAGGGTCACGGTCCTGGGGTCATGGGTGCTAGGGAAGACAGGGGTCTGTGGCTGGGCTGGCAAGAGCAGAAGGTCCCTGCCAAGGGCAGGCCCCGCTGGTGGCCGGACCAAGGGCCCATCCAAGGAGAGCATGGCTGGCGGGGATCGCCGGGGCCGGCCCGGCTTCCTCTTGATGGGGGTCGGGCAGGGGGCCAATGGGGCAGGCAGCAGGGGTGGCAGCTGGGCAGGGGTCCGAGTCTGAGGCCGCAGGACGGGTACAGGCAATGCCAACGGCAGAGGCAGAGGCAAGGGCAGAGGGAGTGGCAAGCCCGTCTCCAGGAGCACCTGGGAGGGCAGGGGGCTGGGCCGCTCGTCCCGCCGGCCAGCCGGGATGGGGCAGACAGGCAGGAGCAGGGGCCCGCCGGGCTCGGGGAAAGTGGGAGTAAAAGTAAAGTCCCGGCCAGGTGTCCTTGGGAGGCCCCCGCTGCTCAAGCTGGGGGACTGGGATGGGTAGGAGAAGGGGCTGCCGGGCACCTGCGGGGAGCTCAGTGACAGGCTACTGCTGCCCCCCGACAGCGGGGGCTCCCCACTTGGGGTGGCCGGCACCGTCTCTGTGCTCTGCGACTTGGCCAGGCTGCCAGCGAGGCCTGGAGTACGCGGGAGCTGGTCCTCGGCGGGAGGCTCCAGAGGGGCTGGTGTGCATGGCAGGTCTGGGGTCTCGAGCTCAGGAGGAGGGCTAGGGGGCCGGGGTGGTCGAGGCGGCGGCAACGGCGGCTGCAGTAAGGGACGCAGCACGGGGGGCTCGGGCTTCACTTCCAGGTCCTCCCCTGCAGAGATGGGCGAAAACCGGCCATCGTTAGCTGATTCAAACATCTCTCAGGGCCCTGTTTCTGATGCCCTACTACGCGCTCATCACCCGACTGACTCAGAGCCCTGAGTCCCTTGAGATTCTTCCGAGTATCAACCGGCTCCACCACCTACCCACCAGCTAAACCACTCAAGAACAGCTCAGCATCCAGCCCAGGGTCAGGTACACAGTAGGTGCTTAATAAACGCTGAAGTAAATCAAAGGTGGAGACGTGGTTGCTAGCCTTTGATGCTCTCTTTAGAGCAGCGTTCTGCCCTAGCTGGTGTGGCTCACTGGATGGATCACATCCTGTGAACCAAGAAAATTGGCTCCGATAACAGAGCTATCGCATAAAATTCAGGTTTCTTTTCTGCTGGACTTGTCAGAGCCTTGAAGGCTTTCTCCTAACATTCCCCCCGACTGTCACATAATACATTTTCTAACTTATCTACTGTTACCCGCCACCCTGCCCTAGAACGTAAGCTTTACAAGGGTAAATATTGTTGTCTATTTGGCCTCCCGATGCAACGTTAGTACCTAGAACAGTACCAGCGATGCAATAAAGTCTTAATAAAACACTCGTGACAGTATTAAAAGACCTGTGACTCTGTAGCCAGATAACACGGAACTATACAAACTGCTCCAGGTCTCTCCTGTAGGACTTACTAGAGGTATTAACTAAACACACATAGCTGTATGAGTTTAAACTAATTAAAATTCAGTAACATTACAGATTTGAGTGTACAGTATTGGACCGGGCAGAGGGCAAACGCTTCTATTGCTGCAGGAAGTTCTCCTGGATGACACTGTCTGGGTCCTGATTATGCCCCATGCAGCTCCGTCAAGAGATGGAAGGTTCGTGTCCTCGGCCACTCTCACCTGGCCCAGCACCCCAAAGCCTCCCCCACCTGCCCGTCACTAAAGTGACCATGGACACCTGCCCCTCTTTCTGGGGAGCATCTTGCAGGACTAATGGTCCAGGGAGGAGTCAGTGGGGAAATGCTGGCACATTATATACACGTCCTCCTGATCTCTCCTATGACACGGCCTCATGGGGAGGACAATGTCCACCCATCCCATTTCACAGATGAGAAAACTGAGGCTCAGAAAGGCTGTGTAATTCACCCCGAGGAGACTGGGCTCATGCTGCTTCCGTCCCCACCACACTCCCAGTGGCTGCCGGCATTACCTCGAGCGGGCTCCGGGGAGGGTGGGAGGTGGGCCATCTCTCTCGCTGGGGGCTCTGGGGACAGAGATCGGGCCCCTTCCTGGTTCAGACACGGCTCCTTGGGGGGCTCCGTGCAGCTGGCCAGCTCCTTTACGCTCACAGGCACGGGGGGCTCTTCTTGCACAGGGGTCTGCTCCTCCGGGACTCTGTCCTCGGCCTCAATGTCGCCCTCTCCGTCTGAGCCCAAGGGCTTCATCATGGGTCCCCTCGCCGCCATGTCCTTCTCAAAGTCCTCCTCGGGAACAGTGGCAGCCATGCTCTCCTGGGTGGTGGTCTCCTCCTCCTCCTCCTCTTCCTCCTCCTCCTCCTCCTCCTCCTCCTCCTCCTCCTCTTCTTCCTCCTCCTCCTCCTCCACTGCCACCAGCTCTTCTTCATCCTCCGAGGAGGAAGAGGAGGACGAGGACTCGGAGCTGGATTCAAACTCAGAAGACCCAGAGGTCTCGCTGGGAGAGCTCGCTCCAGACTTGCAGGTGGCGCTGCTGGTCGTCTCCTCTGGGCGGGGGACACAGGCAGGGGGCCTCTTGTTACCCGAGGGGCCCCACCAGATGCTTCCCAGGGGCTCCAACGGGTGACACATGGCCTGAGCGTGGCCCTCAGAACTATGGGGGGCGGGGGGTGTGCATGCGTGTGAACCAGTCATCTTAAAATTGAGGTAAAATCCGCAGAACGAAAACTAAGCATTTTCAAGCTGACGGCTCAGCGGTACCTGGTACATTCGCAGTGAGCGCCACCACAGCCTGCCCCTTCCAAAGCCCTTCAGCGTCTACCCCCAGCCCTCCACCCCTCGCCCCAAGCCACCACCGGTCGGCTTTCTGCCTCTACAGGCGGACCTATTCTGGACATTCACGCGAATGGGATCAGAGGTGACATCGACTGTGTGTTTCAAGGAGTTCACATTTCAAAGGCAAGAAACTTTACCCGGAAGTACAGGTAACCTTGCTCAGGCTCTGCCCTCTGTGGAGGGACCCCGGGCCAGGCCAGGGACCGCAGGCCGCCCCACTCACCTCCATCCGAGTCCCCTTCCTCCTTGTCACTGGCCTCCGACACAGCCAAGTCTTCGTCGTCATTCTTAGACTCTTCCTGGCCGTCACTGTCATCATCCTCCTCCTGGGGGAGAGGGAGAATGGGTGAGACACAAGGTGCCCCTCCCCGGATCAGGGCCACCGGGCCTCCCCAACCTGAACGGCACCTTGTCTGAGGTGGATGAGGTGGAGGAGGATGAGATCCGGCTTCTGGGGCCTTCATCCTCTTCCTCCCCCTCCTCCTCCCCCTCCTCTTCCTCCTCCGTGCTCTCCTGCTCCTCCTTGTCGGAGGCCGAGGATGAAGGCGAGGTTGTGGAGGACCCAGAGGAGGAGGACGCTGATGATGACGAGGACACCGACAGGGACTCCTTCTCGTCCTCCTCCCCGCCGCTGTCCAGCTCCAGCGGTCGAGCTGGCCGCCGCCGCACCCCCACACCCTTGGGGTCCCGCTTGGCAAGCTCGCAGGGGGCATCTGCCATGTCTCGGTCTCGCTCACGCTCTGACTCTGCGGGGAGGCGAGGTGGGTGTCAGCCGGGCTGGGAGGACACGGAAGGAGGAAACCCCAGAGCCCGGTCGGGGGTGGGCAGGCACAAACCTTCATCTTCTTCATCCACGGAGGTTGAGGGCCGAAGCCGCTTGGGGTCTCCGGCGGAGGCTGCGTCGGGTGGCTCCTTCCTTTTGACCTTGAAGGAAGGCAGGCGGATGGCCCCACGCAGCCCTATGCCCAGGCCCAGGCCCTCATAGCCCAGGCCCTCGCCCTTGCTCCACGACTCTAGCAGGCACGGCGTGATGCGGTCCTTGGGCTTCGGCCGGTCCTCATCCTTGTGCTCGCCTGACTTGACGGGAGTCAGTGAGGCCTGGGGGGCAAGAGAAATGTCACCATGGTTACAGTGCTGCCAGAGGCCCCACTGGGCGGCACTTCCCGAGCAGCCTGCCTTCCTCCAACAGTGATAGCCGCTAACTGGTCACTTCCTTTCCGAGAGCCAGCCACCGTGCACACCCACCACAAGTCTCAGTTTCCTCACCGGCCAAGGAGAAGGACCACCTCCGCTACCTGCCCCAGATTGCTGGCTTTCCCACTTTGGACACTGGCATCCACAAGAACCTCATAAGTGCAGTCGGTACCACGGACCCACCAGTTTCATAAGTAACACTCACACCATCCCACGTCGGGGGTGTGGACAGTAGCATTTCCAATACTGTGTCTTGGGAGAAGAGCTGGTGCCTGGCTAGGTTCTGGCCCACCCACCTTAGCCATCCGTTCCTTCTTCGCCCACCACTCATCGAAGGCCCGGAAGGCCACCACCTCCACCATCTTGCGGTTCAGGTCACGTTTCATGATGGCCTTGAGCTCTTTGAGCACCACCAGCAGGACACCGTCCACGGTGGCCTTGTGTGGGTCCTCCTGACGCGGCATGTAGCCTGGAGGTGGCACTGATGGATCAAACTTGGGCAGGGGTGGCCAGGGCTGCCCCCGACCTGGGCCCGTGTTGCTCAGGGTAAAGGGACCCCGGTAGGGGGGCAAGTTGACAAACTGTAGCCCAGCTGCAGCTGCCATGAAGGGCGGGTAGGGGCAAGCGCCCTGGCCCGTCATCAGACGGCTCAGCATTTGCGTTTGCATCTGGAAAGACATGGGCATGCTGCCCCACTGGCCGCCCAGCACATGGCTCATGTCCACCTGCATCACGGGAAACAGCCCCGGCGGGAAGGGCGGCAGAGGTGGCAGGATGGGCGGTGGTGGGACACCAGGTGGTGCTGGCAGGGGCGGCGGGGGCACTGTCACGGCTGGGTGGGCTGGGGGCGGTGGGGGCGGCGGCGGTGGCAGAGGTGGCGGCATGGGGAAGCCAGGCTGTGGAGGGGGCGGTGGTGGGGGTGGGGGCAGCGGTGGGAAGCCCGGGGGTGGGGGCAGCGGCAGGTTTGGGGCCAGCACGGATGGGGCGCCCACAGCCGCTGCCCCTGGGGTCACCACCATAGACTTGGGACAGTCGGCGCTGGTGATGGGGGCTGAGGGCATTTCGTCATCGGAGATCTCCATGTCCTCTCCGGAGGACTGCTGGCCCTGGGGGGAAAAGGGAGGCAGCAGTGAGTGTGAGCCTGGGAGGCCGGGCCAGCTCCCGCCACCCCCTTCTGAACCCCTGCGGTAGAGAAAGGGCCTTCTGTAGGACTATTCTGCAAGACTGAATCCTGCGGTGCTAACCCTGGTCTCCTCCCTCCCTAGCCACACGCTCTAAGCAAGTCATTTAACCTCCCTAAGCCTCAGTTTCCCTGTGTGCAGAACAGGCATCATAGTACCTGCCTCATGGGGGGTTATCATGAGGATTTAGTCACTTTTTCAAACACTCAGCCAGCCCTGTTTCAGAAGCTGACAACATAGTGGTGAACAAGACACATCAAATTCTCACTCTCATGAGCTGAACTTCTAGAGGGAAGAGGCACAAGGCAACCAAGATGAAGGCACGAAATACATAGTCTGTCCTAGAGAAAGAGAAAGCTGGGAAGGGAGTTGGGGTGAGAGGAGGAAAACAGATTCTGTTTCAGTTTGGATTCAGAGAAAGTAATGCTAATAATTAACACTTTCACAGCGTTCCGTATGTGCCAGGCACCCTTCTGGGCCCTTCACATCCAGTGACTCAGTCAATCCTCAGAACTCTACAAAGTAGGGCTGTTACCTCTGTTTTCACTACATCATCAATTGGAATACCCAGCGCTTAAATAACTTACCCAAGGCCACACAGCCAATAAGAGATGGAGCCAGGATTCAAACCCAAAAGTGGCTCCCAGCCTGCGCTCCCAGTCAGCCTGCCACCCCTCACTATGACAGAAAGCCAGGGCAGAGGGGACAATACGAATAGAGGGGGTCAGCAGGAGGTGTACCTTCACCTTCCTTAACTACTCTTGTCACCTAGTCCCGTGGCTGCACACTTAGCATGGGCCAGAGTGGGGCTGTCTGTCTGTCTCTCTCTCTCGCTCTCTTTAAATTGTAAACTTGTTGGATTCGTTGGAGTGACACTAGTTCCAGGGTACAATTCTATCATATGTCATCTGTACATACTGTGTGTTCACCACTCCAAATCAAGTCTCCTTCTACCACTATTCATCCCCCTTCTTCTACCTCTCCCACCCTCCTTCCCTCTGGTAACCCCCACATTGTCTGTATCTATAAGTTTTTGGGTTTTTGCTTAACCTCATCACCTTTTTAACCCAGCCACCCCCAACCCCCCTCCCCTCTGACAGCTGTCAGTCTGTTCTCTGTATCTCTGAGTCTATTTCTATTTTGTTTATTGATTTGTTCTGTTTATTGGATTCCACATGTAAGTGAAATCATACGGTACTTGTCTTTTTTCTGACTGGTCTATTTCACTTAGCAAAATGTTCTCTAGGTTTACCCGTGCTGTCACAAAAGGTACGACTTCTTTCCTTTTTTATGGCTAAGTAGTATTCCACTGTGAATATGTACCACAGCCTTTTTATCCACGCATCTACCGATAGGCATTTGGGCTGCTTCCAAATCTCGGCTATTGTAAATAACACTGCAGTAAACATAGGGGACCCATTTCTTCTCTGCACAATGTGGGGCTCTACTCCAGACCCTCTTGACAGGTGACAAAAAACTTCCTAGAGGGTCAAAAGACACTGGTCCATGAGGCAGAGCCAGTCAGAATCAGGCCAGGACTCGAGCTCAGGATGCTCTGCCCAGGAGGGGATGTCCCTGGAATGTGCCGGGTAACAGGTGCACAGGGGAGGAGTCAAAACGGCCCCAGCTCTAAAGTGGGCAAGAGCCCCTGTCCACTGGGACGGCAGTGCCTTCCCAGGGGGTCCACCTGGTGGAGGTGAGCCAAAGGACAAGCAGAGGTAGGGAGAAAAGGGTCAGGCCACCCCCAGGCTCTGTGTCAGAATAAGAGGCAAGAAGGTGCCCTGGATGAACTTGGCGGGACCTCAAGACAAGGAGTGCTTTGGCAGGCCAAGGGGGAGGGGACAGTGCAGACTGCAGGTGACAGGCCAGCCTGCAGGTGAGGGAGGCCTCAAAGGAAAATGTGGGCTGGGAGAAGAATCCCAAACCTCTGGCTGCAGCAGGAAGCTCTGGATTTTGCTAGGTCCTCTCTATTTGCCCTTCTCCACCCCCTCGCCCCCAGCGGCCCCCAGGGTCCCCCAGGCACACGCTGCAGGCTCGGCCTGGTACTCAGGGGCAGCAGCCACGAAATCAGCCAGGACGGAGCGCGGCCCCTGAGCAGAGGGTTAACGCGCAGGTCCCTTTGGCCACCCAATCAATCGCGAGGCAGGGATCCGCACTCAGGTCCTTGGTCTGCCCCTCCCTCCAGCCCTCCGGGTGTCTGGGGGTGGGAACCGGTCGGAACTAAGCGAGCCCGCCAGCAACCCCGCCGCGCCTGCAGCTAACCTTGCAGCGGGGCTGCGGCCCGGACAGCGGGGGACAGGCGCTCCGGCCACCCCATTTCACTGACAACGAAACTGAGACTGGGAGGAAAAGTGCCTTCACCAAGGCCAGGTAACCAGAGAGTGACAGAGCTGGGACCCGAGGCTCAAGGCCTGGAGCCTGCAGTTTTAACCCCCAGCCCCTGCGAGGTCAGGGAATCGCCCGGCCACGGCCGCACGGGCTCTGAGCGGCTCGAGCTCCGGTTCAGTCCCGAGGAGCCGGGGTGCTGCTCTCCCGGCTGCCGGCAGGGGGCGCCCGAGGGCCGGCCTAGAGGTTATTGGTCCTCAGACGTCCCGGGTCACAGGTGTGGGGGCGGCATCCCGCACCCTAGTTCTCTAGGCCTCCGTCTCCCCTTCCCTACTGTGACCCGGTGGGAGTCCACTCCCTCCGACTACTCCGCGCTTCCCAGCCGTGGACTAGCTGGTCACGTGGTAAACATCCCCTAACCGTAGGCAGCAGAGCGGGAGGGAAGAAGGGAGGGTGGCAGGGCCAGCAGACCCCCACTCCTGCACACCTGTCAACCCCCCTTGGCACCTGAAACCACTTCCCTAGAACTGCCTGGAGGGCCCCTGGAGCCCCAGCCACCTGCGGTCCCCTCCTGGGCAGGCCACGTTCTTCTCTGTTCCTCCCTGAGGCAGTCAAACCGGCCTAATCAAAGGGCCTGGGAAGCGGAGGACCCTCCTCCCCGCCGCCCACAGGGGCACAGAGCTCTGGCTAAGCCCCTCCCTGGCTGCTCAAGGCCACCAGGACGCAGGACCCGCACAGCGCTCCAGGGGGGCCGAGCAGGTGCCTGGACCAGGAACAGGGAGGAGCTGCATCAAGGAAGATGACCTAATATCCCCCCTCCAGGGAATGTGGCACACAGCACCCGGCCCCCCATCCCGAAGCTGGAGATTTAGGCAATGAGACCCCAGGAGAGGATCCAGGGGTGAGAAGAGAGTGGTGGGGTAGACAATGGTGGCCTGCTTCGGGTGGTGGCCCAGCCCCTGGGCCAGTCCTTAACTCCTTCACTACCGGAGCCAGAGAAGTGGGAGAAGACAGGGAGTTTCAATGCTCTCCCTGTCTGCCTACCAGCCACGGGTTTCCCTTCTCTTTGGGAAAGTGCCCTGGAGCTCCCTCCTTCTCCTCAACCTTTCTGAGCTTCAGGTCTAGCCCTGATCATCCCCAAGCCACCAGAGAGAAGGCCCAGGACTGCCACCACAATCCATACTCTCTGGGATCTCAGCAAACGCCTACCAAAGAAGATCAAGCCAGAAATGAGCCCTAAGAAGTCTTGACTGCCCCTAGCAGAACTAGGTCATGTTTCCCTTCTCTCCATGGCTGTTAGGGAGCTCAGAGCCAAACCAGTTGCTGGATCACAACCTGGTTCTTTTTGCATCCTCTTTTTATTCTCTAAACACTGACCTGTTCTTTCGGCTGCCCTAGCCCTGCTGCTTCTATGTCTTAGCTAGTTTTCCAAGATGATGTTTTAAAGGGGTGAAGAGGGAGACATATGACAGTCAAAAGCATCCCAGACAAAGATGGACAGAAATGGTGGTACCTCATCCATCTTCTCTGAGGTTGGGGTCCTGTCTCCAGCCCGGTCCAAGGCCATCTCAGCTGTCTGGCCCAGAAGACCAGTAGGGTCCGGGGGGCCTGGCTCGGGTGGGGGCCGGGGCCCCAGATCAAGGTCATCGTCCTCATCCGAGTCTGGCAGTGGCGTGGGGCTAATATCCTCCAGGCCGGTGCTGGAGGGACGTGAGGAAGGAGGTGTGGGGCCTCGAAAGCCCGGTTGGGAGTTAGTGCCAAAGGGGGGCAGCGGGGAGAGCTGGGAGGAGGAGGAGGAGATGGGGCTGCCCTCCATCTGCAGCTCCGTGTCCGAGTCCTGTTCCGGAAGGAAGGGCAGCTTGGTACGCTGCTCCTTCAGCAACATCTCGATGCGGGAGTCCAGGCTGTCGTGGGGCTTCTCCAGCCCTGTAGGCGATGACTCCAGTGTCGGAGTGCCCGGACTGTCACAGGGCTCTGGGCTCCAGCCGAAGGTTGGCCGGCCACCCAGCTCCATGCTGTTGGCATCGGGGGGAGGTGGGCCGGGTGGTGTGCCCGGCTTCTCCTTGGTCAGGAGCTCAGTGGGGGGTGGGGGTGGGGGCGCAGGTGCTCTCCGGAACTCCCCACTGTCACGGGCTCCAAAGGCAGTTGTCGTGGTGGGCTCCTCGGGGGGTGGGGGGAAAGGGGGTACAGGGGTTTGATAGGGAGAGAAAGCCGACTTGAACGTGACTCCAGGAGCAGGGGTCGCATGGGGAGGTGGTGGAGTGTGGGCAAACGTGGCTGAATCCTGTGGCTGGGCCTTGAAGGGAGGGCCACCACTGGCCCCACTGCTGCTGACTGCCCCGAATGGCAGGTCCACAGAGCCCCTAAAGGCAGCCGTGGCCCCAGCCACCACCGTGACCGCAGAAGAGTTGTGGACATAATGGTGCTCGTGGCGGCGGTTGTAGGCGTCCGTAAACTTGCTCTCGTGGCGCCGGGCCTTGAAGGTCACTGTGGGGTCCTGGCTGAAGAGGTAGGAGGGTGTGGGCTGGCGACTGGAATAGCTGGAATCCTGCGAGAAGGGGGTGCCCAGGCGAGGTGTGAGCGGTGTGCCCTGTCCATAGGAGTTGGGTGTGTCCAGGCGACAGCTGGAGTAAGCAGTGTCCTGGGAGAAGGGCGTCCCACCACTATTTGGGGTGACAGAGGATGAGCCGGAACCACAGCCTGTAGACAGGCTGCCATCCTTGAGGCGCTTCAGGGCATCTGATAACTAGAGAGAGAGAGAGAGGGAGGGAGGGAGAGAGAAGAGAGGTGAGATCCCGGCGGGGTGGGGGAGAGGGGGACAGGAATTGGGATGGGGCTCTTTCCCTGTCACTCCGGCTGCCAGGAGCTCAACATGGCCGCTTTAGAACTACAACCTGGTAAAAGTAGGGGTCAGGGGAGACTGAACAGAGTGTCCGGATGGTCCTAAGTTTCCTCTACTCTCGGGGTAGCCAACTATCCTCAGAGAATCTGGAAGGTTTTTCCTACTCCCTGAGGCTAAGGACAGAAGGTCCTGTCATCTTGGTTTGAACTGGGATTGTCCTTCTGTCTTAGGCTGGCCGAAATCAAAGACCTTCCAGGCAGGGGCAGCAGGAAGAACAAGGGTCTTGGGAGCAAGGGGGTGGCCTGGTGTTCCTGAGGGCAGCTGGGCTGGGGCAGAGGACACATCAGGCCCCTCTTTGCAGAGCATGACCGACAGTCTCCTTCCCCAGCTTGGGCAGAGGGCACATCAGGGAGCTGGTGATGGGGGAGGAGGGGTGGAGAGACTGATGGTGGTAAACCCACCTGCAAGGTCTCGTTCACAATCGGAGAGGCGGCATCCAGCTCCCCGACTGGGAGGGTCTGGGGTGTGTACCGGCCCGTGACCAACAGTTCATAAAACCGCATTCGGGTTTCCCCTGGGAAAGGAGAAGGGAGGGAGGGTTCAGCCAGGCTCCTGGCAGGGGCAGCCCCCGCAGGCTAGCCTCCTTGATGGTCCCCTCCTTGGGGCTAACACCCCAAGCCTGAGGAAGCTGTGTGACCATAACCAAGTTCCCAACTCTCTTTGTACCTCACTCATGAGTCCCACCTGCTCGAAGGAAAGATTTTTCTCATCGTGAGACAGGCTGCAATGACTCTGGGCTGGGATTCCCCCAAATACAGAATGCCACCCCCAACACAGAGCCCCTTCCTGTCACCTGGGCACCCAAAGAAACAGTCAGGTCTTCCCAGTCCTCGTAGTAAGTGGAAAAGAGGTGACAGTTCATTGTTAACTGTCGGGAGCCAGGTGACCAGCAGCTTATAAAACACATGCTAATACAAAGTTCTGTGAGGCCCACAGGCCTCCTGGTCCGACCAGAGTCCCCAGCTCTATTTGGGACTGGTCCCACCGAGCCCCGTCTGGTAACCTTCCACCCGTCCCAGCAGAGGCCACTACAGCCCGGGGCCCCAGATTACTGATATTTATAGTGCCCTGAGAGGCAGCTGCTTACTTATGCAAAGGAGACAGGTTCCTTGAGCTACACTTACTGGTCTCTTTCTTGAAATACAAACTTAGTTGACAGTCTCTGAGGGCCCCCTCCTTTTTTCTTTTTTCAGAAATGAGATTTTGGTGAAAGCTGGCTGCTCCTTAGAAAGGGAGGGGGCTCTCCACTCAGTTCCCAGGATTTCAGCTACCCAAGGGGACTGTAGATTTGAAAGGGTCTGTAAATTCCCCGCTCCCCCCACCAGAGACTGGGAAACTAGAGCTGGGGGCAAAGAGGGTGTGGAACCTGGACTTGGGCCCCTAGGAGACTCAGAATGAGGCACAGGTCAGCAGAGTTTATGGGACAACAGTGCCCGCCCAGGACCAGCCTCCATCCACAGCCCCCAGCAAGGTCTCAGAGACTCAGTCCATATACATTCGTTGTGAAAACCAAAAATAAAGGCTCAGATTTCCCTGCCTTGCGTTTTGTGTGCCCTGGTAGGTGGAAGCCACCCACCTAAGCCCACTCAGAGACATCAAAGGGCTCTGCACCCAATCCCAGGGCTGACTCGTCCCCAGAGTACCTGCCACCTATCTTAGCACCTATCTTGGTGGTAACTGCAGTCCTTGCTGGGCCCTCCAGCCAGGGTCCGGGAGCCTCCCAGGACCCAGAGGGTAGGAGGTGTGGCCTCCCAGCCCGCCTCTCCCAGCAGCCAGCAGGGAGTGCGCACAGCGCCGGGAGGTGCTGCTGTCTCTTTAAGAGAGAGGAGGGAAGCCACAGTGTCAACCCTAAAGCACCCAGAGCAGCCCGCCCTGCACTATCTGGAACATTATCAATGAAATCGCACTCGGGGACCAGATTGCTTCCCACTTTCAGGGGGCAGGGGTGGCACGGAGCAGGGGGGCACCTCGGATTGCAGGAAGACTTCCTAGTTGAGGGACCTACTCTTGATGCGCTTCAAGGCATCCTAGTGGGTCTCCCTCAACCCCTCCCAAATAAATAAACCCAGACTCCTCCCCTCACACGGAGGGAAACTCTGGGGACCGTCTAAACCCAGGCCACCGGGGCTCTAGAGGGGCCCTCTGGGGTGTCAGCAGTGGGGAAGCCTCCGGTGGTCCCTAGGGTTGCGGTGGCCAAGGACCCACATTTGGTAAATTATAGCTTGTCTCCTAGCAACAGACAACACATTTAGCTCCATGTGACTTGACTCTCAGGAGGGGGCCAAAAAAGGGGAAAGGTTGTAGTGGGGCACCCAAAGGTGAGGGGGGGTCCCCCACACTGCCAGAGAGGCTCAGGGAGGAGAAGGGGCCACACTGATAGGTCCTGAGCTCCTCTAAAGACATCCGGAGCAGCCCCACTCACCTTTGGTGTCCAGCTCCACGTGGATGATATTGCCCATGACCGAAGTGCTATGCAAGTGCTGAACTGCCTCTTTAGCTCCCCTAACCGTGGCAAAGACCACCTTGGCAATGCCCAAGTGCTTCTTGGTCTTGGGGTTGTACAAAATCTCCACCTCCTCCACCTCCCCATACTTCTTGCACATGTCCCTCAGGAAGTTTTCGCGGATGTTATCATTCAGCTTGGCAAATGTCACCTGCTTCGGAGGCACTGGGCCCACGTAGAACTCATCGATCTGGCAGGAGATGAGGGGGGAGGGAATTTGGAGAACGTTGAAATCGAAGGGAAAACACAACATTCCCCGTTAGCCTGCCCGTTGAAAACAATGAAGGGTAAAAAAAAAATAAAAAATTTTTGGAAAAAAAAATGCACGCGGGCGGGCCCGGGAAGCGGAGCATTAAATCGTTTGGAACGTGGAAGTCCTCCGGGTTCGAAAGGAAAGGGGAAAAAGAAACAGTTTCTCTTTCCCGACACCCCCATTCCGGCCTCCCCTCCCTGCTGCCGGGCCAGGGGCGACCCCTCGGGCTAGCAAGGGGTCCCTCTAAAGCCTTGTGGCTGGGAAGGGGGGCGGGTCCCTGGGCCAAACCCCCGGACTGGCAGGAGAGCCAGGTGGAGACCCGGAGCCCCCAGCTGGGCGGGCAGGACACAGTATCGGCACCTTGATTACAGTTTCACTGCAGTGTTATTCTGTTTACAGTAGCTCAGGAGGGACGCCCCTCTCGCGGCCAGCCCCCCCTCCCCGCCAAAACTTCCCAGTCCCTGACGGCGGGAACTCGGAATCTGGCTGGGCTCGGTCTGGACTGGCGTTATTTTCGAACTCGGGGAAGGGGAGGAGGGACCGCGGGAGCAGGGGGGAGGGGTCCTTACCTTGAATTTGGGCACCGAAAGCTCCAGCTCCTTGTTTTTGGTCCAGATCCCGACCACCCGTGGATCTTCGACAATTTCCACGGGGCGGTTGCTGGACATCTGTGGGGACACATGGGGGGTTGAGGGGCAGGATGGGAGGGCTGGTCCCGATCCCCAGGGGCTGGGGCAAGACCCCCTTCTCCAGGCACTTGTCAAACTCTAGGGCTGGGCCAAACCAGCTGACAGTTGGCCAGGTGGTCGGGACAGGGGTCCCCGGGCCATTGGGACCCCTCTCCCGGGCACGGCCGGGGGTGGGTGGGGGCGGCGGGGAGGAGGCGCGCTGACTACTCACTGCCAGGCTGAAATGCTGCCCATCGTAGCGGTACAGTTTATGGTGTCCCTTTTTCAGAGCCGGGTCAATCATCAACTTGTAACTTCTCCAATGGTGGTTCCTCCTCTCGCCCGAAGGGCCGGGCTGCGGCGGGGGCTGCTGGTGGTGGTGGTGGGGGTGACTGTTCTCCATGCCGTTAACCCAACCTGAAAACGAGCAAGTTGTCGTCTCCGCCGCGGCGGCGGCCGCTTCTACACACACGCGAAAGAATCAAATCGTCCAGCCCCCACCCCCTCCCACCTTACCAGCGCGCCCCAAAAGGCACTGTCTCTCTGGCTCCCCCCAAAATAAGAATGGAGCGAGAGAATAACCCTTCCGGGAGAATTAGAAGCCCGCCCGCTCGGCCACCGTCTCGGGGCGGCAGCAAGGGGCTGCCGGGGGCCCCCGGTGCGGGCTGGCGGGGCCCCGGGCGCCGGGAGGACGCGGGCTCCGGCCCATGGTGCCCGCCCGGCCACCCGGCCGCCCGGCGTGGCGAGCACTCGCTCGCTCGGCCCGGCTCGAGCGCCGGGCTCGCGGCAGGCCTGGCGCCGCCCGCCCGCCCGGCCGCCCGGCCGGGGCCCCAGCGCCGGGGCTGGGGGCTCAGGCCGAGCGGCTGCCGGCCGCGGCCTCTCCCTCCCCGAGCCGCGCTTACATCCCCGCCGGGCGCCGGCCTCCCTGCGCCGCCAGCCAGTACATGGTGTCCCCCGCGGGAGCCGAGGCCGGGGCTGCCGGACGGGGGGCCGGGGGAGGGGGGCGCCGCCGCGGCTGCCGGGCCCAGAGCTGCTGCCGCCGCCGCTGCTGCTGCTGCTGCTGCC
Organism: Noctilio leporinus; assembly: GCA_004026585.1. Classification (NCBI taxonomy): domain Eukaryota; kingdom Metazoa; phylum Chordata; class Mammalia; order Chiroptera; family Noctilionidae; genus Noctilio; species Noctilio leporinus. The sequence goes on from PVIW01000105.1 coordinate 250,692, forward strand.
CGGGAGGCGGCTGGCGGCGGAGGCTCGGCTCCCAGTAGCCGCACATCCCACAATACACCGCTAAGGAGCCCGACCCGAGCGCTCACCCTCCTCCTCTTCCTCCTCCTCCTCTTCCTCCTCCCCTCGCCTTCCTCGCCGCTTCCCCAGGCACTCTCCCGGCGGCGGCAGCTGCGCCGCCAAAGCCCCGGGCCCCAGCGGCCCCCCACCCCTCACTTGCGCGCTCCCACACTGCCTCCCCCCTCCCCAGGGGAAGGCCTTTTAATTTATTTATTCTGCTGGGACCTAGGTGGGGGTCTTGGCGGGCGGGGCAGGGGGGTCTCCCCGGGCTCTACCTCCCGCGGCTGAGGCTACTGCCCTCCGAGCCGCGGCGTGAGCCTCGGGCCTCCACAACTGTTTCCAAACTGCCAAGGCCGGGGGTGGGCGCGTGGGGGGCTCAAGGGACAGGGTTGGGGATTTGGGGTTTAATTGTGTGTCTGGACGCTCGAGCCGCGGGAGGAGGGAAGACGACTCAAGACGAGTTGCAATCGAGGTATCTCCGCTCCGGCTTCCTCTTCTGCCCTGAGACCCCCCTCCCCCCCGGGGCAGAGCTAGGGAGGGGAAACCAGGATTTTAACCAAATTAGCATTCACATTCCTGGGAGGATGCGGCTCTCGCCTGGACCTGGCTGATAGAAGCTTTTTGCACTGTTTTTATTTTTGGAGAGCAGCGCCCTGTAATTGTCCAGAACACATGGTTGTCTTCCCCCCACCCCCTTCTTCCTCCAGCCACCAGCAGAGGAGAGGAGAGAGTCCCCCGTTTTTGCATTTATCTTTTCCTTCCCCTTTCTTTATTAAAGGTCCGGGCGCGGCGGCAGCCAATCAGCGCGCGGCTTCCATCTTGTGAGTTCAACTCCGAGGCTCCCGGGCTTCGCGAGGACGCGTTTGCAGCCCCCTCTGCCTCGCGAATCAGGCGGCCGAGGCGGGCGGCCGTCTCGCTGGGGCTTCGTGCTGGTGTATTTCATATTGGGGCTCTTTTCGGGGTTTGTAATTTGGCCGTGGGTAGGTAATTGGCTGGAGCAGGGCGGCAGGGCGCGGCAGCCAATCAGCGCGCGGCTTCTATAGGGCTTGAGTTATTAGACGCTGATCTCAAAACATCCTTCATCAGACACCAAGGAGAGGCCAACAGATGAGGGGAGCCATTTTTCTGCAATGGAATTAAATGGCCAAGTGGGTTTTTCCTTTGTTGCAAATGGGGAATGTTTTTCCTTTGACTCCACCATCCCGTTCAGGACGCCTGAGTGTTGTGTTTAACATTTGTCAGCAGGCTAAAGGATTCACAGTTGGAAGAATGAAGAAGACGTTTTAAAAAGATCTGGATTTTTCCTTATGACTTGGAATCCATCTTTGTCTTATATAACTAGGTCATAGCACACCATTAATGTCAGCAGTTAACAATTTTGAATTCCAAAAAACCTAAGTAAATGACATATTTAATTTTTTCCTCTTTTTTTCTTGGGTGAGTGGGGGGAGCTTGGAGCTATCTTAATCTGTATTCTCTTGACTGAAAAATAAATTTTTAAATATATGTAGTTTCCTCTATTAAACACTTAAACCTGGCCATCTTATTAACTCCTTCTGCTCTCTTTTTTAACAAGGTAATGTTTTAAATGTATAGTTTTAGGACTAGCGAAATGGCAGCAACAACAAATTGTAAGCAGTCGTTACTCTTTTTTTAAGTTTTTAAAAACCTTTTACATTGTAAGTACCCAATCCATTCTGTCCTTATGCAGTGCAGTTTTCATGTTAATGTTGCTGAGATGTCCTTAATTTTCTGAACCTTCATCTGCATGTATGTCTTTGTCGCTCTTGTCTAATATAATAAGCCAGTTAAAATGCTTTTAGACGATTTTGCTTTTTATAAAGCTAAGGCTTTAGCTCGAAGCTTTTGAAAATGTTTACAGCAATAAATGCTAGTCAGCTTTCTTCCCAGTAACATGTACACTTTCTTTGAAAATCGATCTACTTGAAGAAAAACAATTCTGTTTTTCTGGTCTTGGTAGAGGAGTGGGTGAGGGAAAGGAAAACCTCTTTTGTGTAAAGAGACTAAAGCCGTCACAGGAAACTAGATTAAAACTGGAAAACAAGTCCTGGCTGGTTTGAGCCAAACACCAACGTTAACTTGCGGGTCTTTTCTATGGTGGTTGGGATGGCCGCGTGTCTTTCTGCCTTTTGTTTGATTTGACTGTGTATTTTTGCCTTTTGTCTCTTAATGACGGTCACACTATTGCTATATCCAGAGCAGTAAACAGTCCTCAGCGAAGCCGCCTTTTGCCAACCCAACCCTGGAAAGTTTACAGAAGTGGAAGGAGCAGAAAATGCCATGAGGGTGTAACTTACAAAAAGGTAACAACAAAGGCACCACCGGTTCCCCAAATATTCCCAACTAAACAACCCCCCCACCCCCCACAAAGATATTTTTTCCAATAACACGCCCCAGCCCTCCGCCCAGCTTGATCTTCCAGATTCCATGGCACCTGGCTGAGCGGGTAAGTTGAAAAAAATAATAATAATGCCTTTTGCCCCTTCGAGGAAATCTTTTTATTACGAGCAGGCCCAGGGCTGCAAATGGGTGGGGGGTGGGGGAGAAGCAGGTTTCTGGAGCTTTGTGTTTGGAAGCCGGATCTGGGAGGGGTGGGGGCCGAGGAGGGCTATTCTGACCCATTTGCCCGGGAGGGAAGACGAAGTTCCCCAGCCACCACGGGCGTTCCTGGAGCCGCCTGCTCCTGCCCCTCGGTCTGAGCCTTGGTGGGGAGAAGAAATTGAAGTGCTTCGGAGATGGGGTCGGGGGCTGAAAAAAACAAGGAGACGCCCCTGCTTGGCCTAAGGCCCTTCCCCTGGCCTGTGGGCTGCAGCCCCGGAGCCCGCTCCGGCCCGGCGCGCCTGCGCTCCCCAGGCGACAAAGGACAAAGGCCGGCGTCCATGTTAGCACCATGACGCAGCATCTCTCCCGCCTGCAGCCCTGGCGTCGCCGGTGCTCGCGGCCGTGCTCGCCCCTCCCTCCCAAACACGAGTTTTATTTTCAGGTTCAGAGCAGAGCTGCCGGCTGGGGCCGGGGCCGGGCGGGCCGGGGCCGGGGACCGGGTGACAGGCGGCTCATGGCCGCCGCTCTCCACGTCCTCCCTCCCTCCCTCCTTCCCCGGTTGCCGTTGGGCGCCCGGAGCAGGCAGGGCCGAGCCCGAGGGGCTGCAGGGCGCAGCGCCCCGGGTCGGGGGTTGGTCGCAGAAGCCGTTTCGGGGGCATCGCGCGCTGGGGCTGCCGCGCTCCCCTCCGTGGGGCGAGGCAAACAGACCGGCGCCATTTCGCGCGCCGCCCGCGGCTCGGGCGGTGGCGGCTGCAGGGAGCCGGGCGGGAGCGGGGGGAGGGGAGGCTGGGGGCGGGGAGGCCTGCGCGCCGTCGCCCACGCTACAGGCCGCTGCCTGCGTGGATGCCCCTGGCCCGCAGGCCTCGACGTCGAGGCTGCGCAGCTGGCGGGACTCCGCACCTTGTCGGGCGGCCCCGCGGGCACCGGGGAGCCTGGCTCCCCTCCCTCCCGCGAAGGAGCCAGTAGCAAAGGGCCACGGGGCCGATCGGGGCCTGGAGAACCCTCCTCCCCCCAACTCCAGGCTGCACCCCGGGCTTCGGTGCCCAGATCTAGCTCGCAACTGCCCATTGACAGTCGAGCCCCAGGTGCAGGGCGCCCCCTGCCCCCCTGTTCCGTGAGGACCTCATGGGAGCCACCGACGCCCGATGTGGCCGTCGAGGGCGTGCCCTCCAAACGGGCTCTAGAGGCCGAGGTGGGGGTGGAGGCGTAGGAAGGCCGAGCGGGCCTTCCCCGGGGCCCCCCCAGGCGGAGGGCTCCAGGGTACACCTCGATCCGCTCTGACCCGAGCTGGGGAGGAAACTGGGTCGAGGCGGACCTTTGGAAATGCAGATAAGACGCCCGCTGCTGCTCTTCGCGGGGCTGAACCTCGGTGACTCAGCCACCCACCTCTTAATCATTCCAGAGTGAGGGCGCTTTGGCAGCTGGGAATAAGGGGGAGGCACTTGTAAGGATCCCCTTCCCTTCCAAAGATACTATCTGGTTTGTGGCCATCAGGTCCCTAATCATGCGGCTTCTCCCTCCCGCCCCCAGGCTCCTGGCCAGCAAAGTGGCAGCATGCCGGTGCCTCCCAGCGTGGACAGCAGCAGCAGGCCTCGTTTGGCCCTGGCAGCCCCAATAAGGTAGGTGTGAGCCCTTTCCCCCTCTGTAAGGGAGGTTGGGGGGCTTTGGCCAAGAGCCCCGCCGGGGCGGCCACCTCAAACCCGCTAAGCTGGTTCTGCGGCCCCTCCCCCACACACATGTGTGGGCCGTGTGTGAAATCCTGGCCTGCTGGGCCCATCCATCCCCGCCTGTCAGTTTCTGTTGCCAGGCGTTTGGGGCACGCTGTCGTCGGCCTGTTGAGTAGTGGCAGGAGAGGCAGGCGGCACCGCAAGTGTTTCCCTCCGGGGGTTGGTGGTGGGGGATGGGCCCTGGATGCCTCTGAAAGACACCTCTGCTGCCAGGAAGCCCAGCCCTTCGCTGGCCCTTCCTTCCTGTCCCCAGTGGGGGCGTGTGGGGTGAATGGTTGAGCCGGCTTCTTCCCCTCCTCTTGTCGGCTGCTGGGGAGGTGAGACGCAGGGCCTGAGGTCTGGGCCAGCTTCCTCCGAGGCTTCCCCTGTCCTCCTGCTTCCTGGGAATTCCCATGGTGACCTCCCCACCCCCACACACCAAACTGAGCCCTGTGTCTAGAGCACAAAGCGGCTAGCCATTTACCCTCTGTTACCTTGCCCGGATGGCACTGCCGTTTCCGGGCCTGTCTGCACAAGTGGGGCTAGGTCAGGGAGTCTCAAGCAGATACGCCCCCTGAATCACACTGTGGAACTGATTCCAGCGACCCCCGAGTTTCCAGTGATTCAGTAGGTGGGGCCTGAGAACATGCATTTCCGACAAGTCCCCAGGTGGGGCTGATGAAATCCATGAGCGCTCAGGGCTTGGCACAGAGCTGGTGGCCTCGTAATAATGGCAACTCTCCTTTTCTCCGGACCCAAGCTGTGCTCGCAGTTTCCCATTCTCTTTGTCTCTGGGAAGCTCCCCAGCTGCGCACGGTGTGGCCCTTGATCTCTGAGCCCCCCCACCCCCCGCTCCCCTAACGTGGTCTCTGGTATGTGATGACTTTGATGAACCATTTGGGTTCAGGTGCCGCAGATTGAACTGCCTTCCCCATTTGGCTCACAGCTTGGCTTCTGTAGCCAGCCGGTCAGTCCTGCCCACCTTCACACCACCCCACAGCGTAAGCACCAACCTGAGGTTGGGGGGAACCTGTAGGACTGGACCCTGATATTTTTGTTGCAGGGATCTGAGGGCCTTAATCAAGAGAGGGTCTGAGTCAGGTGTCTCTGGGCTTGAATCTCCACTGTGCTGGTGACCTTGGGCAAGTCTCCCGTGTAAAATGATACTAATGCCTGCTAAAAAGGGTGTTGTGAGGATTAGGTACGATTAGGGGGCTGGCCAGCCTCACATTCAGGCCTCACAGTGGTTTGCCTCCATTCCCACCGGGGGCTGGGCTGCCTCCCAGCTCCACCCCCGCAGCCCACCCTGGAGCACGTGGCTAAGCCTCAGGGCCCTGGGGGCAGACTGGTTCCCTGAAGGAAGCTGGGAGGCAGCTTCATTCCTCCTGTGTAGTTTGAGTCTGGCTGGTGGCCTGCCCCATTCCATGACCAGTCATGATTCGGGGTCACACACGCACGCACACACACACCCCGAATATAAATCACTCACGCAAGGTCATGAGGCCACCATCGGCAGCCAGGATGGGGTTCCAGGTGTCTTGACTAACAGCCCAGCGCCTGTCATGGCACCCCCTCACCCCAGCTGTCTGGGTTATTTTGGGCTCAGTCCTGTGCCAGCTGTCTGCTGGCATCGCTCTGGGGAGCTGGGAACGCTGTCTAGTTGAAAGGAACCCGGGTGGTGCTCCTGGCTCCTTCTGGCCGCTGTGCCTTGGACTCTTCCCATCCCAGATAAACTGGGTTAGGTCCATTTTGTCCTTTGCTGGAGAGGAGGGTGCCCTGTGATGTACCCACCACATCCTGAGGGTGCCCTGTGTCCCTTTGGATAGGGCCCCCTGGTGACTCTCTGGGCAGGGGTCTTCACCTGCTGTGGACTTCCAGTTGTTCAATAATTGATTTAAATTCTCCCCTTTCAGTGGCTGCCTGGAGGGCCACAGCCGGTTCTTCCACACCTGCCCTGGGACCAATTAGAGAGCAATTAGGTGCTAAACTGTGGTCTGGGTGTGATTCTTGGAAGGGAGATGTGTCCCCACCATGTGACCCGGAAGATTCCTCCTTAGCATACCTCCTCCCTGCTTCCATTTCTTTCACCTCTTTGTGCTCCCCCCTGTCGCCTCCTGGGGCAGGGAGGGGCGGGGCAGGCTGTCATTCCTCCCGGCGCAGAGGGCAGCCCCGCCCCCGGTCATCCAGGGGGCGATGGGCGGGCTGCTGTTGGCGGAGTGCGCTGGGGCTGCCCGGAGAAGGCCACGCCAGCAGAAGGGCGGCAGGCTGGCCTGACCTGCCTTACGACTGGCCACCAGGGTCCCGCCTCTTCCGGCCCAGCCTCCGAGAGCCCCAGCATGGAATATGACCTTTTGGACCCTCTGGGTAGAGGTGCATCTGCGCGGACTGAAGAGAGGCGCCCTGCCATCTCAAGGCCATGTGGGTCCACTGTTGTCTGCAACTGGCCCCTGGCCTTGGCAGGTCCCTGCCCCTCAACACATTGGTCTTCCAGAGGGACCAGGAGGGAGGAAGTTGGCGGGTAACCTCTTGAGCTGTTTCTGAGTTTGGCTCTGTAGGGGCGCTTCTGCTAAGGCAGTGACTCCCCAGGCTCCCTCCTGTCCCACCTCTGGGACCTTGGAGACTAGTCTCTGTGAGCTCCGTGGCTTCAGTCTCCCGTGGGTGGATGGCTCCGCCGCGTGCTGTGACCTCAGGATGTTCTGAGGCACCAGGGACATGGAAGTCATACGTATTGTCATTAAGCATCCAGCCCTGTGCAGCCAGACAAGACGAGTGGGTCTGGCCCCTTGTTTTCCAAGCTCAGATGGCCTCCCTCTGGCACAGTCCAAATGAGTTCACCCCTCCAATGCCACCTCCCCTAGGCTTCTGTGTCTCAGCAGTTATGTGACGAGGACCAATTTCAAGTACCTTTCTTTCCATCCTCAACCTCTCCAACAATTCCTGGTGGCTCGAAGGAGAAGGACATGGGTCTCTGGAACATCTCATAGGTAAGGAAGGAAAGCAGAGCCCCCTGGACATGTGGGTGTTCCCAGCCCCTCTGCTGGCCTGCCCTGATTCTGCCACCTCTGAGGAAGCGCTGAACAGCTGGTCTGGCTGCTGGGTATTTTTAGCCCCAGACCAGCCCCTACACACCCACTGGAGCTGGGTGCAGACACGCTCTGGGCCTGCTGGGGTTCTGCCAGCTTCCTGGCCAGGCAGGGGGCTGGGGGGGTGGGCCGGGCCCAGTGCGCCCGGCCTGGCATCAGCTGTTCTGCCTGGACCCAGGCAGAGCTGGGAGGATACTTTTTCTCTATCTTCTTCTCTCAACTTTGTGTAAGCGGTTTATTCTGTCATAAGGCAAAATTCTAGCCGCATTTCTCACATGGAAAGTGGAAACTGGTGATCTGGGGATTTTTGAGGATAGCCAAGAGCTCTCCCATGGGCTCATGCACTTTCTCCTGGCGTAGTTGGCTCCAAGTAGGGTGACCCTTCTAAGTGACCCCTGTCAGGTGAGGCAGCCCCTCTGCACTTGAGAGCCCCTGCTGCTGAAGAGAAGGCTACAGAGGTAAGTGGTTCTTCATTTCACACCCTCTTCCATCTTTCCCATCCTTCTGTGGTTCTGGAGTTATATCTGCTGTGTCTTTGGACCTGGTCTGTTCTGCCAACCTCTGGCTGCCTCACCAGCCAGTCATAGGTCCTCCATGGTCACCAGAGAGAGCTTGAGGGTCCAGCGTTGGCAGGGCCTGTTTGGGAACCTGGCAGTCAGGCCCTCCCGTGATCTCACCCCTGTTTCCTTGACAACAGATCTGGCCTTCCCTCCTCATTGCCCAGTTCCTGCCGAACCCGCTAGGGCTTCCCGGCCATCATGCATTTGCTGGGCCAGGAACCCACCTGGCCCGCCCTCCCAGCATTACCAAGCTCCTGCCCCGCCACCTCTCAGGCTTCTCTGAGCTGCTTATAGGCAGGAACCAATTGCCTCTCAATAAACTTGTGTTGGAAAAAAGAATGAACGAGTTGCTGTAAGTCTTTTGGGGTTGCTTTACCCAGCCCATGCCATCTGGTTTGCTCATAGGCTAGGGCAACCCAACAACCTAAGACGGGGCCTTAAGGTGCAATACGTTCCCCTCCCTGCGTGGTCGCTGCTGCCCTCTGGTGGTCAGACCCTGCCTTGCACCCGCTGAAAACCTTGACCAGGCATTTATAGAACTGCCAGGTTGGCAATTTCCTCTCTTGACGTCGTTGAAAGTTGGTACCTTCGGGTGGGGCAGAGCAAGAAGATCCTATATCCTGGGAGTCTCTTGAGGAGGAAACTAGGGGGTCCTACCCAGGCTGGGAGGACCCTTGCTCACTCACCGCCATGTCCCAGTGCCTAACCTGCCCGCCACTTGCGGCTCCAGGGGTCTCCTGCCACTCCTGCCAGTGGCCTGGTTTGTAGAAAGCCAGCGGGATTCACCGGGAACGGAGGGTAGGGGTGCGATGGCAGCCAACCGCCTTGTAGTGCTTGGCATGAACTGATAAATAGTTCTTTGGTCAGGGTGGTGGGAGGGTTGGGGAGAGTCCCTGGGATGAAAGCAACGTGGCTGCTGGCTGGAGAACACCAAATTAAGTTTCTGGGTGGGGGTAAGGGTTGTCGGTGTCCAGGGTGGGCGAGGGGGGCCCAGCAGGTCTCGGCTAGCGCTCTCCTGGCCTCGCCCGCCCCTTTCTCCACGGTGGCCTGGTGTCCAGCTCCGTTCAAGTTGCTACCCCGGCTAGAACGGGGCTCCCGCTGGTGCTGAGAAGGTCACCCGGCAGAGGGCGCCAGAGGCCCATCTTGCGCCCCTAGGGAGGTAGGGGTAGGTGAGCGGAACCACTGTTCCCCACGCCCAACCTGCGCCCATGCAGGCACGGGGAGACCGGACCAGATGGGCAGGTGCCTGCCCCCCATGCCAGCATCTTCCCTGGCACCACCAACCCACCTCCTGTGGGGAACAGGCCACAGGCAGACTTGCCCCAGGCCACGACTGGAGAGGGGCACAGCTAGGGGGTTTCTCCCAAAGCTGGAAAGCAAGGCTCCATAACCCAGGGCGCTGGAGGAGAGGCACAATCCGCCAATCAAAGGGTCCCTGTCTGAACCAGCCAATCAAAGAACCCCTGGCTGAAGGCGGAGCCTGACAATTAGGGTGCCCGACGAGGAGCCGTGGAACCGCTGGAACTTGACGGTGGGGGGCACGCCGGGATGTGGCGGGGATGGTTGGAGCTGCGCCTGCGGCTGAGCACCCCGGTTCTCAGCTGCCCCAGTCGCCCTGCAAACGAGAGGTGAACACCCCTTGTTGGCACCCTAGCAGGAAGGAAACTGAGGCTGGGAGGCGGGCCTGGGTGGCAGTCCGACGGGGGCGGGGCCAGTGGCGGGGGCGGGGCCAGTGGCGGGGGCGGGGCTTGCCCTGGCCCCTCCCCCGCGCTGTCTGGGTCCCGGCGCTGCTCCGCGCCGCAGGTCTGCCAGCTCCCGACCATGGATGGCCCTCGGGCCCCAGCACCGACCGCCGCCCCGGGCCCGGGAAGGAGGGAGTTGAAGATCGTGATCGTGGGCGACGGCGGCTGCGGCAAGACTTCGCTGCTCATGGTGTACAGCCAAGGCTCCTTCCCTGAGGTGAGACCCGCGGTGCGCAGGATGGGAAGGGGGACAGGCTTGGGACCCCTGGGGACCAGAGACAGCCCTCAGCCTGCTCCCGAGCCCAGGCCCTGGGTCCCCGGCAGCCTGTGCGCAGAGCGGCGGCCGCCACCCCGGGGCGCCCCTCGGGAATTCCAGAGCCGAGCCGAGTGAGGGGGCTGAGCGGGGGGCGGTGGAGGCAGGTGAGGGTCCGCCGCCCTCCTTCACGACCAACCCTACCCTTATCCGCCAGCACTACGCCCCGTCCGTGTTTGATAAGTACACGGCCAGCGTGACCGTGGGCAGCAAGGAGGTGACCCTGAACCTCTACGACACGGCCGGTGAGTCCGCCCGAAGGGCTTCCCTGCCCGGGCAGCCCCGTGGGCATCCCCCGCCGCCAGCCCCGCGGGACTCGGGCGGGGGGCGGGGGCTGGCGGGGGGGGGCTGGTGCCGGAGAGGACGTCAGTCACCCCTCCGAGAAAGCAGGGTGTTTGGGCGAGAGAGCTCTGGGCCACCACCCCGCGCTGATGTCGTGAGCCCAGGGCTTCCTTCTGCTTCCCCGGAGCCCGGTTTTCTGGCGGCACCTGCTGTGGTCTGAGTTCTGTGAGCTGCGCCTTTCGGGCTTCGCGTGCCGCGGTTCCTGGGCTGTATCCCTGGGTCCTAGGCTTCTAGAATACTCCGGGCTGCAGATCAGAGCCCTAAAGCTCCAGGGTCCTGTGGATGCCAATGGTGGGGCCCCAGGGGCTGCCGTGTTTGATTCTGGGGTTCTGTCCCCTTCCCCCATTTGGGGCCCCTGGCTTTAGGGTTCTGTGGCTATGGTTCCGTGCCAGGTTCCCCGGAAGAAACAGGCCCCAGTGAGGGACCTGAGCTTCAGGGAATCTCAGAATGAGGTTCTGTGCCACCTGCAGCTCCTGGGGATTTCTGCTGCCTAAGGCAGTCAGCAGACCCTGCTGCTGGGGGATGGGAGGGAGCTGCCCAGCGTAGGAGGATTTGGGTAACCCTGCTGGGGGCGCTGCCTACCCACAGGGAGTTTCCATCTTACTGGGGCTCCCCTCTGGGCTAATGAACATGGGGGAGCAAAGTTCAGGATCCCTAGCTGACACTTCACCCCGCCTCTGTGACTCAGTGCTTAGTAACTGGAACCATGTCATTGCCCCTTCTCCCCGAAAGCCTTGTGGGCACAAGGTGAAGTCCCCAGCTGGCCCTGAATGGATCCAGAATCCGTACCCCGCTCCCCAGCCCTTCCCCAAGCTGCCATTGATACCTCCTTCTGCCTGGAGGGTGTCAGGAAAGGGGTTGGCTCTCTGTCCCAGCCCCAGATGCCTCCCCTGTGCCTGACTTCAGGCAGCCTTTTGGGCCCCCTGGGGCGGCCTCTGAGGACCTACTGGGTGAGGACTCTGCTGGGCTGCCCCCAGAACAGGGCTGTGTCCCCTGAAGGCTTCTGAGGAATTTCCCAAGGGCGTGGCCACAGGGCAGCGAAAATCACCGTGTCTAGCTGGCCACGGAGCCCCACGTGTTTTCTGTCTGGGGCGCTGGGAGTAACATGTTCATTAAATGTTCATTAACCCATGTGGAGCCCTGGGGCGGCAGGGAGAGTCCAGGGGAAATGTCTCTCTCCTCCTTCCCCTGCCCTCAGGCCAACTCCTCTCAGATACCCTGGTTAACTGTCCCCTGCCGCCTCTCCCATCAGACCCATTGCTGGGACCACTTTGGGTCTCTGGCCTTATCCAGAGAAAGGTGCCCCATGCAAAGGTTTTGGAACGATTCTTGATTTAAGAAAGGATTTACTCCAGTTACTTCGGGAGGGACGGAGGCAGCTCTGTCTCCCAAGTCACAGAGGCCATGCCGACCCCATTCCTCTGTGTGCTTTGGGGCCAGACCTAGGTTTTCAGGCCGGTTCCCCTGGCTGGGGGTTACGGGGGACACCTAGGCCTCGGTTTCCTCTTCTGTAACCAGGGCTAGAATAGTTGTGAGATTGAATTAGGTCCTTGTGACATGCAGCACCTAGCACAGGCACTGGCTCCAGGGAGGAGCTTACTGTGTGTTGTCCTTGTGATTTTGGAGGCCCCACACCCACCCCATTCAGGCCCAAGCACAATTCATGGCCTGCAGGGCCCTGGGCAGGCCCCCCAGCTGCTTTCCCAGTGGGAGCCTCTCAGTGGAGTAGACTAGCCCCCCACCTCACCCCCCGTCAGCAGGGTGGGCGGCCCTGGGAGAGATACAGGGGGACCTGTTCCCTCCTTGGGGGAGTCACGCTGTTCAGAGGAACATGTAAGAGACACCGGCGCTTGGCCTACAGCGTGCCTTGTGGACTGACCAAGGAAGAAGTCCAGCTGCAGGGACAGTCCTGGAGAGGCCTGGCTGACAAAGGCGATGACATTCGTCTCTGCCTGTAGGTGGATAGCTGCCTGGGGAACATGTTGGAAAAGGATGGCCAGGGAACCAGATAGAGAAAGATAGAGACTAGGCTGCCACGGGAGTGACTGAGCTGGACATGAGTCTAGTAAAAGTTGTCGTAGAATGTTCTAGACCCTGATAGGCTAGACCCTGCAGGGGCAGGAGGTTGGGAAGTGGGAAGGTGCCCAGTGGCATCTTTCCAACCAACCAGGGGCAACCACAGCCGTGGGACAAGGGTGGCTCCTGGATGGCTGAGTTTCCCCATACCCAGGACTTCTGTCCCAGGGGCCCGCATGGGCACCAGCCTGGCCACTAGTCTCCAGCCTGTGGGAGGAATTGCAGATGCGCGGTGGTGCGGGTGCATGGAGGGGCGACGGACCTTGAGTTGCTCCAAGCCAAAGGCAGGCTGGGGCTGTGGGGACCAGCAGCCTCCCCTGTGCCTGACACCCCCAGAGACAGGAAGCTGTGGTAAGGTGTGAAGTTTCCTGGGCGGGGGGGTGGGGAGGGCGAGGTGGGATGATAACACACTAGCCAGAGATGCAGTTTTCTGGGCCTCGGGGTGGAGCCCAGGGCTGGGACCTCACAGGATGGGATGGGGATTGCTCAGTGAGGTGGGGAGCGATGGTTTTCATCTCGGCCTGAGATGGAGACTCGAGGAAAAATGGGGGCCAGGGCAGAGAACTTGCCAAGATAAGGAATCAGGGACAAAAGGGGTATCTAGGAGGCAGGAGCATGGAGGCTTGGGGAGCTGAAGCTGTGGGTCCCCAAAATGGACCAGTCTCCTGGGAGGACACGCAGCAGGGTGGGCCCCAGAGCACTAGTAAAATTGGGTTCCTTTTCTAGCAGCTTCCCCTTCTCATGCTGCCGGCACCCATGCCCTGGCCAACACCCTGGCCAGAGCTGGGGGCCCCTATGGCCTGATGGCACCCTAACCCCTCAACCCAGCCCCACGCTGTGGAGGGCCCTGCCCTAGGAAGGTGACCGCAGCAAGGTCCTGCCCACAAAGGAAATACCCCCAGCCAGCTCGCGCCTCACTTCCTCCTCACCAGACACAGACGCCTCCTTTGCACAAAATCCCGCAGTGTTTTTAACACCTGCAGAGCCAGGGTGGGACCCCTCTCCACCCGGAGACCGGCAGCGTGGCCCTTTCTGGCCTTGGCATTTACTCTGAGTGCATGGCAGGGTAATAATACCGACTTGTGGCTGGCGGGCCCCATCAAGCTTGCGGGTCTGAAGAGCTGGGGTTAGGACCCTCTTACCAGGACCCTGTCCCTCGGAAGTTTCTATTTCAGGAGTGACTGCAGCAGCTGTCCCTCACCTTTGCCCAGCCTTGCTCAGCCTACAGGCCCTTGACTTTCAGTATCAGAGCCAGGGTTGTCTCTCCCTTTTCCAGGCAATGAAACTAAGGCCCAGGGAGGAAAGATGTTAGTCATGGAAGGTGGCTCTGTGAGCCACCTGGCCCTCCTGACTCACATGGGAGGTGTCAAGGGGACTCCACCCCATCCAAGGAGCCATGAGGCCACAGCACCCTGAAGTCTGAAATCTGTTATCTCTCTGTAGGCCTGGTCCTCGAGTAGGAGCCCACCCTGAATCCTGGGGAAGGCTGTGCCAGGCACAGGAAGGAAGCCTGGAGGAGGAGGGGCTGGGATCTGGGCAGGCTGCCCATCCCCACCCAGAATCCCTCTCTTCCTGAGATACCTGTATTGGTAGTCTTTTCTTCACCTGGCCAGGGCTGGGGTTGGCCATGCAAGGACAGCTCCTTATCTTTAGTGGTGGAGTGAAGGAAAGGCACCCCAGTAGTCCCACCTACCGTCTTTTACAAAGCTCAGTGGCCTATCTGCACTTCAGCATCCATCTCTGTAAAATGTGGTGACAGAAGCACTGACTTCCAGGGTCTCTGTAAGGACCGAAGAGTCAGAGTGGGGCAGGGCTGTGAACGGGGCCAACATGTGATGAGTGACACTAACCATTTCCATTGCAGTTGTCATCAAGGCTGAGCTGCTTCTCACACATCCATTTCACAGATGAGGAAATTGAGGCCCAGGGGATAATGCCTGATGGGGAGGGCTGGGGGAGAGAATCGGTACCTTCAGAGTGGCGTGGCGGGCAGCTGACCTTGGACTTGGGAACTGAGTTGGCATTCCACTCCCAGGGAGCCTGCCTGCAACCTTGAAAAATGCCCCATCAGCCACGAGGACTCCTAACAGAAAGAAACCCTCCTCCCCGCCCAGCTTACCTCCCCAGGTAGCAGTGTAAATAAATGAACACGGGACAGAAGTGCAAACGCTGGAAGCCACGGGGATTATCAATGCCCTTCATTCACCCCCTCATTCTTCATTCTTCTGTTCATCCACTTGCCAAACGGAGCTCAGTTCCCCAGGGTCCTGGGGAAACGGCCAGGAGCACAGACAGGGATGGCTCCTGTCTGTCCTCAGGGGCAGAAAGGAAAATAAAGCCATGTCAAGTGGCGATACTCACAGGAAGAAAAATAAAGTCACAGCCATGCGACATCCTAGGAAGGAGGCTGTTTCCAAGCACCTTCTGCAGACACCTGAGGAAGGAAGGACCGAGCCATGCTGCCACCTGGGGAGGAGCCTTCTAGACGCGGGACAGCGAGGGTGGGGAGCCTGTGTGGCCTCACTTCCTCCTTCAGCCCAGGGCGTCCGACTTCTGCCTTTGTCTTGCTGCTGAGACCCTCCGCTGTGAGTGGCACTTCCCAGCCCTGGGTTCCCAGCATGACAACCAGGGAACAGCTTCAAAACCACCACCGGTCAATACGGACTGGACGCCTGCCAGGGGCCTGGAATTAACTTTTTAGAAAAGAATTTTAAAGTTGTGTTCTCGAGGGGAAGGGAGGGAGAGGAACATGGACGCATCTTCTGTAAGACTGTCTGAGGACTGAAACGGCAACCCCGGCAAGTGCCCTCACCGGAAGTGGAACCAGCAACCCTTGGCTTTGCGGGACGACACCCAGCCCACTGAGTCCTGCCACCAGGGCCCAGGAACTCATTCCTCAGGACAGACCTGGCCCCTGCCCACAGGAGCAGAGTGCGGACAAACAGCAGGGTATACTGAGGCCAGCAAGAGGAGGGGAGACCTGGGTGGTACACTGCAGAAGCCCAGGGCCTAGGCTTGCCCCAAGCAGAAGAGCATTGCTGGGTTTTGCGGAAGGAACGCTCGACTTGGAATGTTAACAGGCTGGGGTTGGTTGAGTCACTGATGCAGGGACCAGGGACAGGACACCTCACTTCTCTGAAACTCAGTTTCATTCTGTATAAATGGGAGTGTCCATAAGTTCGACTAAGCCCATGGGGGAGGGGGGGTTCTGATCTCTTCAATATTTACAAGCAAAAGCACCCTGAAAAGCATATAAAGTACAGGGTGATGTTATTAAGAAGCAGGGAGAAGGCAAAAGGAGGCCATGTCGATGGTCAGTCTGAATGTTTCATAATAAAATGCTAAATGAAGGTGGGGAGGAAACATGAAGGAAAAGCATTCCCAGGGTGCAGAGGTATGGAGGGCTTTGCTGGACCAGGTGAGGGTGTGGAGGAGCGGTGATGAGATCAAGGCCCGTGGCTTGAGATGTTTGGATTTTACCATAGGGCAGTAGGGAGCCATTGAAGGTGTCTCCATTGTGGGGAGAGGGGCAGGATTTTCCTTGTGATTTAAGATCCATCCAGGTGCCAAGTAGAGAATGGATTCATTGAGCAACAGGGGACCAGAGGGGAGGTGGCAGGGGGGCCCACCTGTGGCTTGGGTGAGGTTGTGCCACGCTGTGCAACAGAACTTTCTGCAGTGAGGGGCACGTTCTGTACCTGTGCTGTTGCAGGAGCCACTGGCCCTGTGGGACAGTTAACCACTGGACATGTGGCTATGGTCACGGAGGAGCTGAATTTTCACGTTCAACAGCCACACAGGGCTGGAGACTACCCTACGGAACAGGGGTCTGGAAAGACATGGACAAAGGCTTGGGCTGGAACAGCGTGCTGGGCCAGTTCCCCCATCGCCTTTGAAGAATTTCTCCAGCTTTGTGGTGATGGGCAGGAGGGTCTGAGTGTGCTGGGCCCTGCCCACCCCTCACCCCTTCCCCAGTGCTGGGGGAATTTCCGAGTGACAACTCGGACACTGCTCCTGGCCCGGCCATCCTCATCGCTGTGGCAGCTGTTCACTGCACAGTCAGGTCCCCACTGTGAAGGGGAGCCAGTGGGAAAAGAGAGGTGCGATTATCCTATGATCAGTGGGGGTCAGAAGCAGAACATGGCCCCTCTGGGCTCCGTGGAGAGGCCATGTGTCCCAAGAGGCCTTTGGCAGGGAGGGAGGGGCCAGGTGACGATTCCAGCTCCTGTGGTCAGTGGAAGGACGTCCCCTGCCCTCCTGCAGAGGTGGCTGGGGGGTTGCAAGGAGTCTGAAAGGCTTTAGGCGCTGTGGGAGTTTTCAGATGACCAGGCACGACAACTAGGTGCAGGGCTTGGGTGCGGTGCCCTGCTGCTCGGCTGGAGGACACCCGGTAACCCTGAACCTGGCCAGCGGACTGGATAAGCACACGGCCTTCAGTGCTGCTTCTTGAGCAGACCAGTTGTACCGTGGCCGGTGGGAAGCTGTCTGTCCTCGCCAAGTTCTTAGAAAACTTCTTGAAAACTCAGAAAGTTCTTAGAAAACTAAGTAACCACCTTATTCTGAGAACCATCTGGGTTTTCACCGTCCAGGACAGGGGGCTGCCACCTGCTTTCCATAGGAGGAAACTGAAGCCTAGACACATGTCACTTGTCCAGAATGCCCCCTGCCCCTTGCCCCCGCCCCGAGCCCAGAGCTGGGACTCAGGTGGATGCGGCAGGGGGGCCTCCCTGACCCCCAGCTGCTCCCTGGTTCCAGGGCAGGAAGACTATGACCGGCTGCGGCCCCTGTCCTACCAGAACACCCACCTGGTGCTCATCTGCTATGATGTCATGAACCCCACCAGCTACGACAATGTCCTCATCAAGGTAAGGCCCGTCCCCAGGCCAGCCTGCCTGCCTGTCGGGGTGGGGACCTGGGATCCAGGCCCGGCCCTGACACCCAGCTTCTCCCTCCACAGTGGTGCCCCGAGGTCACGCATTTCTGCCGTGGGGCCCCCGTGGTGCTGGTTGGCTGCAAGACAGACCTGAGGAAGGACAAGGAGCAGCTTCGGAAGCTCCGGGCAGCCCAGCTGGAGCCCATCACCTACCTGCAGGTGAGCCGGGGACCCTCCCTCCCTTCCCTGCGCCTGCCCCACCATGAGCAGCCCACGTCCCTGGGCACTGCGGCCACCAGACGCCCAGACGACTTCGGTGCCTTGGTGCCCTCAGACAGCTAAGCAGACAGGAATCTAAGAATAACAGTTTCAAAATACTGGTAACCCACTTACCCAAGCACTTTACTTACTTCATCCCTACAACCCCGAGGCAGGTACTGCCAGTGCTTCCCATTGACCAGGGATAAAAGCAGACCCAGAGTTAGGTCGTTTGCCAGGGCTCAGGCTTCCCCAACCCATGAGGATCCCAGGCAAACCCAGCGCTGCGGCTTTCTGGGCGAGAAAAAGGAACACAAGGGAACTCTTAATAAAGGTTTAATAAAAGGGAGTAAGCATTCATAAAAGTAAATTTGTTTTAGAAGTAGATTTGTTTTTGCTCTGCTAGCAAGCTCGGTTGCCCACGTGGTGCTTCCAAGAAGCAGGGAGGCCTGGCCCTGTTGAGGCCTCTGACTCCTCACGGGCTTGGCAGACACCACGAACCACCTTGTCCTCAGGGTCCAGCCCTGCTCTTGCCTGAGATCGGGGGTGGGGTGGGGGGGGTGGAGGCCAGGATGGGGCTCTGCCCAGCAGGGACACACTGTTCTGTCCACACACTGGCCCTGGGAGGCAGCGAGAGGCCCCACACCGAGGCCTGAGAGCCAGCCCCCCACC
Organism: Noctilio leporinus; assembly: GCA_004026585.1. Taxonomy (NCBI): domain Eukaryota; kingdom Metazoa; phylum Chordata; class Mammalia; order Chiroptera; family Noctilionidae; genus Noctilio; species Noctilio leporinus. The sequence continues at coordinate 268,936 of PVIW01000105.1, forward strand.
CCCCTCGCTCTAGACCCCGTCTAACGCTGGCCACTGGCCGCTGCCCCCACCCAGGGCCAGAGCGCCTGCGAACAGATCGGGGCCGCCCTCTACCTGGAGTGCTCAGCCAAGTTCCGGGAGAACGTGGAGGGTGTCTTCCGGGAGGCCGCCAGGGTCGCCCTCGGCGCGCTGAAGAGAGCGCAGCGGCAGAAGCACCGCCGGCTGTGCCTGCTTCTCTGACCCCGAGGGCTGGGCACAAGGCCCTCAGGACAGAACCAACGGGCCCCGGCCCCCATCCACCCAAGGGATCCCACCCCAGCTCTCGGCGGGCGCCCAGAGTGGGGCGGCTATGGTGCCTGGTGCCTGGGCCTGAAGCAAAGCCCTTGGACATTCTGGAACTCTCCCCTCTCCCAGCTGGGGCTCTGACCATGAACTCTGGAGCTGCGGCCTGTGTGCTGGCGGTGGTGAGGGTGCTGGCCGCAGTCCCTCTGGACCCTGGAACTGCCATTTGTCCCCAGGACTCTGGAGTCCCATGGGTGTCTCCCTTCGCACCCCACACAGATCCTCAAAGCCGGTCGGGCTGCGCTGGCATGTGGGTCAGCGTGGACTTGGCAGTGCTCCCCAGGGCCCCGAGCCTGGCTGGGGAGATAGACTGGGCTGCATCCTCCAGCTCCTGGCTTCCTTCCGCCAGGAACTCTGGCCACGGCTGGACCAGGCCTATCAGCAGCACACAGGCAACACGGGGGGCTGGCAACCCCTACTCCATCCTCCGCCCCGCACAGAGGACTTCAGTCACAGGCTTTGGCTTGGCCAACACCCTTCCAGAGCTGGACACACATGACCAGGGGAAAAAACTCAGCAAAAGGAACACTCCAAACCACCCGTCCAACCCCTGCGGCACACTCAAGATGCAAAGTGACGTTAGCACCTGACCTTGGACAAGTCAGTCCCCTCTACGCTGTCCCTGTGAAAGGGCAGCATCGGCTCCTTGAGAGTCATCAAGCTCCCCTCGCCCCTCACTTCTGACACTTCTGCCAAGATGGGTTCTGGAGCCTGACCATCCTGGCCGCCTTCAAGAATGGACCTGACCGACCTCAGCTGCAGACCCGCTGAGCCTCCTTTTGAAGCTCCAGGAATGCTTAAGACTAGTGCGCCAGGTGGTTCCAACACCTGGGAGACCCCGAGCTGCTTGGTTCCGGAGGGAGCTCGGACGTCAGCGTTACAAGATGGGGTGATGGCTTCAGGTGGCTTCTGCGTCTCCGGCCTCAGCGCCCTGGGCCAGGACTGTGGCCACTGAGCCTGAGCCTCTCTGCAGCCCCCTGCCTGACCCAGGTTCCCCGAGGCCCTGCCACACCCTGGGGACCAAACAGTGTTCAGACCAAGGACCTCTTGTCCTAGCAGAAGGCACGGCCTCATGGACAAATTCGGGTTTAGGACAGAGGTCAGCCAAGTATGGCCTCCAAGCCAAATCTGGCCACTGTGTGTTTTCGTAAATAAACTTTTATTGGAACACAGCCATGCCCGCTCACGTCCGCATGAGCTGCTCTTGCGCTACTGCTGCGGGCTCCAGTACTGAGGACAGACCATCTGGCCCGTTACAGAAAACGTTTAACAACGCCCAGACTAGTGCAGCAATTGTCCGCCGTGCGCTGCAAGAATTTGCCAACCATGCGACACCTGGGTGTTCATCAGTCAGGGGCACTGACCTCTTTTCGCTTAGACGGGCAAATGAAAAAACTGACAACAGCCAACACAGCAGCCATCCAGTATGAATGCATCAAAATTATACTTCTTTTTGGGTCTGATTGGAAAAATATCTTTTGGTGTGCTGCAGAATGTTTGTGGTTTGTGTGTGTCATGGGATGAAGAAGGCTAGAAGTCACTGGTCTAGGGCAAACCCAGGTACCAAACAAGCAGACGGAGAGGCTGGAGAGGGAGGGCGGGCAGAGATAGAAGCAGGTGGCAGGTAAAACGGATTGGTGGGGTCTGCGGCAAACAAGAAAGCAAGCACCATCCTGGCGGGCACCCAGCCCGGCCTAGTACTGCCCTGTGGGAATGTGGCCAGGTCTTTCCATTTTTCTAGGGAATTTCATACTTTAAAAATGCAACTAATTTAAAAAAAAAATGTAACTAATTTAAAAAAATTATAAATCCTTTTGAGGACCAAAACAGCTGGGAAAACCAGCCATGAGCTCCGGTTCAGGAGGATTTGTAGGGCAGTCCCTACGGGCAGTTGAGGCTCAAGCGTGGGAGAAGGGGCAGGAAACTCACCTGAACCTGGTTGCTCCTTCCCCTACTGCGAAGACGGATCTAACGTGAGGAGGTGACCAGCAGGCCTGCCCTGGGCAGCCTCCTGACAGTGAGGGGGTTCAGACTCCCCACACTTTCTAGAACCTGTGATGACGTTAAGAAGGGAGGGAGTGGAGGCTGGGTGACCTTGGTGCCAGCTGAAGCTGAGGTCGTGGTCTCACTCCCTGAGTCCCCACTGCAAGAATGTGGGTAGGTGGGCTGAGGGATGATGGTCAAGGAGCCCCCAAGAGCAGAGCCAAATTTCCAGCCTCAACAAAAATGCCCTCAAAACCACCCAAATGCTGCAGGGCTTGGGTGCCCTCTGGTGGTGATTCTGTGGCCCAACCACCCCCTGTGGCTTGGCACCCAGGGTCCAGGAAACCCAGGCCTCAGGGAGGGGGTGCCGCTCCCTGCAGGGGTCAGCAGTCTCAGCAGTCCCGGGGGCTCAGGAAGCACGAAGAGCACAAGGCACAGACAGAGGGAGTTCTCTGAGCACTGAATTCCCCACCCCACGGAGAAGCGGGGGCGAGGGGAGCTGACAGCAGAAGTGGGAGCAGCCACAGGACACCCCGGGGCTTCTTCCCACCCCAGCCTGGGCCCCTGTAAGCAACAGCTCATAAATCCAACCCCAGGAGGCAAGTCCGCACTCCACCTGGGGCTCAGCTGATAGGAGCGGGGACAGAGGGGCTCCCTGAGGCTTAATCTCCCCCCAGGAAGATACCCAGTCTGGCCCAGAGCAGCTGGGAGAGAGCGGGGATTCTGGGGGGGACACAGTATTAAATACATAATAAATACGGAGGGTGGGGCGGCTAATACTGCAAGGGCAGGCTGGGGTCACATTCCTCTTGTCGAGTCAGGGATCAGGCCTTGGCCCTGCCCCCCATGAGGCTGCGGACCCTTGAGGTCACTAGTGCTGCTGGGGAAGAGGTGGGCAGTGGGGGTGCCCATGGAAACCCCCACAGTCTGTAAGTCCAGGGGCTGCAGGGCACAGTCCTGAGGCTCACGGCTTCTTGGCCTTGTTCCCGTTCTTCTGGAGCTTGGCGTGCACGACCTTGAGCGTGGTCAGGAAGTTGCCCAGGAACAGGACCAGGAACGTGAGCGCCAACACGAACACCTGGTGGGGCCAGCGCGAAGCGGGAAAAGGCTGAGCCCCTATGCAGTGCCGCCCCCAACCCTGGACTCCAGGTCCTGCTTAAGGCAAGCAACGGCCACCTGCAGGGTGTGCCAGCAGGAGGCAGAGATCAGGGTCAGGCAGGGTCCTGGGGAGCATCTTCAGCCCAGGTGCACACCACGGGGAGCCTCCCACGGTCTCCCAGTTCCCAGGAGAGCGAGGTCTGGGCCCCACGGAGGAGGGCACAGGGAAAGGCTAAGGAAGGCACTTTCCCCGAGCTGGCCCAGCCTCCCCAGGGCCGCTGCCACACGCCACCACACGCAGCTCCACTTCACACACACATGTGCACACGCACACACCATACCTGCCATTCCCGGCATTCCTCGTGGCTGGAGAGCTCGAACAGCGTGACCGCGTTGTAGAGCTGCCAGAACTGTGGGGGGCGGGGGGGCAGCTGCTGCTTGGCCACCAGTCCCCTGGACACCCAGCCCCCAGACATGCTCCAGGACCCCAGCTTCTGGATCAACTGCCCTGAGATACTGAGAGCTCCCCAAATGAACCTGGGGTGCCCTAAGCCAGAGGGGTCAGAGGGCCAGTTCTAGACCCTGCCTTTGGCTTCCCTGGACTCCGGGGCTGTCACAGTCCCAGGACCCCACCAGGCCCAGCCCCGAATGGCTGGTGAATGAGGGGGAGGCCTGCAGACTTTCTGTTTTGGGGGGTCAGCCCAAAATAGGGATGCCCACAAACTCCAGGGGCTACTCACATGGCCACAGAACAGGAAAGGCAGCAGGAAGGTGAGCCCCCGCCACATCCAGGACTGGAATCCTTCTGTGGAGAGGAAGGAGGGGGCAAAGGGTCCATGTGAAGGGACTCAGCGGCCCCCACAGCCCCACCCGGCGGCGCCCACTGCTGTGCCCTGCCAGTCAACCCACACAGACACAGCGTGGGGACCATCCTCACCTCTGCCAGCGACGTGAGCTCTCACTGTGAAAATTACCCAGAGCACTTGCAGAGCACCTGTCACCAGGCCTGACTGCCCTCACACCTCATGTCACCATGAATGAAGCAGGCCTGACCACACTGAGGGAATGCTGATGTGCCAGGCTCTATGTTTTTAATAATTTTTTTGATTTGCATTGGACAGTAGACTTTGGAATGCATCACTTCAATTGAGTCTTGACAAAGGAGGGCCTACTATTTGGAAGAGTTCAACAGAAAAGACCATCTTAAAAGATAGAAGAGATTTGTTAAAAAAAAGGTAGAAGAGATTTATTTAAAAATAGTTTCCCACCCTGGCTGGTGGCTCAGTGGATACAGCGCTGACCTGCGAACCCAAAGGTTGCTGGTTCGATTCCCAGTCAGGGCACATAACCAGGTCTCCAGCCAGGTTCGTAGCTGGAAGCAGGTGAAAGGCAACCATACATGGATGTCTCTCTCCCTTTCTCCCTTCCCCTTTCTCTAAAAATAATAAATAAAATCTTTAAAAAACAAAATAGTTTCCCCACCCTGACCTGTGTGGCTCAATTGGTTGGGTGTCATCCCACAAACCAAAAGGTTGCTGGTTTGATTCCCAGTCGGGGCATATGTCTTGGCTACAGGTTCGGTCCCTAGTCAGGGCACACAGAACTGATAGATGTTGTTTCTCTCTTTCCCTCCCTTCCCCTCTCTCTAAAAATAAATAAAATCTTTTTTAAATGTTTCCCCTGAAAGTTTAGATGAAAAGTCTCCAAGCTTTTCTGATTAGGCACGTGTGCCTATGATTTAAAAAGTTACCTGTTCCCAATGTATATACTGTATACGTGCATGCGATACATATGCATAGTTATATATGCAACACTACACTGACGTATATATTAGAAAGCACAGACAAAAAACAGACATTTACAAAGGATACGAGAAAAGAGTGGTAAGAGAGCCCCTGGAGGGGCAGCTCAGGTGGTTAGAGCATCATCAGGGAGAGTAAGGTCGCAGGTTCCACCCCCAGCCAGGGCATGTGCCGGTATCAACCAATGAACTTGTAACTAAGTGGATCAACACATCAGTGTTTCTCTCACTCAGTCTCCCTTCCTCTCTCTGTAAACCAGTAACTGAAACTTCTGAAAAATCAAAAAGGACAAGCCAGAAATTGTCACACAGCCCTGGTCTTTGCTTAGCTGACGCAGAATCCGCGCGGTGAATTAAGAACAGCCACGCGGGGCAGAGGCCGGCAGCCCGGGCTTTGGGTCCTGTTACGTCCTCACTGGCACGGGCTCCCAGGGGCACTGCTGGGGCTGGGGCTGGGGCTAGGGCTGGGGCTACTCACCCACCGTGAGGTCCAGGTGATTCCTCTCCCCCAGCGCTCGCAGCCGGTACAGGCAGCCTCTCTGGTAATAGTACTGCAGGAACTGGACGCAGCCTGTAGGGGGCGCACAGCGCCAGGGGGTGGAGTGCCTTCTCCACCACAGGGGGTGGGTCTTCGCCCAGAGGGCAGGGGGCACCCCCAACACACACACACACACACACACACACACACACTTTGGTCTGAACCTGTTCATCCATGCTCCAGAATATAAAGAGAGCTCAAGACAGCTGAGGACCCAACAAAACTCCAGCTAGACTACAAACTTCTAGAGCTTTCCGGGGCATGCAGTGGGCACTCAAGAGATGCTTGCTGGATGCCAGCACCCTGCCAGGAGCTGTGGGCAACAGACAGTTCCATGCAATGGGACACTTGTACGGATGTGGAAAAATGCCCATGGCAATTGTTCCAAGAAAAAAGCCCAGGTTACAAGCAAAACCACATGTAAAGAGGGATCTCATCTTTGTAGACTATACATAATGCTATATATATATATACATATATATATATATATATACACACACACATACACGCACACATATATTTGTGAATGAAAACGTTAAGGTCATAGACCATAACAGTGGTATTGTACATAACTTCTCTCAGCTTTTACATATTTGTACTTGTTTGTAAGCTGGGTTTTATTTTAAAAATTAAGTCTTTTTTTTTTTTTTGAATTGGCAATACATACACGGTATAAAATTCAAAGGGAACAAATAAGTGTAAGATGAAAAGTAAAACTCTCTCCCTGTCTCCAACCAGCCAAGCTCCACACGCCCAGGGGCGACCCCTGGGACCAGTGTATCGCAGATGAACCCAGAATTACTCTTAGGGGAGAATAAAAACATATATTCCCATTTTGAGGAAAACAAAGTCAGTGCCCTCAACACCGCTGGGTTCCCAGGTCGCCTTCTCTGGTCTGGCTGGGGGAAGGAAAGGCAGTGACTGGGGGCTCTGGGGGTGGGGTTGATCTGGGAGGCAGATCTTCTGGTTGATGGTCCTCCCCTGCCCCAAGCTGGCCTGGGGAGACCCTCCCCTCCGGGTCTCCTCTCCCTTCACACACCCTTCACAGGGACAGGGCTGACACAGGAACCTAATGCCCCCTCTCCTGAATTTAGGCAAGAGATACTCACTCTGAAAAATGGAAAATGCTAGAAACTGATTGCGAAACTTCTGGTAAATGAGCCCATTAGGCCTGCAGAGGGGGAAAAGCAAATGTGAGGTGTGCTATGAAGTTAGACATTCGCCCCACCCATCCTGCTCCCACAGAGAGACAGGTTCACAATGGGACCGGCACCCCAATTTCTGCTCTTCTTTACCACCAGTGCCCTGGGTTCCCCCTCTCTCCCTGCAGACTCCTTGGTGCCCAAGCCTCATCCCTGTGTTCTGTCCAGCCCGGTTCCCTGTCACCTCTACCCTACCCGGCGGGAAGACAGCAAGTTCCCAGGAAAACTCCCTAGGGCCCAGTTTTGAGCTCACCCTTTCTTTCTTGGCTCAAAGTCCACCCAGGCCAAGGCCTTGGGCAGCCAGCCATCTGGGCCCCTCACTCCCCACTCCTCCCCACTCATGTCCACCTGGGAAGGGCAAGAAGAGGCCAGGGACACTCACCATGTCAGCATCACTCCGGACAGGAACGTGGACACATAGTGGTGAGACACCCACCAGCCTTTAATCCTTAGAAAACAGAGAAGGGAAAGCTCAGGCAGGGAGGGAAATGCAGGCATCTCCCAGCTTCCCGACTGGGTGTGGGAGGACCTCCCCTTCCCCCGCCTGTGGAGACGCACAGCCACACGGAAGCTGCTCATCGATGATGAGCCGTGAGACCCACAGAAGCACACAGGCCTCCGTGGCTTCCAGCTGTCGCTTCCACCTGGCAGCGGCCCGGGCGGGCACAGCTCTGCGGAACCCGCTGTGCCCCGAGCCCAGGAGCGACAGCTGTCACCAATAAACACAGCTCAGGGGAGCTGGGAGAGGCTGGAAGCCACTTCTTTTTTTTTTTGTTTGGTTGGTTTTTCTTTTTAAGATTTTATTTATTAGTTTCAGAGCGTCGGGTAGGGAGACAGGAAGACAGACATCAATGCATAACCACCTCTCACCCGCCTCCAGCCACGGACCTGGCCGGAGACCTGGCTTGCAACCTGGCCATGTGCCCTGGCTGGGAATCACACCAGCCACCCCTGGGTTCTCAGGCTGGCACCTTATCCACTGTGCCACCAGCCAGGGCCTAGAAGTAACTTCTTCCCCAGCCCTGTCACCCACCTACACACCCCAGGGCTCTGGGCAGGTTCCGTGCCCCTGTGTGTTGATGTAACACTGTGACGTAATGCAGGTACCATACAGTTCACTCACTTAAAATACAGATGAACAGAGTGGTATAACTGTCACCACAATCAGTTTTAGGACATGTTTGTCACCACCACCCCACAAAACAAGAAACCTGACCCCAGGGGCAGTCTGGGCCTGTTCTGGACAGAAATGAAGCTTGCAGGGGCCTTTTCTTCAGCAGACGGTTGATGCCGCAGGAAAAGTGCACTCCTGCCAGAATGCAGGGACAGCAAGCTGTGGTGCTGGGGACTGTGCCCAGGAAGACCCTGCCACCCCCACAGGACATCTTGGCCATGTGTGTATCCTCCCACGAGGTATGTGCACCGGCCACCATTCACCCCAGGCGGTGCCTGGCTCTGCGCTCCTGAGCCGGCCCTCGGACGTGGCAGGGATGAGACAGGTTTTCTTTCAATCTGGACCGCCCCCCTTTTCCTCCTCCTCACTGGGCTCTTAGCGACAGGCTCTTAGCACTTCCCTGGTAAGGGCCCCGTGTGAGGGGCAGCGTCCAAGGCCTCTCCCCTGCCCACTCCCCGGAGAAAGCAGCCTGAGAAGGACAAGGGCAGGATGGGGACCAGCAGGTGCTGAGGGTGAGTCAATCACAAGGCTCAGTCACCCAGCTTTGCCCATAATTCCCACAGTCACTCCAAAACACGAGGCACCTGGATGTGCCGTTACAACTGAGTATTCCTGAAGGACACGCGCCATGAATGGGTCTTTTAAAACACTCCTATGAATCCTCCCAAAGGCACCACGGGGTGAGCTATCTTGGAGTCCCTAGCTTACTGCGTGACAGCTAGGAGATGCTCAGTAAAGGCTGTGACAGGCAACAACGATGCTGAGTTAGGGGGCAGAGCAAAACACCCACAGAGCTCTGCATTTACAAGTTCAGAGACAACCCTCCGGGCCTACAGACTCCAGAAAAGCCCTGGGAAAGCCCTTGCTAAAGCACGGGGCAGATAAGGCTTGGCTTTGGAACCCCACTTCCTCCCTTGCCCCCCTATTTTCCCACTGTGCCCCACACTTGCAGGCACCTGCACTCTGTCCTGCTCCCTTCTCTGTGGTAACCCCCACCCCCACCCACAGCTTCCACCCTGGAAAGAGAGCTGAGCGGAGTAACTCTTACTCAAGGGTTAGCGACCACGAGACACGGTACACCCCCTGATCACCCTTAACGTGAGCCTATCAGGAGGGTGGCGGGGAGCCTGCAGTACCGGATGGGAATCAGTGACCAGGAGGCCCCGCCAAGCGCCCAGGCCCTGTTGCCCTACTACCTGCTACCCTGGCTACCCTCCAACTACATCCGAAAGCCGAAAGGTACTAGTCACTAAAGTGAAGGAAAACTACAGATGTTATTTATGGGGTAAGATTTTCCATTCCAGTGTTTCCCAAAGCGCAGGGCACGTATGACCAAATTTTGGATGATCCTCAAGAGTAACGCTAGATGACACGGAGGAATCGCTTCCATCGTGCTCATGAAGTCAAGGAGAGAGTCGGGGTGACACATGCGGACATCTTTAACACCTTCCAAGTTCTGTTCATCTCCCTGTCTACACACGGACACACGGACACACACGTGAGAGGCGGCCAGCCTCAGGCCCGCAGCCTTCCATAAAATAGACAATGAAAACAAAAAGATATTGTTATACTACTTCCTCTTTCCTGCAATTGATGCTGGTTTTCCACGTAAAATGGTGAAGTGGTTTCCTTTTAAAATAAATATTTACTTAAGTAAAAAAAAGAGAGAGACGGTCCATCGGCAATGTGGGGAAATGATCACCCAGCCACGACAGGACGGTGCGGATGGGACAGCAAGGAGGCCAGTGTGAGAAACACAGGTCCTTCCTAAGGGGCTCCATGCTCCAGGGCTGCGAACCTCCGAGCCACGCTCCCCGGTCCCCCCCCCCCGTCTGGGCTCCGTTTGCGGTAAGGCCCAGCAGGGCAGGGAACCGCCCTAAGGGACCACAGGGCAGAAAAGTGAGAAGGTAGCAACTGATTTGGGGCTTTGGCAGATGCCCTGATGAAATATCTGCTCCTGGTGGCCCCTTGTTAGTCTCCTGAAGGAAGGAAGGAAGGGGGAGGGCCTGGGAAGTTGCTACTTCTTGTTCTGGGAAAGGACAGACAAGGACGGTGAGCCAGGTTCAACCGCCCCGAAAGGGAGCCGGAACTATGGGAAATGGGTCCAGCAGGCGGCAGGCTATGGACCTCAACTGAGTCCCTGTGGGTGACCACCACCCTGTCGCCAGAATCCACTCATCTTTCTGGTGACAGCATCCATCTTCCCTCTGAGGAGCAAGCGCCCTGCTGACGCACAGCTCCCGAGCTGCCAAGGGCAGCCCTAGGTGTGGGCGCGAGGCTCAGGCCCAGATGATGACAGCAGTGCATCCTCGGGCCGCAGGGACTGGCTCCGGGATGGGCATGTGATCTAAACAACCGCAATGGCCTCTTGGACGAGGAGACAATGCCCTGATTTGCAGGGAAGGCGGGAGATAAAACCCTGAGCTGCTGGATGCTGCTCCCCGGAACCTGAGCCCAGACAACGCAATAGAAGGCAGAGGGGAGAGACGGACAGAAACTGGATCCTGACGCACCCGGAAGGCTGAGCACCTGGACTGAGCCTTACCTGAAGCCAGCCTCAAACATCTGCTTCTCGCTATGAGAAAATAAATGTCCTGTGATGTTGAGCCCATCTGAGTTAGGGTTTCTTTCTTTCTTTTTAAAGATTTTATTTCCTTATATTTAGAAAGAGGGGAAGGGAGAGAGGCAGAGAGGGAAAGAGACATCAATGTATGGTTGCCTTTCACCTGCCTCCAGCCACAGACCTGACTGGAGACCTGGTTTGCAACCTGGTTATGTGCCCTGGCCGGGAATCGAACCTGCAACCTTTGGGTTCGCAGGCTGGCGCCTTATCCACTGTGCCACCAGCCAGGGCTGAGTTAGGGTTTCTTGTAAACAAGCAAGGGACCACAGCAAGCGAGCTGCCGCAGTAGCAGACACGGTGCCCCCCGCCCAGGGTCAGACCGGCACGGAGCGCCCCGTGAGGAAGGGAACGCAGGCTGAGGGTGGCAGCTCTCACCTGCCTCCGCTCAATGACGCATTTCCCTTTGGCTGCCCCCACGCCCCCCACAGAGCTGTCCCCCCATTACCTGGAGCCATTGCTGATGAGGATACTCTCCCGAATGGTCAGGGTGCAGTAATACCACACAAGCAAGAAGTTAAAGACCTCGTCCGTGACCCTGTTGTGGAGAGACAGCCCCAGGTGGGGCGCAGGTGTGAGAACCAGGGCGGCGTCCCGGCCCCACGGGCACAGAGACCCCGGCCGAGCTGATCCTGCTCCCCACCTTTCTGCCTGAAGGGTTCCGGCCTGCAGGCTCTCACGGAGGTTCCCCGCCTGCCCTGGCCACCCCGCCCACGACCACGGGTCTCCCTTCTACGTGTGAACTTTCTGGTGGTATGACGTGCAAAACCTAACGTGCTATTTCAAGCCCTCTGCACTGACACAATGTAAACTCCCTCTGTCCCAGTCAGTAGGCCAGCTGTAAACTTTGCTGCACTACAAAAAATTTCTTATGGCCTGAACTGTGCCTAAGCGGAAAGGAAGACTCTCCTGCCTCCTGCCTCCTGCAGTGACACAGCCGGCAGCGGGCCCTGAGGGTGGGCAGATGGGGTGGCAGGAGCTGCGCCTCGCCCTGGTCAGAGTGGAGGGTGGGCGGGCATGCTCCCTGTGACCCTGTCAGAGCCCTGCCTGGCCTCAGCTTTTCCACCTGTGAAATAGGAAGACAGTGCCCTCCCTGAGCTTTCCTGGGTGAAGGATGCTGGGAGAGAGCCCCCCTCACCCCCGCCATGGCCAGTCTCTCTGAAGAGACCTCAGGGAAGGTTGTATCTTTGACCCTGAAGGGGAAGCACCCCTGTGCCCCCGGTGCCACACAGATCCCTTCAGCACAGGGCTAGAAACGAACAGGGGAAGGAAAACATCACATTCCCTCCATTCTGTCCCTGAACTGGGAGAACCTTCTCCCCAACTACAATGGCCCTGGGGTGGGGGATAGAAGGAAGACCCAACTTTCACAGAAGACGTTGGAAGGCCACTTTTGTGGTCACAGATGACAGACTCAGCGCCAGCCTGCTGAACGCAGCCTCGGGAGGGTCAAGGAAACCCAGGGCCTGAGTCGGCCTCATCCCAGCGGGAGAACCGGAGAAAAGCTAGTGTAGCGATTCTTCCTCACCGGGGCACCCCGCCTGCGAAGCGGGGAGAGTAACAGCACCTTCTCTACCCTGCGCGGCCGCTGTGAGCACTAGCTGAGTTTAATAAAGTGCTTAGAACACCGCCCGCAGCCTACAAAGAGCTACACATGTTCCTGTCATAATTCTCCGAGCTCCACAGGGTACCCAAAGTCCCAGAAATGACCTGCAGATACCTAACTGAGAAAATCAAAGGGCTGCTTGCCGTGGAGGTGAAATGGGGGAGCAGGAATGGACCCCCAGGGAAGGGAGTCACTTAGATGCTGACTTTTCAGCTCAGGCAAGAGGCAGGCCCACTAGCAAGTCAGACTTGCCAGGCTATTTTTCACTGGTCTTTCCTCCATCTTATCAGTAACAAAAGGAGTAAAAATAGTCTTATGGCCCACATCCTGATTTCAGACCTCTGGCTTCCAGACGGGAGACAATCTGTTTCTGTTTTATTTATTTACTTTTAGAGAGAGGGGAAAGGAGGGGGAAGGAGGGAGAGAAACATCAGTTGGATGCCTCTCACACACCCTCAACTGGGGACCTGGCCTGCAACCCAGGCATGTGCCCTGAATGGGAATCGAACCAGCCACCTTTCGGTTCGCAGACCTAAGCTCCATCCATTGCACCACACCAGGCAGAGCTGTTTCTGTTGTGTTAAGGCACCTGGGGTGTGGGGCTTTGTGATGACACCCCTTGGAAATGAGCAGAGGTCGGGTGGGGAGTAATGAAAACATTCAGGCCCTGGGTGAGCTTGAGAACAGGACAACACGTCACAGGCCTGTCCCCTGGGGCCCCAGGGGCCCCAGAGGCCCCAGCTCAGGGACTCTGGCCGCTCAGTAAGCACTTTTACCCCCTTCCAGAGGGGCATGTGAGCAGGCATGACCAAGTGGTGCAGACTTTGTCCCGGAGGGAAAGGGGCCAGGCCCAAGGCAGCAGGCATGCACAGGCCCAGGGTCTAAAGGGCCTCTGTTCAGACATTCAAGTGGCCAAGCCCACCATTGGACTCCCAGTTAAGCGCCTGCTAGGAAATAAACCCCTAACACATGTTCCAAATGCCCGAGCGGTACTCAGCACCTCCGCAGGGGCTGAAAACCTAAGGCCACGTGGAGAAAGGAAACCCCCTGGGGCAGCATGGCTTCCTCCCAAAGTGGATGCTCTCAGTGCCCCTCTGGGTGCCACACACAGGGCCCGCACACTGAATTGTCACAACCCTGTGTGGTGGGCATTGGTGTTACTCCCATTTTACAGATAGGAAGACTGAGGCTCCCAAAGACCTACCCATGGTAACAGCCAGTTAGTCTCAAAGCCAGGATCAAACTCAGGCCATGTGTGACTTGTTACTTTTTCTTTCTTTCTCTCCTTTCTTTTTTCCTTTTTTTTTTGGTTTGGTTCCCTTTCTCCTTCTCTACCTTCCTCTCTTTTTAAAGTTGAGATATAATTCATATACCACAAAACTCATCCTTTTAAAGGATACATTCAATGGGGTTTTTGTATATTCACAAAGTTGTGCATCCATCACTACTATCTAATTCCAGAATGTTCTCATCACTCCACAAAAACCCCATACCCACTGGCAGTCACTCCCCATTTCCCCTCCCCTCAGACCCTGGCCACTACTCATCTACTTTCAGTCTAAGGACTTGCCTGTTCGCAACATTTCGCATAAATGGAATCATATGTTACATGACCTTTTGTGATCAGCATCCTTCACTTAACATGCAGGGTGAGGCAAAAGTAGGTTTACAGTTGTATGGAAAATAATACAACAATTAATAACTAATAATACAAGGATAAACTCTGGCCCTGGTCAGTGTGACTCCGTGGACTGGGCCTTGCCCTGCAAACCAAAAGGTCACCCATTCGCTGCAGGGCTGCAGGTTCAATCCCGAGTCAGGATGTGTGTTGTGTGGAAGGCAGACGATCGATGTTTCACTCTTACATTGATGTTTCTCTTCCTTTCCTTCCCCCACCCTCTCTAAAACTAAAAAAAAAAAAAAAAAAAAAAAAAATTAAATTAAAATGTTTAAAAAGAAAGAATAGCCCTGGCTGGTGGCCCAGTGATTAAGGCACCTGCCTGCGAACCCAAAGGTCTCTGGTTCGATTCCCAGCCAGGGCACAGAACCAGGTTGCAGGCCAGGTCTCCAGCCAGGTCCCCAGCTGGAGGCAGGTGAAAGGGAACCATACACGGATGTCTCTCTCCCTCTCTGCCTCTCCCTCTTGCCCCCTTTCTAAAAATAATAAATAAAATACTTTTTAAAAAAAGAAAGAAAGAGTAAACTGTGTTTTACGTGCTCACAACTGTAAACCTTCTTCCGCCCCACCCTGTCATGTTTTCACGATCCACCTGCATTGCAGCCTGTGTCAGAGCTTCACCTCCTCTGGCAGCCAAATAAAAGTCCATTGTACGAACATGCCCAGCAAGTGCTTTCTTTACTACAGGCTAAGGCCTCTCCAGCGGCTGCCTGGTCGCTGTCTGCTGGACAGATGTACAGTGGGCAGGACTGCTGTTTCTCACGAGAAAGGGCCCAGATTCTCTAGCTACACCTTACCTCACCCAACACTGTGGATGCAGGAGGGACCCCAGATCCCTCTCCACCCCCAGCAGGCCCCCCACACCGCCACACCACATCACCTGTAGTGAAGGAAAAAGCGACAGGCCACAGCACCCAGGAGCAGGATGATGGTCAGGTAGAGCTTGAACTTCTCATATTCGTCCTTGTAGGCAAATCTACGGCAACAGACGCACCCAGGGAAGGTCACATAACTTGCTACATGTGCAGTAATCTCACTGTATTCCATCCAGGGCCGGACCCCTGGCCGCTTCAGACCCTTGACATAGTGCCACCCACATCCCACAAGGAAAAGGAGAGACCTGGCCTTGAATGAATGGTGACGATTATCTGGGGAAGGAGGATTGAAGTGCAGAGCTTCTCAAGGCCCTGGACTCCCGATTTAGGGCTCCAGGGGTGAGGAGGATGGGCAGGGGGCAGGGACAGGGTCCCCTCCCCCAACCAGCTACCACAGTACAAACACCAGGGCTCCCTTTCCCTAAAAACTGATAGACTTTGGGGGGATGCTGTCTGCTTCCCAAAAGAAAGGTGTATGACGAGGTGTGAAATGGTTCAGAGCCGTCTCTCATGGGACACTGGCCATCCTGTCCAGCGACCACATGGACCTCAGGAAGGAAGGAACACTTCCCCAGGGGTCTGCCCACCGGGGAGGAGAATGCCAGAAGCAATAAGAACTGAATGCCAACTGTTCACGTTTCTCCATTCATGCAAAAAGCCTAGCTTGGTCCTACCTCTCCTGAGCTGAAAGAGCCAAATGCCTGGATTCCACAAAGCCGGGTGGGGCTGCGGGACACTTACTTGGCCTGGTTGCTGAGAAGGGTCACGTTGATGTTGCCGAGGACCAGATTCAAGTAGAGCCTGGAAGGAAAGACCCATGAGGCCACCTTGTCCCTTACAAGCCCAGCGGCAGCCCCCACCAAAAACGTTCACACTTAACACGCACGCACTCAGCACCAATGTAGAATGTAAGATGCTCAACTCAGCAGTTCCTGGGCCTCACATCAAGTGCAGGTAATGACTAACTAGAGAACCTGAGGACTGTGACACATGACAGTCGTGACTGACCCATTTCCCCCTATTTCAGCGGGCTTAGAGACTGTGTTTCCCAGCCTCCCTTGCAGCCACAATGAGCATGTGGCTGAGTCGCAGGTAATGAGGTGAAAGCACAGGTACAATATCCAGGGCAATTTAAAGCAGGCTCTTTTCTCAGATATAACCTCCAAAAGTGCGCAAGCTTTAAGTACACACCTTGATGAGTTTTTCCATATCTATACACCCATGCAACCAGCACCCAGGTCAAAAAATAAAGCACTTCCAGCCCCACGAGGCTCCCTCCTGACCCTCTCCCCACCAACCACAGCCATTGTTGTGCTTATGGAGAAGCAAGTGAGGAAGCCTCCTCCTCCTTCCTGCACCCCTCCCCACCCTTCCCCCTCCACCTCCCGCCCCAGCAGGAATGGGGGAGCTGTGCAGCCCGGTGTCCCGGGCCTGGGGTCTCTACCACAGCAGGGCAGGGTGAAGGTGTGTGTGTGAGTTCCCAGCTCCTACCCGTTCTTCTTAGGCAGGTAGGCCTCCATGTCAAAGAAGATGTTCTGCCGCTCCTTGATGTGGGCGTCTATCCGCTGAATCAGCTCTGCCTCCTCCCGACCGGCATTGCAGTTGTACCTGCGGACAGAGGGGCAGCAGCGGCGTTACTCTGACTGACCTGCAGTGAGAATCCGGAAGCTGTGCGCCCTGTCCTTCTATCCTTCCTTCTCAAAGCTTCCTGCAAACCCAAGTCTCCACCTATACGCCCTGGGATTGACGCTGGTCCTCTGCTTGCTTTGTGGCCTTGGGAGTATCCTCTAACCTCTCTGCCTTACTTTCCATATTAAAAAACAGGAATAACATGGAGCCTACCTCCTCAACAATACCATTGTGATGAGTAAATGCAACTTAAAGTATTTAGAATGATACTTGACACAGTAGCATGAGCTCACTGGAAATCTACTAGCAACATTATTATTCTCGCTATTCTTTTTTTTTCCCCAAATGACTTTGATTTAATCACAGGAAGCAAACTAAATGGAAAGCTTACAGTAGAGAAGAATTGTATGGTGCCTTCTGCAAACTAAGCTGGGACACAAAGGGACTGGGACTCTGCTCGCTATTCTTAAGGGACAACCTGAAATGACTGAAGAGGGCAGACAGGAAGGGGCTTTCAGAGTACAAGCAGTCGACTAATCAAAGTCTGCTATTCTCTGGTGATAGTTAACTCTCAAAACTAGAAAAATAGGTCAGAGGCACTCTTAGAGGAGCAGCCCTCAGTATAAGAACCCGTCTCCTGGGTCAACCTTTGAACCCAGAAGTTCTCAACTGGAGCGACTTGGCAACCAACCTCTGGGGACTTTCGTCTGTCAAGACAGAGGGGAGGGTTTCCCTGGCACCTGGTGGCTCGATGACACTGATGCTGCGATTAGCGCCAAGGCTGAAAAGCCCCTAAAGACAGAAGTATCTCAAGTCCTGCCAGGAGTAAGATGTGTTTTTCCAAGAGTGGCGAATCGCCTACACTTTTTCCCCCATGACTCATGGGCCTCCACTTCCAAAATGGTCAGCTAAGGTGAGGGGTATACTCAATGACATACCCAAAAACTGTCCACGAGGGAGGGCAAGAATGGACCAGGAGCCTCTGCAGTGGAAACCCAGGCAGGTCAGAGCCTCGCTTTTCCTGCCTGGCAGGGGACCACAGCCTCCAATGCACTTACAGGGCACGACAGCACTTCTGGAACCGTGAAGACACAAGGACCGGGTGCTGAACATGTGACCCAGGCCTCAGGGACCGAACTAAGTCCTGAGCTCAAGTTTGTCTCCACCGGATAAGCCAGGCTTCTTACCGGCTCCACCAGAGAGCCGGCTAGGGTGAGATCCCACTCCAGAGATCATGCTTCCTGTTACCTGCCCAGCAGGACACCTTATAACAACTTCCTTTTGGAGAACTACTTCTTATCCTCTTCCCTCCTCCACACGGTTTAAGTAGGGCTGTCCCAATGCCAAGGTCCAGAAACCGAGAATATGACCTAGTCTTGTCTAACCAGTCTCCGTGATGGGTTCAAAACTGGGCACGTGACCAAGTCCAGCCAATGGGGATCACGCCAGAACTGCTGGAAGTTCTCACGTGGCTGGGTGGCCAAGCCAACAGGAAGAAGGGCTGGAGCACACGAGCCTGGCCCTGCTGCTGGCCATCTCAGGGACCAGGAGGGGCCACGCAGCCTCAGGTGAAGCCAGTCTAGAGGAACGCACAATTAGGAGGACAAAACACCCTTTGACTTCCTGGGTCCAGTGAGGCCTGCAGCACGCCTGGTATTTTTTCCATTAAAATTTCCACTCTCTGCTCCAGCTGGTTCTGAGCTGGGTTCTGACCCTGAGAGCCACAGGGTCCTGGGGCAGCCCCGCCTACCTCTGGAGGGAGAGCTTCATGTTCTTCAGCCGCGCCTTCTGCCTGCGGATGGAGCTGCTGCACGAGGTCTGGAGCGCGGTCAGCTCCTCCAGCTTCTGCCGGTACACTCTGTGGGTCTCCTAAGGGACGGGACAGCCAGCAGAGCGTGCGAGAGAACACAAACAGGTCACTTTTCATAGCTTGCTTGAGTTGGGGGCCATGACCACAGAGATCACAATTTCACAGACAAGATGACACGACACTGGCGTAGGAAACGGGACTGGACCTGGGAAAGGCAGCATGGCCCAGCCTTGCGTAATAAGAAACCACCGTTCTTTCCCGCCAGGTTCCATCCTTCCTAATGGAAGAGCAACCAACTATGACTTTGAGGGGCCACCTCCTGTCAATTCTTAGTCTAGTTGACAGTCTCCATGCAAGAGTGGTCATGTGATCTGGGCCTGGACAATTGGTATCTTCCAGTCCCCTGGCTACTGGTTGGCTCAGACCTGGTCCCACAGCTTAAAGGAGCCAAGGAGAGTCGGCCCTGGGGCCCTGCCAGAAAGAGGGTGTAGAGATACTCTCTTCTCCCAGGTTTGCTCACGAGGCGGCAGGTAATGTGGGGCTGCTGAGTGGGAAGAACCTGCCCAAGAATGAAGCCAAACAGGAAAACAGAACTGAGACATGGTGAGAGGCAGAATTCTCAGAGCTGCACTCCAGCCTGTATACCCAGCCGAGTCTGAATGGGATGCTATCCAATGCTCTTGGTTATAGGAATCCGTAAGCCCCTTTTCACACGGGCCGGTGTGAGTCGGGCTTCTAACCCTGGCAATGAAGACAGTGCTTACTGTCAACTAAGAAGAGGCCGTACCTCTGCCCTTAAAGCCAACCCGCCCTATTCCTGGCACAGTCACCCCAATGAACTCAGTATCTCAGTCGTGAGAATACCCATTCAGAGCCACAAGGCCAAGGGAAACACCAGAGACTTTGCCCCGGTGCTGGGAGAAGGAAATGTACAACTTCCCAATGTTGCTGCTACAGCAAGACTCGCCCAAATAATGCCACGCACGGGGGAACAAGCCCTGCCCGCTAAACTTGAAAATTAAGACAAATACCAACCATTTGGAGAAACCAATAAAATTAACTACAATAATCCAACGGGCATATATTAAAGCAGCTGTTTTCGTGGAGGGTAGGGAAGTGTACTATCTGGCAGCGAGAATGATAAGGCGGGTGGTCAAACAGTAAGGCCACAGCCTATGTTCTCATGCCTGTCCAGCAAGGCCCCCAAATAAGGGGCTAAGTCAGAAGAAGATAAGGGAGAAGAGAAGAAAGTGACAGATAACAATTAGGGGCAACACTGAAGGACACGGTGAACAAGTCTCATTCACCTCCCCTGCGGGAGGGGCTCAGGCCCTATTTTTCAACAATACCATCGGTCTCTCCTTCCTGGGCCCCCAGAAAGGAAACTTCTGTCTCTATGTTAACTTTTATTTTTAAATGATTTCAAACTTGCTAAAGAGCTGTAAGAGTACAAAGGCCCCGACTGGGTTGGGCCTCATTCTGCAAACTGAAACACTAAAAGGTCACTGGTTTGATTTTCCATCAGGGCAGGTATCCGGGTTGCAGGTCAGGTTCCTGGTTGGAGGCCAATCAATGTTTCTCTTTCCCGTTGATGTCTCTGTCCTTCTCGTCCTCCCTCCCTTCCCCTCTCTCTAAAAAGTAAGTAAACAAAATCTTTTTTTGGTAAAATACGGAGGACTCCCCGCTACCCTTCACCCAGATTCACCAACTGTTTGCATTGCGCCATATTTGCTTGACTGCCAGCACCCCCACCGCCCTGGGGTGTGTGTGCATGTGTGTGTGTGTGTGCGTGTGTGTGTGTTCTGCATCTGACACCAGGAATTCATGGCCCACAGGTCAAACGCAGCCATATGACTTTGCACAGGCAGTAAGCTAGAAAAGGTTTCTCCTTGGTTGAAAGCTGAAGGTTTCATGACACGTGAAAGTATACGAAACGGAAATTTCAGGATCCACGTCAACTTGACTGGCACATGGCCACACCTGCCCAGTTATATTGTCTGTGGCCTCTGGAAGTCCAGCAGCAGGGTGCTACCTGGGACAGCGACCAGACGGCCCGCAGAGCCTCGAGTGCTCACCACTGGGCCTCTGAGTCACCCAGCTCGGCCTGCTCCTTTGCTAAACCGTGCGGGAGACCGCCACAGACAGCACGGTCCTTGACTCCTCAGTCCTGCATTGTGCCTTTCCTAACAACCACGAGGTTCTCCTCTGTATCCACCGCACGATGACCAAACACAGGCCACGTAACCTTGATGCTGCACAAACCATGACTTCGAGTAACACCCAAATCCAAATTCCACTAACCGTGCCCCCGGAGCCTGGCCCCGGTAGGTCTCCTGCCCGTGGCTACTTCCTGCTTCCTTCAGCCTAGAACCGCTCTTCAACCTTCCTTTGTCCTTCCTGACATCGACTTTTTTAAGACGTTCCATCTACCATTGGCGATTGTCCCTCCACCTGTATTTGTTGTTTCTTCACGACTGGCTTCTGGTTATGGATTCGGAGCAAGAATGCCACTGAAGTGACACTGTGTCCTCAGTGTCTCCCATGAGGAGGCGCACCGCGTCTGGGACGTTCATGTTAACTGCTTAGAAGAGGTGGTGCCCGCCACCTTTCTATCTGTAGTTAGCAAGTGATCTGCAGACAGACAGGCTGCGTTTTAATCACCTTTGAACTCTGCAGCGCCCTAACAGCCATCTACTCACAACCAGTGTCTGCTGGTGATAAGAGGAAGCTCTGCAGGCCTGGGACAGCGAGGACGGGGGCAGAGAGACCCTGATTACACTACAGTCCTCACGAACATGGGGCCTTTGGACTAAACACCCCACCAACACCTGCCAAGGGCTCTGGAAGATAAAGGGCCATGTCACTACCCAACGCCCTTTGGGGCTGGGTGCCTCCCCAGGGAGGTAAGACCTAGACTGCGACATCAGCAACCAGATGCTTATCAGGCCCTCTTCAGTTTGAATTACTATTTAATTTCAAGGTAAAACATGAAGGCCTGATCCTTGTTAAAAGTTAAAACACTATAGCTGGAGTCAGCTTTGAACACACTCCTGTGCTTCCCCACCATCCCCAGAAGTAACCACCTTTACCATTTTCTTCTAGACCTTTTCCTATGGGTTCTTTCGCACTATATTCTATGTACCTATGTATTTCTGTATTTTTAAAATATTGTATTTATTTATTATTAGAAAAAGGGAAGGCAGGGAGAAAGAGGGAGAGAAATATCAATGTTTCATCAATGGTGGCTGTTTCTCATGCCCCCAACTGGGGACCTGGCCTGCAACCTAGGCCTGTGCCCTGACTGGGAATTGAACCCGTAACCCTTTGATTTGCAGGCTGGTGCTCAATCCACTATGCGACACCAGCCAGGGCTCTTCTATTTTATGTAGATCTATTTTTCTATCCTTACCTGAGGACATGACATTTTAGAGAGTGGGGAAGAGAGGGGGAAAAACATTGATGTGAGAGAAAAACATCAATTGGTTTCCTCTCATATGTGCCCCTACTGGGGATTGAACCCGCCAACCAAGACATGTGCCCCGACCAGGAATCAAGCCTTCAGCTTTCCAGTTTATGGGACAAACTAAGTGTCCCTAACACTTAATTCCCTTCACTTCGCTTGAGCACTAGACCCCACAAATTTATAGTTGGGCATATGGCCTACTGACTACACTCAGCAGATGACTAAGGGTTAACCAATGGGAAGCAAGCAGAAGTGATGTGTACACGTTTTGAACCACATTTTTAGAAAGAACTGCCTGGCCTCCACTCCCCCTTCCCCTGGTTGGCATATGGCAGCAACAGGCCCAGTTACGCTGACACCAGAGGTGGAAGCCACGCAATACAAGGGACAAAGCCCACTGTCCGTTCTCCAGCCAAACCAACCTGGATCCTGGTGACCTTGGGTAACAGCGCTTCCAACCTGTCATGGTTTCAAAACATGATTGCCCATCCGTTAGCACTGTTCGCACAGAGGTGGGGTCTCTGTTCCCTTCCCTTAAATACAGCTAGGCTTGTGGCTGGTGCGCGTGAAATAAAGATGGCAAAAATGACACGATGCCCTTTATGAGGAAAAACGCCATGGAAGGGCACATAGCTTCCATTCTGTTTGCTGGAACACTCCCTCTTGGGGCAGAAAGTTCAGCTACCCTGAGGACATGCTGTGTGGAAACCTTAATCACAAAGAAAAATCACAGGTACAGACTCTGATCAACAGTCCCAACAGGAAGACAAACCTTCTTGCCATTCCAGAGAGATCAAGAAACCTTCCGTGATGCCAGCCCCAGCCATGTGAGCTACCAGCAGCCTTTCAAGTCTGCCCAGAGGGGACCGCCAGCATCGGCACAGTCGAGCTATCCAGACTACGCCCTGTCTACACTGGCTCCCAGACCCCAGCGGCAGAAGCAATCGCTGCTGTTTCAGGTGGCAACAGAGAGCAGAGAACTCACCCTAGACTGAACCTTCCTCTGCACTCAGGAGAAGGAAAGAAGATACCTTGTTTCAGCCTTTTCACTTGGGGACCCCTCTGTTCTACCCTAAAGCACACGCTTTAAGAAATATATATTTTTTATTTATTTAATTTTTTTTAGAGAGAGGGGAAGGGAGGGAGGAAGAAAGGGAGAGAAATGTCAGTGTGTGTTGCGTTTCGTGCACCTCCAGCTGGGGACCTGGCTGGAGACCTGTCCTGCAACCCAGGCCTGTGCCCTGGCTGGGAATCGAACTGGCGGCCCTTCAGTTCACAGGCCGATGCTCAATCCACTGAGCCATACCAGCCAGGGTTTAAAGCACATGCTTTTGATTTTTAAAAATACATTCAGCCCTGGATGGTGGCACAATGGATAAGATTCTGGCCTGTGAAACCAAAGGTCACTGGTTCGAATCCCAGCCAGGGCACATAACCAGGTTGCAAGCCAGGTCTCCAGTCAGGTCCTTAGCTGGAGGCAGATGAAAGGCAACCATACATTCACTGATGTTTCTCTCCCTCTCTGCCTCCCTCCCTCCCCTTCTCTCTAAAAATAATAAATAAAATCTTTACAATTAAAAAACATATATATATATATATATATATATATATATATACACATATATTCATAGTATCAGGATGACTCTACCATTTTATCTGCTTACTCAATAATACACCTTGAAAATCTACCCATGTAAGAACAGACTCCATTCTTTTCAGTGCTTCGCAGTATTTCATGCTGTGCACACACTACAGTTGAGCTGAGCCATTCCCCTGTTGCTGGACATTCAGACTGTTCCCAGTCTCTGACTATGACCAACAACGCAGGTTGACGGATACCCCTGTGCCGCCTCCCTGGGCACACGCAAGTATCTCTCTGGGGAAAATAAATGGAACCACTGGATTTGAGGGTGCAGGCTTGTTTTCAGTTTTAATAAATTCTGGCAAACTGCCTGCTGAGTGGCTGTGCTGATTTCAGTCACATGCACAGCATATGATAGTGGTTCACATCTCACCAATCTCATTGCTATCAATGTTGATGTTGTTACAGGCACTTTTCTAGCAGTTGGAAAGGTCATCACTTTATTTCTTGCATCTTACTTTTTTTCATGACAGCTGCCTTTCACCTGGTCCTTTTAAAAATTGTGATAAAATTTACCATTTGAATAATTTAAAAATTTTTTTTAGTTTTAAAAAATTGTAATACAGTACACATACCATTTACCATTGAACCATTGAAAAAAATTTTATTCTCTCCCAAGGATATTTCATTTTAGAGAAGAAGAGAGAGAAACATCCATCGGGTAACCACAACCATCCACCTCCAGAACTTGGTTCATCCTCCCAACTGAAACTCCGAACCCATCAAGCAGTCATTCCATCTCCTCTACTCTCCACCATTCCAGTACTTTCTGACCCCACACCTCTGACTCCCCTGGGTACCTCATATAAGTAGAATCACACAGTATTTGTGTTTTGTGTCTGGCTTACTTAGACACAGCCTTCTGTCTTCACGGTCTAGCCATATTGTAGTGCATTTCAGAGTTTCCTTCCTTTTCAAGGTCACACAATGTCACTGTGTGTACTTTTCTTTAGCCATTCATCTGTTGATGGACACCTGTGTTGCTTCCATCTTTTGGCCATTGTGAAAAATGTTGCCACACACATCGGTGTATAAATAACCTGCTCAAGCTCCTGCTTTCAACTCTTTTGAGTACATACCCAGGAACGGGAATGCTAGATCACCCAGTAACGCTGGGTGTTAACTTTTTTTTTTTGAGGAACTGCCACACCGTTTTCCAGAGGCTGCACCCCTTTACAACAGCTATCTCAATGCACTGACCATGGGGGTTCTGGGAGTGGGGGACACAATCTCCCCTTCCCTTGGGGTTGCCAGTTACCCTCACACAGAGGGTGTCCCCAGCAGAGCTGTGTGTTGAGATGCTTTTCTGGGGGCAGAATGGACAACGGAGGCAACCTCCTCCTGCCTTTCATCCCTGCGGCCTCAAATGGAACCAGCTGCCAGATGGAGGCCTTCTGCTGTTCTCGCCAATGGCGGGGAGTCCCCTTCTGGCTAGCGTGTCTCCACAGTTTCCGTGAACACCCATCCCTCCCCTCCACTCAGCCCCGGAGACCTGCCCAGGCTCTGGGGCACCTGCTGCAGGCCCGCCAGCCAGGTCACCAGCCACCCACTCCAGCTGGGTGACTCAGGGAGGGGCATTTAGGACCCAGGAAACTCAGCTGTGGGGCTCATCAGAACTGCTAAACGAGGGACTCATTTTCTACTAGTTTTAGAGGAAGGAAGATATAAGCCCAGAGTTAACGTGGCTCCTGCCTGAGAATGAACCCCACAGAGATGAAACCAGGGTGGAAAGGCAGATGGAGGCTCAGAACCCGATGATCTCACTGAGCCCCTGGATCGGCTTGTACCTGAAGACAGTGCATCTCGGAGTTCCCAATTACTCAAGCGAATGTCTTTCGCTGGTTCGATTCCCAGTCAGGGCACATACCCAGGTTGCAAGCCAGGTCTCCAGCCAGGTCCCCAGCTGGAGGCAGGTGAAAGGCAACCGTACATGGATGTTTCTCTCCCTTCCTTCCTCTGTTCCTTCTCCTCTAAAAATAATGAATAAAATACTTTTTAATATAAATAAATAAATACAATAATGAATAAAATCCTTTTTAAAATGCCAAAGAACAGAGCTTTCCTTCTGGGCAAAATTAACTCGACCAGGTAAGAGGAGAAGCCACACATCTTGGGCTCATTATTACCAGCTCGTGCTCAGGGCACTGTCACCTGAAAGCAAGGACCTGGAACCTGATTGAGAGAACCCTTTATCAAGCCAGTTACTAAATTGTCACCCACAGAGTGGAGACCACTGAATGACCATATTGGGTATATATTTTTTTAACCAAACTAAGAACCTAAACCATTATTTCTTTCTAAACAACTTTATGGGAGTATAATTGGCATACCATAAACTTCACTCATTTTAAGTATACAATTTAAAGATTTGTGCACACGTACCAAGTTGTACAACTACTACCACGTCCAGCTTTTGAACATTCCCTCACCCAGTAGGACCCCTGGCCTCTGCCAGCATGGCACTCCCAGTCTCCCTCCTGCCAGCTCCTGGCAGCCTCTAACCTGCCTTCTATTCTTATTCTTATAGTTTTGTCTTTTCTGGATACTCCATATAAGTAGAATCCTACAATATGTGGCTTTTGTGTCTGGCTTCCTTTATTCTGCACCACTTTTTCAGGTTTATTTACATTGTAGCATGTATTTATATTTTTTGTTGCTACTCACCAATAAAAATTTGGCATAAATAGATCACATGTCCGTTTAGACATTCACCAGTTGGTGAACATCTGGGTTACTTCCACGTTTTGGCCCTTATGAATAATGCTACTGCCCTGGCTGGTGTGGCTCAGTGGATTGAGCACCGGCCTGTGAACCAAAGGGTCGCCAGGTCGATTCCCAGTCAGGGCACATGCCTGGGTGGCGGGCCAGGTCCCCGGTTGGGGGTGCAAGAGAGGCAGCCACACGTGGATGTTTCTCTCCCTCTCTTTCTCCCTCTGTTCTCCTCTCTGTAAATAAATAAATAAATAAATGAGCCCTGGCTGGTGGCACAGTTGATAAAGCACTGGCCTGCGAACCCAAAGATCGCTGGTTCGATCCCCAGCCAGGGTACATAACCAGGTTGCAAGCCAGGTCTCCAGCCATGTCAGTAGCTGGAGGCAGGTGAAAGGCAACCATACATGGATGTCTCTGCCTCCCTCCCTTCCCCTATCTCTAAAAATAATAAATAAAAATCTTTAAATAATCTTTAAAAAAATAAAAATAATGCTACCAGGAGTACTATGTAGAAGTCTCTGTGTAGATATATATTTTCATTTCTCTTGGGTCGATACCTAGGAATGGAATTGCTGGGTCATATAGCAAATGCATGTTTAATTTTTTTTAATGCTATTTTTCTGTATTTTTAAAAAGATTATATTTATTATTTTTAGAGAGAAGAGAAGGAAGATGGGCAGAGAAGGAGACAGACATCAATGTGTGGTTGCCTTTCACCTGCCTCCAGCCATGGCTGGTGATGTGGCTTGCAACCTGGTCATGTGCCCAGCTGGGAATCGAACCAGTGACCTTTGGGTTCACAGGCCAACGCCTTATCACTGTGCCACCAGCCAAGGCACATATTTAATTTTTAAAGAATCCGCCAAATGACCAAACCACTATTCTTATTTCCAAACTTAGCAGCCATGGGTTGGAACATGAGAGATGCTCCCCAAAAACCAGAATTGGTTCCTGCACACAGTGCAGGGAGCACCAGCTTATTAAACGTGACTGACTCTCACATCCAGTTGCCAGCTCTAAAAATAGCCCAGCTTGCTGGGGGCACTGGAGCAGACTGGCAGCTGTGGAGGAAAGGACCCGTTCTCCAGCACGAAGCCAGCCCCCAACCCCCCCAACTGCCGCTGTGTTCAAGAAAAAGAAACATGCTTGCTAGAATATTGTAGACAAAGCTGGGGGGAGGAAAAAGAGGGTAAGTATAAGGCAAACATCGCCAGTGAAGAAAGTGAATTGATGCCCTGACTGGTGTGGCTCAGTGGATGGAACACCCACCTGTGAACCAAAGGGTCGCTGGTTCAATTCCCAGTCAGGGCACTTGCCAGGGCTGCGGGCCAGGTCCCCCGTTGGGGGCGTGCAAGAGGCAACCACACACTGGTATTTCCCTCCCTCTCTTCCTCCCTGCCTTCCCCTCTCTGTATAAATAAATAAATAAATAAAGTCAAATGCTAAGACACTTATTTGTCCAAGGCAGTGAACGATGTCTGCATGGGCATAACCATGTAGGTGGCGGACCCTGAACCTACAGAGCTGTTTTTCTTTATAAACCTTTTGGTACTGTTGGATTACCTTCTGGTTTCCGGCTCGTTATATGAAATATTTCAGGTATATAAAAAAGGATAAAGCCCTGGCTGGTAGCACAGTGGTTAAGGCGCTGGCCTGTGAACCCAAAGGTCGCAGGTTTGATTCCCCAGCCAGGGCACATAACAAGGTTGCAAACCAGGTCTCCAGCCAGGTCTGTGGCTGGAGGCAGGTGAAACGCAACCATACACTGATGTCTCTCTCCCTCTCTGTCTCTCTCCCTTCCCCTCTTTCTAAAAAATAATGAAATAAAATCTTTAAAAAAAAAAAAAAAATGGGTAGAAAAATCGTAGCACAGGAAATAAACACAACTTTTCACACGCAGGTTAAGAAATATTAGTGCACAGAAGGTTGAAAGCCCTTGAGTATTCTCTCTAGGTGGCATTCCCATCTCCTTCTCCCACAGAGGTCAATCCCTACGCTGGTGATGTCCAGCCCCCGTGCCCACCCAGGTCAGCTCAGTCTTTCTCTGTGCTGACGCCTTCAGATTATTCCCTGGGTTCCCACTTAGGTTTGGCCAGTGGAAGGCCAGGGCAGACACAGCCAGGACACTTGCTCTCCTGCCTGTTCCCGCTTGGTCATACCTTCAGCTGCTTCTGCTCCAGCCCTGTAGCTTCCCTTCTGCAGCAGGTGGGGCGCAGGTGACTGACCCTGTCCACCCCCCCCAGCTGCAGCAGCACCGCTGCCCCTTTACCATCAGGGTCCCAGCTCCGGGGGCCTCACCCTCACACTCCATACCTCTGTAAATGCAGCCCTTCAGCCCTTCAGGGAGATCCTCTGGGGAGAAACGCCTCCTGCAGGGCCCCACCTGAATCTCCAGGATGCTGAATCTGGCCCGCATCACTCCCTTGCCAGTCTCTGTACATGTACTATTACACGGGGAGGCATCATGAGCAAGAGTTCTGCATGTTTCACTTTACTACCCCTGTTGGACTGTATACACCTCTCCGCGGCTTCTCACTGCAGTGCTGCTTTCCTGTTTAAAAGGGTTACCCACGCTGATTCACGTAGCTCTCGTTCATTCACTCCGCGTTTCACGGATCTTCCGTGGAGTTATCCAGCCTGATGGACACTCAGGTTTCTGTTCTTAGCTGTGATACACAAGTGTTACGAAAATCCTTGGACATATCTCCTATTTCAACTTTTAACTGTGTGGGTATGAATTACTTATAGAATGTATAATGGATCAAAAAATAAAAAGGAGAGCAATGGGGGAAAAGGGGGACAAATGTAATACAGCAACAATCAATTTAAAAAATAATATGTACATGTATACATATATATATCTATCTATCTATATATATATATAGATAGATACACACACACACGACAGAGAAGCACTCACATTAGCTCTGCGAGCTGGGATGCCCACCTACCATCGTTTCTGCACAACTGATCACCCTCCTTTTCTACCACGTGTGCACGACACAAACAAGCGGGCTTCTGCTGGAGGATGCGGAGCTCCGCCACCTCTCCTGTCCTCTGACGCCCCGCGCTCTGCCCCGTGGAAAGAGGAGGTCAATGACGCCAGTGCCCAGCGCACCTGTGAAACGTCCGGAGCTGCCTTCATCACACAGAGCCTCTTGGCTGAGTCGTAAGATCCTGAACTGGGAGTCAGAACCAAGTCAACACTTCCTGCAAGAACTGCCCGCAACGGAATCCCGAAGCAGTTTCAGACCGGCTCCGGCCAAGGGGCACCAGGATTGGGTGGGCAACCCGGCAACTGCACCAGGGCTGTGCTCACTACCAAAAGGTGGCGCCTTATAGTCGTGCCCTTCTCTGGTGGGAAGTTTTCAAAAGACTACACTTACATAGTTCTCTTTCCAAGGCATCAACATCAACTCAAGATTTCTGGGTGCTGAGGATACTTAACTCATCACCATGGAAACACTACCATGCATGGCAAGTTGACCTCATCTCAAATGCATCCATTCTAGATGGGGATAGGAAAGAGTCTGAGTCACATGTAAGGATCGATTAGTCATGTCTGTTATATGAGCAGTAATGGGAGGTATGAGCATGTGCGTCAGACATGTGGAAGGCAGGAAAATGCCACAGCTGAGTGACTATGCTATGTGGTGGGCCCGACTGCACACCCAGAGCCTGCTTTCAGTAGCTGAGGTATGTAATCTCTGCCCTGTTTCCTCGGCTGTGAAAAGGCTAGAAGACGAGGTCTATGTTACAGGCCCTGGACTGGCTTTTAAAAATCAACTTTAATCCCTGGCTGGTGTGGCTTAGTGGATTGGTGCCAGCCTGTGAACCGAGGGGTCACTGACTGGTTCGATTCCCAGTCGGGGCACATGCCTGAGTTGCAAGCCAGATCTCCAGCCAGGTCCTTAGCTGGAGGCAGGTGAAAGGTAACCATACATTGATCCTTCTCTGCCTTTCTTCCTCCCTCCCTGCCCTTCTCTCTGAAAACAATGAGTGGAATCTTAAAAAAAAAAAAATCAGGGAGACAGAGGGGAGCAAAAAGGGGATGGATGTAATACAACAACAATAAAACTTTTTTAAAAATCATCTTTATTGGGGCATAATTTACATACGAATTTACCAGTTTTCAGGTGTACAACTTGATGAATTTTGGCAAATGTATACAATTGTGTAACTACTACTACCCTGAGCTCATAAGACAAAGTTCCTAAATGTCATTGGTTCACAACACCCTGAGTGTCTTGGTAAACTTTTCATAGCATCCTCAGACCAAATAACTGAAAAGTATTTATGTCTAACAATTCAGTAGCCTTTTGGAAAAAATGCTACACTGAAATCAACAAAAATATTCTTTAAATATTTTATTTATTTATTTTTAGAGAGAGGGGAAGACAGTGAGAAAGAGAGGAAGAGAAACATCATTGTGTGGCTGCCTCTCACATGCCCCCAACCAGGGACTGGGCCTGTAACCCAGGCATATGCCCTGACTGGGAATCGAACTGGTGACCCTTTGGTTTGCAGACCAGAGCTCAATCCACTGAACCATACCAGCCAGGGCTATTTTTATTTATTCTGAAATAACCAGAATTATTTACTCATGGAATATGTGTCCTTATGGGCTCTGTACAAATCCTCAAAGCAGGGTCCAGCCCCTGCTGCCCCCATTTCCCATTCCACAGGGATTTAGGGGGATCATATTCTCTTCCTGCTTATACCTGCCCCCTGATGTTGGTCTAGAGGGATGCCCATTTCGTTGGCACTAAAGGCCACAGTCTTTACAATGATGTACCTACTGAAAGGTCAGGTTTAAGGAAAGGCCCTGTCCAGCTTCCTCCTTCCTTGGTGGGAGGGGCAAGGTCAAGTTTCCAGTGATGTAAGGCAAAGCAGGAAAGATTAAGCCATCTACCAACATGTCTGTAAGTGACCTTATGTGGTCATACCATGGGGCCACGTTCAATTCACCAGCAAGGCTGAAACCCCAACCAGCTGAAAAACAAAGTCCTCAAAGTCCCCTTAGCGAACAACCTTCTTATGGAGCCCCGTGAGGCCCTGGCAGACGCAAATCAAAGAAATCAGATCCTTTCCTCTGGAAATTCCCACAGATTATGACTTGGGGGGAGGGAAGAATTCCAAAGACCTTTCAAATGCTCCAGGGCCTGAGAATCAGGTTTCCTCCTTCCCTTCATTTGCAAAAGGGGAAGGGAGACAAAACCCAGGGACATTGTGCATCATGTCAAGAAAGATTAAATCAGAGACAGAAGCATGAAAAACCCATGACCCATGAATCCTAGATTTTTAGGTAGATGTAGGAAAAGCAAGCTAGACCAAGATTTTCTGGTAGAAAATAAAACAAAACAACAAAACCTTATTGTTAACCTTTCTAGTTCCCATCTGCCCACCTACCCACCTTTCATAACCTCCTTGATCCCCCAAAAAATGTCTTGTATCTGAAAGTCTGTCCAATACCTACACAGTGACAATGCTTACCCCACTTACATGCATGTTTCCAGAGACTTTCACCTCACATTCACTATGACAGGGAGGGGCCTCCCAATACAAGGACAGACATCTGAACTGAACATTGGGGACTAAGTTCTAGCCCCAACTTTGTCACTAAAGAGCTGTGTGAGCCCAGTAAATCAGTATGTCCAAGCTTCTGTTTCCTCACCCTTCAGTTGAAGACACAGTGTTTTTGATCTTAACCCCAAGGGGACTCCATGGCTTTCCATCCATAAATGGCCTTTGACCCAGAAGCTGCCACCAAAGCCTGAGGCCAGCAGGGCCCCTCTGCCCCAGTGTAGTGCCAAGTCCATTCCAGTTGCCCAACTGCTAAAGAACCAAGCAGGGAGACATCACAGTTTCCACCCAGCCAGCACTCACTATGCACCAGGAGAGGAACTACAGAATGAATGCCCGATTCCTCCCTGTCCCCCACACACCAGAGGCCCCAGACACACCAAGGAAGAACAGGACAAGTCAGACTCCCTCCTCTGCAACCTCAGCCTGCCAAGACTCGCAACCTAATTGCTGTTAATTGCGGGAGTTGCTTAGCTCTTAAGACTCCTCCTCCTCCTCCTTCTCCTAGCCTAAGGCAGGGCCAAGGGAAGGAAAGATGAACAACAAAGGCTGCAACAGAAAACCCCTCTTCTCCCACTCTGACCCTCATACCCATGCTGTGGCTTCAAGGCTGGACATGAGGAGAGCCTGGTAGGACAAAGCACAAAGAAGTGGCTGAGCTTTCTCAGTGGCGGTGGTGCCTGAAGGGACCCCTGGGAACTGGGTGGGACCCAGGCACTGGACCCAAGCAGAGGGCACTGACCCACACATGCTGGACCAGCCAAGAAAGGTGTGCCCTTCTGGTCTGGTTACCTTGCCCTCTGCTCATACCTAAAGCCGTCCCATCTCTCCAGCATCTCTCTCTGCTCCTTCAGACCTGCTGCCGCGATTCTAGAAAGACCCACCACAGACACCCTTGGCAATCTCCTCTTCCCTCCTCTGGGCACTGCAAGAGGCCGACCCACTGCAGACAAGAGCTCCATGTCCGGGGAAAATGTCATTGCTCCAGCCGAGGACTAGGAGGGACCGGTGGAGGTGTGGGATATGATTTAGGCAGGCAGAACCCCACGCTGGGAAAATAAACACAACCCTGTGGCTGCAGAGGAAGCAGCCTTACCTCCAAAAACGGTCCAGGAGTCCCCTTGGCCAACCCCAAGGTTTCCTGAGGCTCTCTGGTCACCAGAGTAGGTCGCTGCGGCCTCTGAGAACTCCCACCGGGAACAAACCCTCCTGCCGGGACCCGGGCAGCAGAGCCAGTCTCTCCGGCGCTCCCGCCCCTGCCTCCCCCGCCCCCCACCACCACCCGCAAGCTCGGACCGGGGACAGGGAGGCCACCCAGCCGTCAGATGTCATCCCCACGCCACACATGCCTGTAGCAGCGGCCCGAACACAGGTTGGGAAACAGGGGTCCCGGTCCCTAAGCGAAGTCGAAGGGTTCAAGGTGAACGTCCCCCGAGCTGCAGCGGAGGGCGGCCGGCCAGAGCGGAGAGCGCGCAGAGCCGCCCGCAGCCGAGGGCGCGGATGGGGCTACGGGAGACCCCTGCGGAGGCGGCGGCGGCGGGGCTGCCTCTCTCGGAGTCCGAGCGTGCACCTGTCCCCGCCTCCCCCACAGGGCAAGCCAGGAACTTCCCCTCCGAGCCACAGACCAACTTTCCGCAGCAAAGGAGGAGCGCGGAGCCAAGAGCCGGTGCGAGCGCAGGGGAATGGGGCTCCGACCGCGCGCCCCAAGTGGATGAAGGGCCGAAGTGCTGGGAGATGGGGGGGCTGGCCCACGCCGACCACCAGCCTCCGGGGCCTGGCCAGGGACGCCCCCTGGGCCCTCAGGGCGCCCACCACCCGGGCTGGGGGAGCAGGAAGGGGAAGGCACCGCACCGCAGGTAGCAGAGTTGGGGGACCAGGTGGCCCGGCCTTACCTGCAGTTCCTGAAAGTCTCCCTCCAGCTCGTACCACTCGCGCTGGCAACGCTCCAGCTGGCCCGACATGGTGCAGCCGTTCGAGGCGGTGTCTGCCCCCGCAGCGCAGCGTGTGTGCCGGCCACCAGCGCCCAGCGACAGCCCAGCTGTTTCTGCGCTGCGGGAGCCACGCGCGCATCGCCGTCACCGCCCCGCCCCTCGCCCGCCCCGCCCCTCCCCGCGAGGCTGCGCATGCGGCGCGCAGGCACCTCCCCGGCCCCGCCCCCGGGTCTTCCGTCGCTTCGCGGGTCGTGGCTCCCACTGTCTCCTCTGTCTCAGGCCCCTTGCGAGTGCATCTGCCCCTCCAAATCCCTTCCTACTCGGGGCTGGTTCGCAAGCTGCCTTTGTAGAGCTTATTTTATTTAAATTAATTTGTGTTTTTGGGGTGCCTGGGATCTAGAAGGAGAAGGTGATTTGGGGGATGTGAAAGCTCACCATCCTTTGGCATAACCCGGCCTGAGCCAAAGCCAACGGATGCTAGAACTGACACTGACTGTCCAACAAGGTCGCCGAGTAGGGCGGGGAAGTACACAGAGGGCCCTGTCATCCCACGTTGTCATTATTTTCTGCAACTAATGACATCCCAGATTCCTGCCCTCTAAGACTCTGGCTGACTATCTTGACAGCTCTTTCTGTCACGCAAATGACACAACCACTCAAAGTTAATTGATTCCGAATTCCCTTCCCTAAAATTGTGTCCCTGTCTAGCTTTCCAGTCACGTGTCTACCTCACCCCCATCTCCAGCCACTGTTTTCTCTCCCTGCCCCTGCATGAGACATTCTCCCTCCTACATCTTCGTAACGTTGCCTTTTGCTGATCATTCAAGCCTTGGTTCAAGTGATACCCGTGTGAGTGTCTTAGGGCTGCCCTGACCACAAACTGGGTGGCTTAAGCAACAGAAATGTATTCTCTCTCACAGTCCTGGATGCTAGGAGTACAAAACCAAGGTGTCAGTGAGGCCGTGCTCCCTCTGCGACTCTAGGTGGTGGCCCTTAGTCCTTGGTTGGCTCACCTTAGCATGCAGTGGTGTCACTCCAATCCCTGCTTCTGTTGTCACATGGCCTTTCCTCCTGTATGCTTGTCTCTTGTATGTCCTCTCCTTTTATAAGGACACCAGTCTGAATGTTGGATTCAGGACCCACTCTACCCCAGTATGACCTCATCTCAAAAATTACATCTACAAAAACCCTGTTTCCAAATTGGTTCACATTCTGAGGTAGCAGTATTAGAATTAAACACATCTTTCTGTGTTTATTAGAGGTGAATAACAACACCTCTAATAAAAAGCCTTTTCTGAATTTTCTGAACACCCCAATGTTCATTCATGTCTCCTCCCAGTCACTTACAGATTGATCAGCTGTTCTATTTCCTTCATACAACTTACCATTATTTGAGCATTAGTCTTCTTGTTGGTTTTATGTTTCTTCCAGGGGTAGATAATCTCCATGAGATCTCCGGGATCTTGTCTCTGTCTTGGTTGTCACTGGATCCCCAGAGCTTGCCACATAGTAGGCCCTCAACAAATATTTCTTGAAGGAGTGACCATTAAAGATCATCTACTGGAGAAGAGAATCCAAAAAAAAAAAAAAGAAAGAAAGAAAGAAAGAAACAGATCAAGGTTCCAGTGGGTGAACTAAGCAACAAAGAAATAGCCAGCCAAATAGATGCTCGGTTTAAAATGCTGGTGATAGAGATGCTCACGGACTTGACAGATATGCTTAAGTATGGCAAACACAGAAGGGAAGAAGTGAAGGCTCTGCTAAATAAAACAAAGGAAAACCCACACGAAACCAATGGTGAAGGGAAGGAAAATAGGTTTCAAATCAACAAGTTGGATCCTAAGGGAAAAATACACAGTCAACTAGTACAGAAAGAGGAAACAAGAATTGGGAAAAAAAAAAAAAAAAACAAGGACAGGCTTAGGAACCTCTGGGATGACTTTATAAACGTGCCAACATCCAACTCGTAGGGGTGCCAGAGAAGAGTAAGAGCAAGCAATGGAAAACTTGTGTGAATATGCAAGTCTAATCCACAGCTCTCACTCTAGTTTTCTTCCTTTGCCATTTTCATGCTCTCTTCTCCAACAGTGAGAAACCTGGCTCCTAATATCCTTAGTGTTTTTACTTAGCTGATCATGCCTCCCATATACAAACTACCTGCAATGTGAGCACCATCCTCTCCCCAGTCCTGATGCCAACCTGGCCCCAGATAAACACCTCTCAATGAAATGGATGATGAGCATCCCTTTCTTGGCTTGGTGTCCAGGTTCAAATGACTTCTTTTTAATTTTTTTTAATAATGAAAATTCCCGCAACCTCCAATGGCCATGATCAACAAGATATGAGTGGAATTGCTTGATAAAGATTTCAAATTTTAAAACTTCCTAATACATCTCAAGAATCATCTAACAATATTTGAGGAATGTATTTATTACTACACATTTTTGCTATTCTCATTGGTTGTAGACACAAAAAATCCCTATATCTTAGGTTCCAGCCATCCTATTATTTTGAAGGCCCTCTGTCTAGCAGCAGGGAGAAAACATGCAGAGAAAACATGTTTTTCTCTGATGCATTTGAAGAATTACATCTGACAATTCCCCCAATGAAACTGTATTTACCAAGTTCTTTTGTATGGTGGCAGACATTGGAAAAAGATTGTAGGTAGCAGGAAATTCACCAAAATGTTTTCCAATGTGCAGATGAAATACTGGCTGCTTTTCATGATTTTTTGCTGTGTTTTGCTGCTTCTTTTTTTTCTTTTTTTTTTTTTTTTTTTTTTTTTGCCTAAGATTAAATCTTGTGTCATTGTGCCACCTGCTGACAGCTTCTCAGAATTTCTGCTTCTTCCAACAAAAGGTAGGAAAGGCTTGTTCAACAAAGATTTCTTAATAAATATTCTTTCTTCTCCCACCTGAAAAACTACCACTCACAGAGTTTGGGCAGTAGAAATATTTCAATGTTTTTTTACCTTTAATAAAACAAAGCATTTGCTTTCCAAGTTTTCAACAATGAAAATATATTACCTTTTTATTATGAAGGAAAGCATAGTTGAAATGACCATTATAAAGAGAATCTGGACTATAAGACCCAGCTCAAGAATAAGACAGCAATCCCTGGTCGTGTAGCTCAATTGGTTAGAGCATTATCACAATACACCGAGGCTGCAGTGTATTGACCCCCAGACAGGCACATACAAGAATCAACCAATGAATGAATCAATAAGTGGAACAACTACTCTCGTTCTCTTTCTTCCTTCCTCTCTCTCTAAAATCAATAAATACAAATTTTATTATTTTATTTATTTTTAAAGAATATTTTATTATTTTTTAGAGAGAGGGGAAGGGAGATAGGCAGAGAGGAAGAGAGATATCAATGTATGGTTGCCTTTCACCTGCCTCCAGCCACGGACCTGGCTGGAGACCTGGCTTGCAACCTGGTTATGTGCCCTGGCTGGGAATTGAACCAGCGACCTTTGGGTTCGCAGGCCAGTGCCTTATCCACTGTGCCACCAGCCAGGGCTTAAATACAAATGCTTTAAAAGAATAAGACACCAAGGCCCTGGCCAAGTAGCTTTGTTCGCTAGAGCATCATCCAGATGTACCAAAGTGCATGTTTGATCCTTAGTCAACAAGAAGCAACCAATGAATGCATAAATGAGTGAAACAAGTTGATGTCTCTCTCTCAAATCAATCAATAAAAAAATTTTAAGAATAATACATTAACAACAACAAAACAAAACAAAAAAATAAGCCCTGACTGGTGGGGCTCATTCCCAGTCAGGGCGCCTACCTAGGTGGTGGGTTTCGTCCCTGGTCTGGGCAAAGGGCAACCAGTCGATGTTTCTCACATTGATGTTTGTCTCCTTCCCTTCACCTCTCTTTAAAAAAAAAAAATCACAAAAGATATTAAAGAATCTTCCAAGGGAAGATTAATAACACAAGACTTCTCAATTATTTCTGCCTAACAGAATTTTATCACGGTGAAGACAAAGAAAGATGAAGGGAAGGAAGGAGGGAAAGAAGGAAGGAAATTTTTGTGAAGTATGCATATGAAGAGGTGTAAAAAGCATTTCAAATGACGAGGTGCAGACCTATGTGATTACACCCAGTGGCTCCCAGAAGCCTCACACGCACTGAATCCCCTGGAGGTAACCACAGTCCTAATTTTTATAGTAATTGACTTGCTCGTCCTTGTAGTTCTAACACTGAAGTCTGCATCTCTACATCACATGAATTTGTTTTCCCTAGTCTGGAACTTTCAGAAATGAAATTATACTTTATTCATACATTGGTTGGTTGGCTGGTTTTTATGCCTGTCTTCTTTGCTCTCAATAGTTATGTTTTTAAGAGTCATCCATGTTGCATGTGACTATAATTTATTTGCTTTCACTGCTGTGACCTATTGTATGAACAGTACCCGAGTGATATTCCTCTACTGTCACTGATAAAAATCCAGTGCATTTCCTGTTCAGGATTTGAAGGGCATCGCTGTGGTGGGCATTCATGAGCCTCTCTCCTGGTACATCACCCAGATTTTCATCTCTACCAGATCATGCCAAACTGTCTTCCAAAGTGGTTCACACTCCTTAAGAGTTCAACACTTCTGTGTTTTTAAATTATCTTTGAAAAGTATATTGCCTATGGTTGGTGATTTTAAAAATATTTTATTTATTTCCAGAGAGAGGGGAAGGGAGAGAAGCAGAGAATGAGAGTAACATCAATGTATGGTTGCCTTTCACCTGCCTCCAGCCATGGACCTGGCTAGAGACCTGGCTGGAGACCTGGTTATGTGCCCTGGCTGGGAATCAAACCAGCGACCTTCAGTTTTGCAGGCCTGTGCCTTATCCACTGAGCCACCAGCCAGGGCTTGGTTGGTGATTTAAAAAAAAAACTAAGTGGATGTTTGTGAAAGGTGCTATTGGGCCCTTTGACATGGGAGTTAAGTGTCACTTGCTGGGGGGCACTTCAAGAATGTGCCAACTGCCCCGTGCCTCTCTGTCCTCCACTGCTTGTTAAC
Organism: Noctilio leporinus; assembly: GCA_004026585.1. NCBI lineage: Eukaryota > Metazoa > Chordata > Mammalia > Chiroptera > Noctilionidae > Noctilio > Noctilio leporinus. Next base: position 307,621 of record PVIW01000105.1, read on the forward strand.
AATGCAGACCACCCTTTATACACGCCCCACACACCTCCAATGTGAAAAGCTGCTGTTTACAAGATGCTTTCAGAGTATTTCATCTAATCCTAATATCACCCTGGGAAGGTGTTACTTTTGTTTATTTCAGAGACGAGGAGACTGAGATCCAGAGCGTAGTCCCTACCCAGATGACGGTGACAGTGCAGGGGCTTGCCCCTCAGCTTGTTTCTTGTTATCAAAGCCTAACTAGGAACCTGGCTGGTATATTGTGGTAAAGGACTCATTGTAAGCAGATCAACAGAGCCTGTATACACCCGAGACAGGGTGTACTTCCTACCTCTTCAGTTGGGAATTGGTCAGTGCCTGTTTGGGCTGATGTCACCAATGATATGAACAGACTTGCTCACGTCTGCCATCACAGTGAGGACAGCATTCCTGAGTTACCCGTTGATCCCAGAGGAAAAGACACTTGGTACAGAGCTGCCCTGGCTGAGGGCCAGCCTGCATCAGCCGCCTGCAAGTGAGCTGTCTGTCTACTGCTGTCTGTCGTCAGAACAGGGCGTTGTCAATTTTCCTGCAAAGGTCACTGATACCATCTTGGATAAGGAATGGATTTACCATCCAGAACTCTTCTTTGTAATGGCACCTAGAATCATGAGAGTCTCTTATTGATGACTTATATTTAGGGCCTGTCTTGGTCTGAATGTTTGTGACCTCCCCAAAGTTCACACGTTGGAATTCAGTCCCCAGTGTGATGGCATTAGGTGAGGCTTTTGGGAAGTAATTAGGCCATGAGGGTGGACCCGAATGAATGACATGAGTGCTCTTATAAAAAGCAGGGCTGGGTAGGCTAGTTAATTGTTGTTCTAACACACCAAGGTTGCAAGCTTGATCCCTGGTCAGTGTATATACAAGAAGCAACCAATAAATGCATAAATAGGTGGAACAAAATGAATGATTCTCTCTCTCTCAAATCAATAAATAAAAAATAAAAAGTAGTCCTTGCTGGTGTGGCTCAGTGGATTGAGCATTGGCCTGTGAACCAAGGGGTCACTGGTTCGATTCCCAGTCAGGGCACAGGCCTGGATTGTAGACCAGGATCCAAGTTAGGGGCGCGCGAGAGGCAACCACACGTGGATGTTTCTCTCCCTCTCTTTCTCTGTTCATTCCTTTCCCTCTAAAAATAAATAAAATCTGTTTTAAAACAAAATAAAAATTAAAAAAGAGACCCCACAGAGCTCCCTAGCCCTGTCCACCATATGGAGATACAAGAAGTCAGCAATGCAGAGAGGAACCTTCATTCAACCTAGCTGGCTGGCATCCTGGTCTTGGACTCCCAGACTTCAGAACTGTGAGATATAAATTCCTGTTCTTTAAAAGCCACCCAGCCTGTGTTATTTTGAACCCAGTAAGACAAGGCTTACCATTTTGAGTAATGAATGAGATTTATGTTATCTGCAACACAATCTTAATTTCATTCACTCTTTTAGAAGTGCTGTTACTGTTGGCAGATATCCAAGTATAGAGCAGAGAATATTTGGCCTGCAAAGCCAAAAAAAAAATTACTGCCTTTAGGTTTCCCCAATTATAATTCACTCCCTGGCCCTGAGGAGTGGATCACTTTTCCTGGATAAAAGAGAAGCGAACACATTTGGACATCTGCCATCAAGGAGGAAAGAGAGGTGGAGTGTTGGATTTCAGCAGCAACCAATAGCGTCCACCACCGTAACTGCCCACTCTCCCAGCCCATATTATCTTGGCACAGGGTAAGTCTAAGGCACAGGACAAAGCCAGTGTTAATTAAATACAGTGACAGTAACACAGGAGAAAATGAATCAGATTGGGGACAGGACATGTTTTTCTTTTTAAAAATATTTTATTTACTTATTTTTAGAGAGAGGGGAAGGGAGGGAGGGAGAAAGAGAAACATCAATGTGTGGTTCCCTCTATGTCCCCCAACTGGGTACCTGGCCTGCCACCCAGGAATGTGCCCTGACTGGGAATCAAAACAGCGACCATTGGCGCTCAATCCACTGAGCCACACCACCCAGGGCAGGACCCGTTTTTCAATCATTCACCAGACTTGAAAGGGTGGACAAAGTTATTACCTTGATACGTCTTGTCATGTCTGGAGGAGCCATAGGCGATAAAATTGTCCCTGATTCATTCATCCCTTTGTTCAACAAGTATTAAGGATTTATTGGAAGCTGGTTACATTTGCTGGAGCTGCCAAAACACATGCCACCAATTGTGTGGTTTAAAGAGCAGAAAAATGCTACTGCCTCACAGTCCAGAGGCCAGAAATCTGAACTCAAGGTGTCAGCAGGAGAGCTTCCTTGGAGACTCTGAGGGAGAATCTGCCCTGTGACTCTCCTAGCTTCTGGGGGTTCCCCTCAAATCTTTGGTGTTCCTTGGCTTGTAGCAGCATCCTCCCCCCAATCTTCATGTGGCATTCTTATGTCTCTGTCACTGTGTCCGGATTTCCACTTGTCATGTGAGGTTAGGATCCACCCTGATTTCATCTTAACCAGATAATCTCCAAAGACTCTATTCCCAAATGAGGTCACATTCACAGATATGGGGGTTAGGATTTCAACATCTTTTGGGGAAACACAATTCAATGCATAACAGGCACGTGTTTTGAGGCTTACAAGGCCACAGCATACTTAACCTCAGGTTTAAAGAAATGGAGGGAAAAAAACAAGAAAAATAGGAAGAAAAGAGGAGGAAAAAATGAAGAGGGGAGAGGAAGGAAGAGTCAAAAGAGTAGAACTAGTAAAGAGAAAAAGACACAGAAAACTTGCAGGAGGGAAACAAGACCAACTGCCTAATTTGTGGGGCCCAGTGTAAAATGAAAATGGGGGTGCCCTTGCTCAAAATTTAACCATTTTGAAATGGTGACAAAAGAGTCGTAAACCAAACACAAGGCCCTTCTGAGGATAAGGTCCTGGATGGCTTCTCTGTGGAGAGGATTGTACTAACCAGTGTATCTTGAGTCCTTAAAGGGTTTCCTTTTAGGCTTTTTAATATTTTTCTGTGCTCTTTATGAGGTACCAATGAAGCAGTCATCCGTGTCACAGGCAGGTCCATTCTTGGCTCAGGACCCTCCTAAGATCCTGTCTCTCAAGGAGAAATAGCTTACTTAGGCAGATGGTGACTTCACACCAGCTTTTCTCCTTGGACCCACAGAATATCTAAGCAACTTTCTCCCGATACCCAAGAACTACCTTTCATTTCCTTTCCTTGCTGTGTTTTAGATCCTTCAGTAGGCTCTAACTCTTGGCATGGTGGTTTTTCTGCCCACCTGCTTATGATTTGCTTAGTTTCCCCAGTTCCCCAACTTCCTGTTCCAGCAGGTCACCATGGTCAGAAAGTCACGTTCCGCCACATTTCCTGCCATCAGAGTTCAAGGGGGCACATTGGTTCTGGTCCCTGGATTTGGATGCAAGCTTCCTCAACTTGGCATCTAGCGCCCCTCACTCCCAGTCCCCCACTATATTTTAGGACATGCTCTCCCGCGTTATTTGAGGTCATCCTTCCAATTTAATCAAGCCAGTCTCCAGATTCTTTACACTTGACACTATCGTCCCACCTCCAAGCCCCTGCCAGGGTTATTCCTATTCCCTTCCTCCCAGTGGGGGCTCTTCAGGGGCAGGAGCTGAACTGTAATTCCCCTTTGAATCTCCAAGACCTGGTACCATGTACATCATAAACATAATATGCTTTCTACAAATGTTTATGGAATAAAGTTGATGAACTGACTTGAGGGGCTTCCAAAGCATTTGTAAACTTTTGACAGAATCAACCTTACCTCTATTTCCTGTTCTGGCTCCTACTTAACGACATCTTCCTTACGGTTTCCGGACCATATGTTTCTGTGGACGAGCACCTGTCCTCAATTATTTTTTAATAATACTTGTTTCCAACCGGGGCACACAGGCATTCCTATGTTTCTTTATTGAGTCTTGAAGTCTTTTAGAAACGTAAGAATTCATTTGGGGAAAAAGAAATGTTAGAACGTAAAAATCTTCCTTAAAACCTTTATTTAACACGTATGTAAACAAGAATAACCTTGGAAAACGTTTTAAAACTCTGTAAGTTCTCAGTTATCGTATTCTGGTCTTTACATTTGTAGTAATTTTAATACTTTTACGGCAGGGCGTTTGGGATCATTCCTAAACCCAGCCTCCCATTCAGATTCATTCACCTTCACCACGCTTCCTGCCCCCACTTCCGCTTTGGAACAGGATTCCGCCCATTTCCGGTGGGGAGAATACAGAGCGCAGGCGCAACTCAGGAGTCGTTCCTCACGCTCTCCAGTGCGAATATATGCGCATGTGCGAAGGGGGCGTGGCTGGGTAATTGAGCGGGAGATTGTCGGCCAACCGACCTCACGTGACTGTCTCCACCCACATAGACAGGCGGGCAGAACCGAGTAGCAGTGTTCGAGCAGCGCATGCGCACTGAGTACAGGAACTAGGACGAGCCTTTACGCATGCTCATGCAAATAAGACAAACTTTGATGTCAGCATCAGGACCCGCCTCCTTTCTCTCTTCACTCGCCTTTTTTTACCTCTGACTTTTAAAGGGCCAGAGGCCTTTTAACGCATAGCTTTTAAAAAATAAAGCATTAAAAAAAAAAAATAAGCATTTATCATTTTTCTTATTTTTCAATTATATCAGATAGTCAATATTTTTTACATTAGTTTCAGCTGTACAGCATAGTGGTTAGACATTTACAGAACATAGGAAGTGCCCTCCCTGATATTTCCAGTACCCACCTGGCACCACACATAGTTATTGCAATATTATTGACTGTACTCTTTGTGCTGTACTTTCCATCTCCGTGGCTGTTTTATAAGTTTGCTGATTTAAAAAAAATGCTGATAAGATTCCTACCTATCTCACACGGTTATTGTGAAAAGTACATATTTAAAAAATGTATGTAAGGTACCAATACTATACTTCACACCAGCTAGCTATTAAATAAAAGTAGTCACTAAGTGAAATTATTCAATCAGAAAATGGTTTTCTAGTTCCTGGAACATAGTTCCAGATGGCTCTTTGGGGTTAAATACTTGCCAGGATGGCTAGCAGAATGTAACAGTGCCTATTTTGCCATAGTGTTGCCAGTAGCGCAGTCCATGATTTTCACATGTTCTCCCTGGTCTAGACAGTGTGTAATGGTATGGCAGGGCTGTGTCAACTTTCATTTCTGTAATTGCTAGTGAGGCTGTGCATTCCTCCTTGGGATAATTTATTATCTGTGTTTCTTTGCCTAACAGCTATTTTCAAACACTGTAATTTCCACTGGCTTATCCCTACAGACATTATGTTAGGTTCTGACAAAGCATTTTTTCTGACCAACTAGAAAAAGAAAGAGGATTGGGGTGCAGAGAGGGAATTAAAAGGAAACTTTCTAAGGTAGGGCTAGCAGCTGGAGGACAGAGGTCTCAGAAGCAGTGCATCCAATAAAACTTTCTATGACAAAGGAAATATTCAGTGTCTCCACTGTCCCATGTGGTAGCCAGGAGCCACGTGTACCCACTGACTACTTGGGATGTGGCTAGAGTATCTGAGGAATTGAGTTTTTAAATTCTTATTTAACTTAAATTTTATATGTCCTGGCCAGGGAGCATTGACCTGACATGCCAAGGCTCCGTTCGATTCCTGATCGGGGCACATACAAGAATCACCCAATGAATACATAAATACATAGAACAAGAAACTGATCTCTCTCTCTAATGCTCTCTCCCTCTCCCTTCCTCTCTCTCTAAAATCAATAAATAAACATTAAATACCCACCTCCCTGCTGGCACACCCTAACGAGTAGGAAAGAAGAAGAGAAAGCAGGGGAAAGAGGAGTCTTGCAGAGTCACTTGGAAGCGGCCTCATAAATCTGAAGGGACTCAAATCGACACTTTTGGTATCGTTTCCAAGAGAGGGAGTCCCAGCCAGGGCGTGTTCAGTTTGCAAAAACCTATCAAGCTATACACTGATAATATTTCTACTTTTCTATGTGTAGTTTACTCTTCAGTAAAAGTGTAAACCACCTTTGCCACACTTTGTGTCACCTTCTTTAGGTATAGTATTTCTCATTTTTAATTTATCAGAAGTTTCAAAATCTAGACGTGGCTGTAACGCGCTGACATTTGAAAGCCCCTAGAGGGCGCTCATCCTGCAGCGGTGATTAAGGCTTTATTGAGAAAATTCATGAAACACAATTCATTGCTTTCAAATGCACAATTCATTGGGTTTTGGTCTGTTCACAAAGTTGTGCAACCATGACCATAGTCAATTTTAAAATATTTATCACTGCAAAAAAAAAGAAAAAGAACTCTCTGCCTTTTATCACCTCCCTATTTCCTCTTCCCCGTCCACAAACAACCATTCATCTATTTTCTGTCTCTATTGATTTGCTTTTTCTGGATATTTCCTACAAAAGTATTCATATGACATGTGGCCTTTAAAAAAATATGTATTAGGCCTGGCTGGTGGCCCAGTGGATAAGGTGCCGGCCTGCGAACCCAAAGGTCACTGGTTCGATTCCCAGCCAGGGCACATAACCAGGTTGCAAGCCAGGTCTCCAGCCAGGGCTGTAGCTGGAGGCAGGTGAAAGGCAACCACACATTGATGTCTCTGTTCCTCTCTCCCTCTCTCCCTTCCCCTCTCTCTAAAAATAATAAGTAAAATATTTAAAATATATATATGTATTAATTTTTAGAGCAAGGAGAAGGGAGGGAGAAATAAAAGGAGAGAAACACTGAAGTGCAAGTGATTGGCTGTCTCTTACACACCCCTGAACAGGGACCTGGCCCTCAACCCAGGTATGTGCCCTGACCAGGAATCAATACCATGACTTTTTGGTTTGCAGGCCAGTGCTCAATCCACTGAGCCACACCAGCCAGAGCTAATGTGTGGCCTTTTGTGTCTAGCTTCTTTCACTTACCATAATGTTTTCACAGTTCATCCACATTGTAACATGTATCAGTACTTCATTCCTTTTTACTGCTGAACAGTATTCCATTGAATGGGTAAATCACATTTTGTTTATCCATGCATCTTTTTTTTTTTAATTTTACTGTTGTTGTATTACATCCATCCCCTTTTTGCTCCCCTCTGTCCTCCTCCCCACCCACCCTTCCCCCCCAAAGTCAATCCCACCTGTTGTCCATGTCCATGGTTCCTTTATACTAGGTTCTTGTCTAAACTGCTCCCCTTCTTTGCCTCCTCCTCCCCCCTCCCACCAACCCCTTTTCCCCTGACCACTGAAGGCCTATTCATTGTATTCATGTATTTGGTCCATTCATCTTTTGATTGACCATATACAGGGGAACTCCCTTCAGCCCATCCTGCAAGCAAGGTCTCTGAGAGGAACCCAGCCAAATTCCCATCAGTCACATCTGGCAGGTAATTATGAGAAGTGTTTCTAGGACAGAAGCCCTCAAGCTTGGTCTCCTGATGCTCCACTAGTGAGGAGTGGCCAGTCCCTAGCAATTACTCAGGACTTCACGGGTGACAGTACCAGATTCTGACGTGACAAGGAGAGTAATCTCAGAGATTTGTGACCCTTCCAGCTGGCCTGCAGAAAAGCTGTAACCTGCCCCAAATTCTTCTCTAGGGGACAGTCCTGCCTCCCCCTGAACCAGGGTCTAATTAGGGCTGTGAAAGGACTCTGCAATAGAGAGATTGAGGCTTGTGACTGTCTTAGCTAGCCTGTCCTAGGGAGAGAGAAGGTTCTAGGTCATGAGGCACCATTCAACAGGCAGCAGGGCAGCTCTGGACAAAGTCATAAGCCAAGGGACAGTCTGACCTACTTGGCTAGGAATGCTGGCCAGGTACCCGAGGAGGAGCAGAAAATGTTGGGAAGAAAACCACAATGTCAGCAGCATGACTGGCCCGCGGCTACTCTGGGCCCTTGCTAGGCCACTCAGAGAGTAGGGGTTGGGCCCCGTCTGGTAGCGCAGTGGATAAGGCGCTGGCCTGCGAACCCAAAGGTCGCAGGTTCAATTCTCCAGCCAGGGCACATAACAGGGTTGCAAACCAGGTCTCCAGTCAGATCTGTGGCTGGAGGCAGGTAAAATGCAACCATATATTGATGTCTCTCTCCCTCTCTGCCTCTCTCCCTTCCCCTCTTTCTGGAAATGATTAAATAAAATCATTTTAAAAAATTAAAAAAAAGAAAGAAAAGAAAAGAAATTAGGGGTTGGAATTCAGAAAGAGCCAACTCATTTCTGTGAGCGATTGGAACAGAGGTGACGTAAGAGGCAGCTATTTTTCGAACAATGAAGGAGAGAGAGAGAGAGAGAGAAAGAGAGAGAGAGAGAGAGAGAGAGAGAGAAATAGATGGAAATAGAGATCAAGGGGCTCATGGCTTTGCTGTTGACATCTTTCCAACATTCCTGTATCCTTAATCAATTTCCTTTATTGGATACTATGAGATGGTGTCTCTGCTTGCAGCCCAAAGAAACTTGCACCAAGCAAGAAGATACAATGTGGAAGTTCTGTGTCCATTATAACCATCTGTGAGAGAGACATACATTCAACAAATTAACTATAAATGACGTGATGGATGTGGACATCAGGCCAAAATTCTCATTCCAACAGGTGTGAAGAGCAAAGCAATGAAAGAGCACTCCCAGGAGCAAAAAGTACACGTCCTGTATGAATCCAATGAAATGAGGCAGCAAGAATAGGCAAATTTATAAAGGCAGAGAGTAGAATAGGGGTCACCAGGGGCTAGGCGAGAGGAGAATCAGAAGTTGGTGTTTAACAAGAATTTTCATTTGGGAAGATGAAAACGTCTGGGGAAGGGTAGCCTGAATGATCACACAATATTGTGAATGTACTTAATGCCCCTGTACACTTAAGAGTAATTAAAGTGGCAACCTTTTCTGTTATGTATACATATATTACCACAATAAAGAAAAAAGAATCACAAAAAGAAAAAGTTACACCTGAGTTCAAGCGGTCTTGAGGCTGGGACCTCACGCTCCTGTATCAATCATTTCCTGAGGGGCGCCCCTCAGGGGGGCCAGTTCCCAGCTACCTCCACTTCTTTGCCCATAGAGTGAAGTGGCTCCAGGAGCTCGGGGACACTCCGCAGAAGAACTAACTGCAGGTGGAAGAAGCGCCTTGGTCCTGGCTAGGCTGCTATCTGGAGGAAAGGAAGTCCTGGTAGAGGAACCTGCCCAGCATTTTCCCGGGGGGCAAGCTTGTGGGCCAGGGCAGAGAAGCCAAGGTCAGGGAGGTGGACTGTGGCTTTTACTCTGAGTGACGAGGAGGCCCCGGGAGGATGTGAGCTGAGGAGTAACCCGGCCTATAGTGTCCGTGTAAAATGCAAGCACCTCCCAGGGTTGGAGGGGCGCCCAGACCCCCACGAAACTAAGAACTCCTGCGGCGTTGGTTTCCCTTCAAATTCTGCCGCTTCAAAAGACTTTGCATTTTGGCAGAACCGCCCTTAACCCTTTCCCGCCTGCTTCCAGCTCTCTCTGGGGAACCGCAGACGCGAGAGGGGTGGGGTGGAAAGGGTAGTGACCACTCTGAGCACACAGTGCCCCCTCGCTTCGCACACCTGGGCCCCCAGGCGGGCGCACCAGCCGACACCGACCTCCACGGCCGACGACGTGCTTCCCCGGTTGCCGAGGGACCCGCACCCTTCCCCACGCGCGCTGTCTCCGCAGGGAGGGGCGGGCGCTGCCAGCCCGCTGTGGCCCTGGTTGCTGTAGCGACCCTGGCCGGGCTCGGGACGCGGGAGCTCACTCCCTGGGCTGGACTGAGACTGGAGGCTGAGATCCCTCTGGTCCCACCTGAGGATCCAGGCTCCACCTGCTCGACAGGTGAGCGCAGGTGAGAGGGCGCAGGTGGGATCCGGACGCGGCCCCCACCTCCCACTGCAGCGATTACTGTTACTCAGTATCAAAGCAACCCAGGCAGAGTCCGGCCCGCACTGCAAACCTTTCCTTCCCCATCCGTAGCTCAGGGAATCAGTCAGCCTCCGCGGGGGTAGAACCCAGGTTCTGAAAGTGCCGGTGGGTGCACCCGCCTGGTTGAGTTCCCATTACTCGGAGGAGGCGGTTTTAAGTGAACCCCAGCGGCATCGTCAGAAAGTTATTCGATCCTAGGTTCTCTTCCAATTCTGGGTAAACGAAGGCGAAATGGTCAGTTCGGGGCTCCTGTGGCATTATTAACACGTTTCTGAACACTTGCTCATCTCCATCCAGCTAAGACAAATTGGTCTCTTTTCGGTATTTTAATTTAATTTAACTTTTTATTTTTTTAATTTTACTTTTTTTTAAAGATTTTTTTAAATTTAGTCTTTGTTTGTTTGTTTGTTTTTAGAGAGAAAAGAAGCGAGGGAGGAAGAGAGGGTAAGAACCATCAGGGTGTGGTTGCCTCTGGCCTGCCACCTAGACAATGTGCCCTGACTGGGATTCGAACCCAACATTCCTTGGTTCTCAGGCTAGCACTCAATCCGCTAAGCCACACCGGCCAGGGCTATTTTATTTTTTAGCATAATATCATCAATATAATGAGACATTTTTTTCAGTATTTTTGTTTTTATGGCCCCCTTCCGGGACCTGACATTTGTTTTTCCGTTTAGAGCAATGATATGTAAAATCTCTTTCTTGGATAAATGTGTTTATTTGTAAACAGGAATTTGTTTAAATATCAAGATTCAACACAATGTAGGTGATACTTAGAAATGGGAGAAAAAAACAGAAAAACACTAAATTTAGGACCTGAGGCTGTTTTCCCCTCCCAGCTTCTGCCCTTGATGATTTCATTGCCTGGAGTGACATTCCTTGTTTCTAGGCATGATTGTCAAGATCTGTCCCAGCGGGGGTAGGTGGTAAGCTGGGTGGGACCCCTCGAGTCCCCTGCTGTAGCCCCACAGAAGGAACTCCTCATGGGTGGGGCCCAGCACAAAAGGAAATCACAGGGCCCTTGCTCAGAAAAGATCTATAAGAATTTCAAAACAGTGACAGCAAAGAATTAAACCAAGCACGGGGTCTTTCTAAGGTCAGGGCCCTGTGCGACTGCTCAAGTTTCATACCCGTGACGTGTGCCCTGGGCACGCCTGGGACACTGTGATCTCCTGGAATCTGCTCAGCCCTGAGGTCATCTGCTTGTCTGACTGGCCAGTAGCTCTGTGTACTCCAGTGCTTCCCTCTAGCCCTTGCTGCTAGCACTGCTGGTGTGTGCATGTGTGTGCATGTGTGTGTGTGTTTCCTGAGCCCACGGGGTGGAATAGGTAGTATTTGCTAATGTGGAACAGGGATCCCCAGCTTTGGAAGGGACCATCTTTATCACCTTGTACAAGCCCCATGGAGACTGACAGATGGACATGAATGTCTGCACTAGAGATCCTGGGGACACGAAGAGCATAGTCAGGGGGCCCCCAGACTGGGGAGAGGCCCCAGACCACCCCAAGTCCCTCTGCAACCCACCAGGCAGGGCAAGGAGAGCTGGGTGTGAGGGAAAAACCTAGCCAGATGATGAGGCGGACAGGTGAGGACCCTGGCAGGGATTAGAGGTCTGATGTAGAAGGGTGAGCAACCAGCCTGACGGGTCTAGGACTGTCCTAGCTTTAGCACTCTAAGCCCAAGGGCCTAGACAACCCCTCAGTCCCAGGCATATGGGGACAATGGTCACCCTGAAAGCAGTATCTTTAGTTGGTGGGCTCACTTGCCAGCTTTTAAATTCTGCAAAGTCAGTTTCTGGACTTCCATCACCCCATCCACCAGATAGGTCATGCCACACCAAAGGGGTTGACATGCTGGGTGCTGGCCAGCATGTGCGGAAGGGGTGACCCTGTGGGGTGTGCCATGGCAGCTGTCTGCCAGCCCAGAGCAGCATGGCTACCCCAACTTTCCCCTCCCCCGCCATGGATCTGTGCTCACCCCGGGGGGATCCAAGCCAAGTTCTGGCCAAAGGGCCAGCATCCACTCTGATGGGTCATACCAGTTATTAAATATGTGACCATCCCCTCTGTCTGATGCCATCACAAACCCAACTGCTCTGCCGGTTTCCCTGGTTGCCCAAGTAATTGTGCCATCAGAGCCGCCCCCCTCCCCCCGAGGGCGCCCCCGGAGAAGCCAGGGAGGAGACAGCCGAGAGCCAGTCCAGCACAGGATCCCCTCCAAGGGCAGCTCACCGCCCCAAGGGCTCAGAACACGCATGATTCACGCCGCTTGAGCTTCAGACAGCTGCATCCCCCGGAAGCCCCAGGACCCTGGCATAACGCAGGGCACCCTGAGCCCCTGATGTCCCTCACCTTTCACCAGCACCCCCTGGCCCCACGGAAGCAGCAGCCAACATGCCTATCTCCAAGTGCCCCCAAAAGTCAGAGCCCCTGTGGAAGGGATGGGACCGGAAGGCCCAGAAGAATGGACTGAGACACCAGGTGTACGCTGTCAACGGTGACTGCTATGTGGGCGAGTGGAGGGACAACATGAAACACGGTGAGTGGGGGACCCTCAGGGGCTCAGGTGGCACGTCTGGGCTTTAGGCCAAGAAAACAGCATTCAGAGTCACTGGGGACATAAGATGTGTCCCCCAGGCTCCCCCAAGGGGTGAAGGCTGATCTGGACCAGCCAGGGGCCTCCCCATATGCTGCGGTTCTGGAAAGGAACTCAGCCCTGAAGAGAGAAAGTCTCAGGGACCAGGGGGCACAAAATAGTCTTGAGACACCAGCCCCAGACACAACTGGGGCGCAGGGGACTCAGCTCCGTCCCTCCTCTCTGAGGCAGAGGCCAAGCATGGGGCTGCCTAACAGGAGGGAAGGGCAGACCCCAGAAACCAGCTGGCAATTGGGAGTCTGATCCTCAAGCTCAGCCCTGCCATGGGGTCTGAGCAACAAGGGGTGAAGGAGGACGCTCCCACCCCACCACCAAGTAAGTGGGGCTTAGACTGCAACTGGATTCTGGGTTGGGCTCCAGGTCTAATCAGTGAGGGGCACAGGGGGTTCTTGAGATACAAATTAAGACCTGAAGAAGGAAAAGTTCTTATTTTATTTTAGTTTTTAAAAATATTTATTTATTTATAGAGAGAGGGGAAGGGAGGAAGAAAGAGAAGGAGGGAAACATCAATGTGCAAGAGATGCATTGATTTGTTGCCTCTAGAGCATCCCCTACTGGGGACCTGGCCCTCAGCCCAGGCATATGCCCTGACCAGGAATCCAGCCAGCAACCTTTTGTTTTGCAGGCCGTGCTCAATCCACTGAGCCACCCCAGCTAGGGTGAAAAGTTTTTATTTTAAAAATGTGGCATGACTTTTCACTGCAGTCTCAAAATTCCAGATTCTATGATCTTAACCACTCTTCTCTCTCTGAGTGCCTTCTTGCACTGAGTGCTTTGGAGTCCACCTGGATGGGAATCTTAGATCCACCGTGACCTTGAGTGATCACTACACCATTCTGAGCCTCAGTTCCTCCACCTGTTAAATGGGAATAATGCCCTGATTAGTGTGGCTCAGTTGGTGGCTGTCATCCCACAAGACAAAAGATCACAGGTTCGATTCCTAGTCAGGGCACATGCCTGGGTTGCTGGTTTGGTCCCATACTATTAAGAGATGAAACTGACTTAGGGTTTGCTTTGTGAGCCTGGCTTTAAGGCAAAAGTCCAGAGAGCTACCTTTTGTAGAAATGGAACTTCCTTGGGGTTTTCCTGGGTGCTGAGGGTCTAGAGATGAGGCACAGGCCCTGTTCCAGTCCCTAAGGATCACCAAGTCTAGGGGCCCCTGAGGCCCAGGCCCACCCAGCACCTGCCTCCCAGGCCCATGGTGGCCCCTCTGTGTGTTATCAGGAAAAGGAACGCAGATCTGGAAACAGAAAGGGGCCATCTATGAGGGGGACTGGAAGTTTGGGAAACGAGATGGCTATGGCACCCTCAGCGTTCCCGACCCAGCAACGGGAAAGTACAGGAGAGAGTACTCAGGCTGGTGGAGAGGTGATAAGAAATCGGTGAGCTGTTCCTGTCATGCGCTGGGCGGGCTGTGTGTTTGTGTGTGCGTGTGGGTGTACGTGTGTGCAGGGGGAGGAGTCAGGGAGGCCTGGGGAAAAGGGGGGGAGTGGGTGTGAGGCGAAAACAGGGGTGCTGCGTGGGTAGGAGAAGGAAGGGTGGGGGAGTCGTCAAGGCTTCTCAGAACAAAACTGAGGAAACAGGAAGCCAGAGGAGAGGGCCCAGGGAGGAGCGTGTGAAACCTTGTGGCTAGAAGAAGCCAGCTGGTCACTGGGCTGGGGGGTGAGGGAGAGTCTCCTCCCTCTTTTCCTCCACTCATTTCCTGGCTTTCTTTTCCCTAAGCAGCCCCTTCTGTTGGGCCAGGATAAGAGGGTAGGAAGAGTGGGAATGAGAAAGCTGAGGTCACACCCTTAGCCATCAGTCAAGAGAGGAAGGTCCCAGGTCCCAGGGGTAGAAGCCAGTCAGAGGCAAGTTCTCACCCATAAGCGCTCAAATCCTCACCATAGTAACATAAAAATATAGCATTGCTATCGAGCAACTGCTATTGCAGTCTCGGAACATGGCATGAGCTGACTTTCACACCATCATCACCATCACCACCATCATTACCATCACGGCCATAATCGTCGTCATTATCATCCTCCTCCTCCTCATTTCACTGATGAGGAAACAAGCCCAGAGAGGTAAAGTGCTTGGCTTGGAGTCAAGTGGCAGGTGGCCCAGGATTTCAGGATCTTTGCTCTCAAATTGTTTATCAGCCGGTGGGGAGAGAGGCCTCAAACTAAACAATTTAGATAGTGTGTGTATAATACAGTGTTAGGCTAGAGGTTTGCACGGGTACCGGAGGAAGATTACTGAGCATTCACAGCAGGCTTCCTGTGGGAGATGACCTAAAAAAGTGCAGAGTGAGCCTTGGAGACTAAAAGGAGAAGGGGAAGTAGCAGAGGAGGCAGAAGTAACAAAGGGAAGGATATGTCAGCAAGGTGTGTGTGCTCACAGGGGTGGGGATAAGAGGAGGTGCAGGTGTGGGCCTCGTGTTGGTGGGGAACCAGGAAGCCTGGGCAGCTTCACCCAACCTCCTTAGGTGTGATCTGCGAGGAGTCCGTGATTCTTGTGGTTGGATGCTCAGTATGGTGTTGTAGTTGATTTTTCTGAGAAAGTCCATAGCTTTGATCAGATTCTCAGAGGCTGATCTCAGTGACGTTTAGTAGGGTCACATCAAACGTAACCTGATGGGCAATGTAAGGATTGTTCTAGCTGCTCTGTGGAGGATGCAGGAGAGCAGGAGAGTGGGAGAATAAAGGAAGGGACTGGTGAGGAGGGGAGAAATGATGGTGGACTGCATGCAGGCGGTGGCAGAGGGACAGAGGGACAGAGGGAAATGGACAGGCTGGAGCGATTTTTCCACGCAGGGAGCAGGACTGAGAGAGGCAGCCAGGAAGAAGCCCAGGTGTGGCTTGTGTGCCAAGGAGGGTGGCGGGGCTTTCGCAGTGGCGGTGGGACGCTGTGAACAGGTTTATCTTCATGCTTTCAGGGCTATGGGATCCAGTTTTTCGGACCCAAAGAATATTACGAAGGTGAGTGGTGTGGCAACCAGCGCAGCGGGTGGGGCCGCATGTACTACAGCGATGGTGACATTTACGAGGGCCACTGGTGGAACGACAAGCCGGACGGGGAGGGCATGCTGCGCCTGAGTGAGTGGCCCTGTCCTACCTGCCCGAATGACCAGCAGGCCCCGCCCAGTCCTGCTGGCCCCGCCCAAACAGCCCACATGGCCACGCCCCCATGCTGGCCCCGCCCCAGCCAGCCCCAGGGCCTGGGACCCTGCAGGACCCCATTCCCATCTGCTCACACCCCGGCAGAGCCCTGCTCCATTGTGGGTTAAGGTCAATGACAGGACCAGATCCCTGCCCTCCAGGAACTTACACTCGAAAAGGACAGCCTAACAATAACCATGACCAATTAACACATTGCCTTCCGGTCACCACAATCCTAGGTACCCCTATTACAGCACTGAACTCGTTTCATCCGCACTGCGATTCTAGAACATCGGTACTCGTGGCCCCACTCTACAAATGAACGAACGGAGACACAGAGAGGTTAAGTCACTTGATCAAAGTCGCACAGCACAGTCTGTTAGTTGTGAGGTCGAAAAGGGGAATATCTTAATTCCCCTTAAGGTATAGGAAGGCGGATTGGAGAATGACAAAGGAGCTGGTGACAGGGACTGTTCAGATCGACTGAGGGTCAGGAGACAGGGAATGCCTCGCTCTGCAGGCAACGTTTGAACAAAGACCTGAAGGAAGAGGAGCCAGGTATGCATTGGACTAGGGGGAAATATTCAGGGCGTAATCTATTCTTGACACAGCCACCGGAGTGAGCGTTTTGCAAACGGGACCTGTCCCTGCCCCGCCTTCCCCCTTCCATAGCTCCCTACTCCCCTCGGAGTGAGTTCTGGTTGCCTGGGGCCTGTGTGCTTCACCTCCCACCCCTCTCGCCAGACTCCCTCCGTTTCAGCCATACCTTCTTTCGGTTCCCATGCGTTCTGCCCCAGGGCCGTGGCACTGCCCTTCCTCTTCCTGGAATAGACAGACGATGCCCAGGTCTTTGCCGCGTCGCCACCTTGGAGACGCCTTCTCTGTCCACTCCACCTAAAGCACATTCTCCTCATTACTCTCAGCACCTGCTTCCTTTCCTGTCGAGCACCAGGTGTACGATCATGGGGCTTGCTTGGCCTCTCTGTGCCTGCTTCTCACCTGCAAAATGGGAACAATGGGTACCCAGGAGCAGATAAAGGGGGTCTATGTCATGGGCTTAAAATAGGGCCTGGCACGTAGTCCATAAAGCTAGTATCGTTGTCCCTTTAGACCGGGAGCTGCCTAAGGACTAGGACTGTGTCTGTTTTGTTCCTGTTTCCCCCAGTGCCTAGCACATAGCAGATGCTCTTGATGAGGAACTGGGGCCCAGTCTCCTGACAACTCAAGATTCCTAGTTGCAATGCGACTACACCCAGTTGAGGCACTTGGGGCAGCTGGGGAAGGTGTAGCCCAGCCGCTGCGCCTGCCATTCCCCAGCCCTCAGACCCCAGCCCTCAGACCCCGGCCCTGTGCCTGCTCTGGGTGAGCACCCACAAGAAACAGCCTGTGTGCAGGGAGAGCCCGCTTCGGCCCACGCGGTATGGGGACTCTTAAGTGCCATGTCGTGGGGACTGGAGCCAGGCAGGCTGGCTCCAAATTCTGATTCAAGTTTTCATCCTGTGTGACTTCGAACAACTGCTTAAACTCTGTGCTTTCGTGTTTTCATCTGTAAAGGAAGGATACAGGTAAACCTTGACTAGGGTTGTTGTGAGGGTTAAATGAGGTTTATATTTCTTTATTAAGCTTTGCATGGTGCCTGACGCATAATAGCATGGGCTTAATGATTTTATTAGCTCATACTTGTACGTAGCAGGGGTCAGCAAACTACAGCCCTTGGGTCGGTTCCAGCCCAGCACACTTTTGTGAATAAAGTTTTATTGGCACACAGGCAAGCTTGTCCTTACGTATTGTCCATGACTGCTTTTGTGCTGCAATGTATAAACTCATTTAACTTTCACAGTCATGTGAGGGAGATGCTACTTTTATTCCTATTTTACGAAAGAGGAAAGAAGACAAAATGGTTATGTGACTTGGCCTATGGTACAGAGCTACGAAGTTTCTGAGCTTTATGAGTGTTTTTACACCACCGCCATCAGATGAGAAGCTGAAGAGCTTCCCACTTAAGAGCATGGGCTCCTGGGATGAACAGGCCTTGGTGTCAAACTGTGCCTCTGTCACTTCCCAGCTCTGGGACATTGAGCAAGTTGATCACACTCCTTGAGCTTTGCAAGCTCCACCTGTCAAGTGGAGTCCTTCACCCTTCATACAATTTCCTGAAACATGCAAGGAACCAGGCACAGAGTAAGTGCTGAAAAAACACTGCCAATTCATATTATTAGTTACATATATTTACAAACAAGAAACCATGTTCAAGTAAGTAGTCTAGGAGGTAAGACACGAACCAGGTCTGATTCTGGTCACTGATTGTCACTGATACCCCAGGGCTCTGTTGTTTACGGGTCAGTTGTCCCAGACCCCTGTCACCTGCCAGCCCAGCACACTCTGGTGCACTTAGGTTTGTTCTGGCTTCCTGGTGGGCTGGCATCTAGCCTGGGAGGGACAGAGGGCCTGCAGGGCATGGTGGATGGGCCAGCCTAGTAGCCTGGCCAGGTTCGCTGTGCCCAGTGCCCACACCCCTGTCCTTCTTCCAGAGAATGGGAACCGCTACGAGGGATCCTGGAAGCGCGGTTGGAAGAATGGGTCAGGGCGCTTCTTCCACCTGGACCACGGTCAGCTGTTTGAAGGCTTCTGGGTGGACGATGTGGCCAAGTGTGGCACCATGATTGACTTTGGCCGGGAGGAGGCCCCCGAGCCCACCCAGTTCCCCATTCCTAAGGTGGGCAGTGCTCACCAGGGCCCTGTGGCCACACCCAGAAAGAGACAGACCAGAACACCCCCCTCACCAGCCACACCCAGTCTGGTCTGGCCCAGCCCAGTCCAATTAGAGCACAGACAAGGTTTTGTTTTTAGACAAGGCATCCCTAAGGAGGCAGGCAGCATCCCAAAAGACTGGCAGCACCCCCAAAAGCAAGCAGCACCTCATAAAACTGGCAGCCTGGGACTTCTGGGTACCTCAAATCCACCCCTGCTGCTTCCCCCCAGGTCAAAGTTCTAGACCCCGATGGCGTACTAGAGGAAGCTTTGGCCATGTTCATGAAGACAGAGGAAAAACAAGGAGCCTGATGCCAGGTGAGGGGATGGGCACACCTGTCACCCTCCGTGTGAGCTAGGCAGCTCCTGGGGTCTCCTCTGGCAGAGGGGTTCTGGGGCGAGACCAGACAGGGCGGGTTTCCTGCCTCCTGCAGTCCTGCTGGCCCTTTGCGGTTCCTCGCCTTCAGAGTGTACTTCACCAAAGCTGGTCAGTCCACCCCAGATCCTGTTTGTGCGCTGGGCTGCCTGGGAGAAACGCTGCTGGCCTCGGGGCGGCCCGCCCCACGGCTTCCCCAGGCCTTCACCTGCACTTCTGCCCAGCGGTCTCCTTCAGGGCCAGTCGCCCGTGCTGGGGGTGTAAGCGGAGTTTGAGGGCAGGGCATCACTGCTAGTGTCTTCGAGATACCAGCTCCCACGACCCCTCCGCCCCTGTGGGGAGAGAGACCGCCAGGGCTTCAGGAGAGGGTCAGACCCACGCCACCCGCAGACGGGTGCAGCTCCCGCTGGCGGACTGCGTGGTGACTGCAGCAACACCCGTGGTGCCTCCCTCCCAGCACCGGGTCATGCTTTGCCAGTAGGTGGCTTTGCCAGTAGGTGGCTGGTCCAGCTGACCTTGAGGTCCCTCTTGTACAGCCCTCGTTCTAGGACCCCCTACCTCCGAGCGCATGGGAATAACAAAGCACGTGGTGGCACGAGCCTGTGAGGCGGGAGCCACAGGAGGGATTTCTGGCAGTGGGCAGGGATGGAGAGGAGGTGTCTCCAGGCCTCTGTGCTGACACTAGAGGGAAGAAGGCCTGTATCTGTCACTTTGGTCAGTAAGATTTCAGGTTCAACCTGACCCCGCTTCTTGGCCTAACACAGGAGCCCTCAACTTTGTGGAGTCCAGTGGGAGCTCTGAAAGGATCCGGGCCTGGAATTTCTCACCTGCCTGGAGTGAGGCTTGGACCTTCAAAAATCTTCCCCCGGTGAATCTGATGCTTGGCTGGGGCCAAGAACCCCTCAACTCGCTGGATTTGTGACCCTTAGCAAGTCACCTCTGCGCCTTCTCTGTAAAGTAGGACTTCAGAGGTCTCACACGGGTGTCCCGAGGCTTTGCTAACAGATATCATCGTGATGACTAAGATGTATTGAGGTTAATTGTGGCGCTATCTGGGAAGGGCGCTGCATAATCTAGACGGCATTCCTGCGAGGTAAGAGAGACTCTTTCGTAACGAGGAGGGATGGGCGCTCTGCCGTTTGATCTCCTGGATGAAGCCAGCATGAAGCCAGCGTACGTTCTTGGGGATGTCACCCAAGGTCTCTGTTGTCTGGGCTTCCCGCCCTCTAATATGGGACAGTACCGGTACTTGCCACCCAGGGTGGCTGTGATTACCGTGAGGATCAAGTAAGGCACCCCGTCTCCTTCCCTGGGGGCATTTGGCACATCTCAAAACATTTCTGGTTGTGATCGCTGGCAAAAACGCTACTGGCACCTCATGGGTAGAGGCGGGAGATCCTGCTAAACGTGCCACCGTGTAAACACTTTGCCAAAGAATGACTCAGCCTGGCTTCGACCGTGTAGCCCCGAAGTACCATGGGGTGCGAAGGCCTCACCAACCCCCAGCGCCTAGGAAAGGCTCCATAAACACTGACGCTGTGGAGGGTCCCTCTGCCTCTAAACCCTGAACGGCGGCCTGGCCCACCGCCATAAGGGGGCCTATACCTGACACCAGGAAGCTGAGCCCGGCCTCCTCGGGACCCAGCTCAGGCGGGTGCCAGGTCCCATGCTGGCAGCTTGACCTGTGTCCTCCCCCATGACCCCTCAACCACCAATGATGACCTGCTGCTACTTGTCCCATTTTAGAGGAGGAAACGGAGGTCCACAAGTCACCTAGAAAGTGACTGTACTTACTCTTAGGTACAGAACAGTGGCAGTGTGTACAGGGTACCGTTTTCCAGAAAAAGCAGGGCATGTGTGCTGGTTGATGTATAAACTCTCTAAATGGGAAACGGTGAACTGGCGACGAATGGTTGCTTCTGCAGAGAACGGGGGCAGGGGAGGGCGGCTTTTCACTGTGTATTTGGAACCATGTGAATGTTACCATGTTTATAAAAGGCCTAAAAATGAAACGAGACTTTTAACTACCAGCATTTCCCTAAGTTACCTAGGTTTAAGAGTACCTGGAGTGCTTGCTAAAAATACAGACTCAGCCCTGGCTGGTGTGGCTCAGTGGATTGAGCACTGGCCTGCAAACCAAAGGGTCACCGGTTCGATTCCCAGTCAGGGCACAGGCCTGGGCTGTGGGCCAAGTCCTCAATTGGAGGCGTGCGAGAGGCAACCACACACTGATGTTTCTCTTCCTCTCTCTCTAAAAATAAAGTCTTTTAAACATAAAAATAAGCACAGCATCATAGGGTGGATAAATGGTAATGGAAAAAATACATTAAAAACAAAAAACACCGAAAACACAAAGAATCAGATATACCCAGGGGAAGGGCTTGGATATCTGCATTTTACAAGCTAATCTGGTGATTCTTGAGTTCAGGGAACTTTAGGAAAGAAAACCCAAGATGACAGTCACAGCACAGAAATTATGCCAGCGAGATTCCAGGGCTCCAGAGAAGCGGGAGGCAGATCCCTGGAAGATGCACAGAAGGTCCATTTTTCTCTGGGTGGCAGTGGCCGGTTTCATACAGGGGTCCCTACCCTGTCCTAACTGTCCTTGGCCCAAGCCACCCTGGAATAGGGGAGAGGTGGGTGCTGGTGCACATGATGCAGGATGGAAATAAGAAGCTGCGACAGGAGAAAGGACAGCCCGTGAAGCTGCTACTGGCCCAGTTCACGTCTACATTGGGCAAGGACGTAAAACCACCCTTTCCCACCAACTTTCACCTTAGCCAGAGCTGTCCAACGCGACGGCCCAGAGGGGATAGATGAGCAGCACGGATGAAGCTGCCCTGACGTGGAACAAGAGGAACAGTAGGGGCTGGGGCGAACCTACGATGAAGACAGCGGTGGCTACCACGTGGCTCCTGCTCATTACTGCTCCACAGGAAGGTGGGCGCTACTGGGCTACTGCTGTGTCTTCTGATTTCTCAAGCAAAGTAGAATCCTCCCGTGTCAGACTTCTGTGAGTGCCCAGGCTCTGGGCCAGGCTTTCTAGGTTTGAATCTGGCCCGTTAGCTAACCTCTTTGGCCACCAATTTTGTCCTCTGCAAAGTGGAGAATATTCCTGCCAAGGTGCACAACCTGACGGCAACAATGGCAGAATCAAGAGAAGCCAGACCGAGGCCACGTTCTAAATACAAACCACAGGCCTGGACTTGTCAAAAAAAAAAAAAAAAAAAAAAAAAACTCAGTGTCATAAAGGACCAAAAAGGTTGTTTCAAGTCAATGCAACACCATGGTTCTGGATGGGAAAAATCACTGCTAGAAAGGACATGCTCGGGATAAGCAGGAAAGTGAACATGACTGTTCTGTTAGTATTGCACACATCACATATCCTGACTTTGATCACGAACCTGTGGTTACGGAGAATGCCCTTGTTTTTATTTATTTTAAAAGATTTTATTATGTTTAGAGAGAGGGAAAGGGAGAGAGGCCGAGAGGGAGCCATCAGTGTATGGCTGCCTTTCACCTGCCTCCAGCTGTGGACCTGGCTGGAGACCTGGCTTGCAACCTGGTTATGTGCCCTGGCTGGGAACCGAACCAGCAACCCCTGGGTCTGCAGGCCGGCGCCTTATCCACTGAGCCACCAGCCAGGGGGAGTATGCCCTTGTTTTTAGGAGGAAGTATTTTAAGCACAAAGGGTCAGGATCCTGCAACTAATGTGTATGGTTCAGCGGGGAAAACACAACGATCCTCATTCGTGGTTCGTGTGCTGCAAACTGCCTCCTAGCTGAGGGTGAGTAAGGGAGCCCTCTGCCTGGTTTCAGCTCTGATTCTGTAAACCAGTCTTCCTCTCATGGTCATTGAGTGCCAGTTTTCACGCCTGGTGTTCTTTGCTGATTTCACCATTTAAACTCAAGCGCAGTGCTGAGGTGCCCAGGGTCCGGTGTACCTGAGTGCAGGAGGCTGTGCCGTCCCTCACCGAGAAAATGGCTATGCCACGTGGGTAAGCTTCATCCAGGCACGAGTGACAGTTCTGCTGGCCCTGAAGTCAATGCCAATGAGTCGACAATATATGTATTAAATAAGGTGTCTTTAAATAAAAACATACATAAAACAAGGTTACATATTGATCAGTTGACAGGAGTATTGGAACAGAACTACCTTGAGTAACAAGAACTGACTGCATATATATTTCAGTTACCGTTTGTGGCTTGAAATTCCTCACAATAATCTGCTCAGAGGCTCACCTGATTGAGGCATCAGGAGAAAACACCAGGCAGCCCAGACCCAACACATACAGACACAAAGGAGGCATCCCTTATATTTGTGCTCGCGCGCACACACACGCACATACACACACACGCGACGCTGAACAGGGAGGGGGAGGTCAAGACGGAAAGGACAGGAAGCATCCAGATGGCACCGGCCTGGGCAAGGAGGGACAAAGGAAGTGTTTGTCCCGGTTCTGGCTCCCACTGGTGCCCTCCTAACAGAGTTTGCGAACCCGGAGCTGGAAGAACAGGTTATTTATTCTCTTAGAGGAAAGTTTCAGAGTGCAGTTTTTAAAAAAGAGCCTCTTCCCTCCGCTCCCTGCCCCCTGACAAAAGCCGGCAGGGAGCCGGCTGTCCTTGAGGCTCACAGGACAAGGTCTTGGGGAAGGGCATACATACAAGGCCAAAGCTGGAAGCGCCCGGGCCCAGCAGGGCTTAGGCATAGTGGCTGCCGGGAGTCAGGGGGAGGTCCCCTCTGTGGTCCAGCTGGTCCTGCAAGCGAGCAAACTCCGCCAGCTCGTTGAGCTCCTGGAACTGTCGGTCCGTCTTATGGCTGACCAGCGAGCGATAGAAGTGGACAGCAAAGACAATGAAGACCAGGCCAAAGGGGACCATGATGGTGGTGGATGCGATGGCGGCAGCCTGGCCGGGGGTGATGCCGCCACCGCCATCGCCACCATCGATGAACGAGTCGGAGGCCGAAGGCTTGCTGGTGGGCCGTGGCTGTCCTGGCTGCCTTTTGAGGGGCAAGAACTTGACCCAGCAGAGCAGCACGACCTCGGCCAGGAAAAGCAGCGTGCCGATGACGGTGGAGAAGGCCCAGGCCAGCTCGATGTGGCGATGCATGCGCTCGTGGGGCGACTCCTTGACCGAGTTGAGGTTGTGCACGTTGCTCACCGCCTCGATGTTGGGCAGGATGCAGGTGCTGATCATAAGCGCGAACAGGTGCACGGCCACCAGCACTGTGGTGCAGGCGCTGAAGGCGATGAGCAGCCCCGGCGGGTAGTCGTGGTCAGCGTCCAGCTGCACCTCCACCATAGCCACCTGGGGGTAGGGAAGAGGCGGGCTGAGCACCAGGGCAGTCGTGGCTCCCTAAGCCCTTCCTTCTGCCCAGCTCCAGGACCCTGGGCAAGTCCTGTGGTCTCTCTAGGCCTCAGTTTCTCCATCTGTATAATGGGAGTCATATGACTCATCTACTTGGGGTTGCATCCCAGTTCTGCTACCCAACTGCTACATGTCCTTGGGAATGTCACTGAACCTCTCTGAGCCGCAACTTTCTTATTTGTAAAGCAGGAACACCACGTTAATTCACAGGATTATTATTTTTTTAGAGTTATGTATATACTATATATAAACACTTTTTTCTCATTCTTTTTAGAGGGAAGGGGGAAGAAAGGGAGACAGACATCCATGTATGGTTGCCTTTCACCTGCCTCCAGCTACAGACCTGGCTGGAGACCTGGCTTGCAACCTGGTTATGTGCCCTGGCTGGGAATCGAACCAGCGATCTTTGGGTTCATAGGCTGGCACCTTATCCACTGTGCCACCAGCCAGGGCTTTCACAGGATTATTTTAACAGTGAAATGAGAGCTCCTGGCACATGGCAAACACCTCCCCAATTGCAACCAAATATTAACCTCTCAGCCAAATATTAAAAGCCAACTGCTCCCAGTGGTTAAAATGGTTTTGTGTATACTTTATTATAATAAAAAATTTGCATTAAAAAGGGAAGTAAAAAGCAACCCCCACCACCACCCTCCCTGTTGGCCCCTCACGCCCATTCTCTAGCTGGGGGTGGAGATGTGGATGAAGGTCAGGCGCAGGCTCTTTCTGAGAACTCAGGGCACCAACCCACAAGGAACCATGAGGCTTCCTAGAAGAGACGGGCTGCAGCCGGTGCAGTGGGACAGCCCTGGGGCCACCCATTCCCAAAGCCCCAGTTCCGGCTCAGGACCTCAAGGCTGACACACTAGCCTCTGCCCAGTTCCGGGAAACCTATGGACCCTGGGTCACCTGGGCCCTGCAAATCATCCCCATGGGAAGGAACCAGCTCATCAGGTCTGGGCTGGGAGCGGCAGGTGGAGGGCCCACTGCCAGGGCCCTGAACAGCTAGCACCAATGGGAATGCCATGAAGGACCCTTTCTGAAGTGTCCACTTATGTGCCAGGCTCAGAGAACAGGAGGTCTAATGCTGAAATGTGTCCAATAGCCCCCACCAGCCTGCCGGACCCTTCTTGCTCCTGGGGAGGGTGGTGGGCTCCTTCCTTCCCCACCAGCTTTCCTCCTGCCTGTAATGCTGGCCCAGTTCGAGTTCATTTCTTGCTCCTCTGCACCCTTTCCTAGGGCCTGGACAGGCAGCGTGGGGCAGTGGTTAGGAGCACAGGTTCTGGTGCTAAGCAGTCTGGGCTTTGAATCCTGACTCCTCTGCTGCTGCTTCTTCTTCTATTTATTATTTTTACAGAGAGGGAAAGGGAGAAAGGCAGAGGCACAGAGGGAGAGACACATCCATGTATGGTTGCCTTTCACCTGCCTCCAGCTACAGACCTGGCTGGAGACCTGGCTTGCAGCCTGGTTATGTGCCCTGGCTGGGAATTGAACCAGCGACTGCTGGGTTCACAGGCCAGCACCTTATCCACTGAGCCACCAGCCAGGTCCTCCTCTGCCTCTTATTAGGCTGGGACTCAGACAAGTTCCTCCAACTTTCTGGGCCTTGGTTTCCTTATCTAAAAATGGGAATAATGGAACAGAGTAAACCCTCAGTGAAAAAACACTTTATTATTATTATTTTATTCACTTTAGAAGCGTCATCTCCAAACCCACTGTCTCTGTGTGAAATCCTCTGAGATCTCTCACCCCTGGAGGGGTGCACAGAATATATGGCTGATTCGGGGTCTAACACCTTTGAGAATCTGGTGACGATGGACATCCTCCTTCGAAAGCCCAGGCTTATATTTTCATTGGACTTTTCAGACAAATTCAGTGGGAATCACAAACCTTTGTTCTAGAATTCCCAAAACTGAGTATTGTGTAAACTTTTCAGGCCAGAAGTTTAGAAAATATTTCATCTAAAGCTGGAGAAGTGCCATTAGGATTTTCACCATTTTTAAGACCGTTGTTGGCCTAATGCCAACCTTGAGAATTTCATAGCTGTGAGAGATGTGGGACATCAGGGCAGGCCACCAGAGTGCAGAGAATTAAAGGCCACATGCGTAGAAGTTATCTACGCATTCATTAGTTGACTTATTTTTTTTATTTTTTAATATACATTTTAAAAGATTTATTTATTATTTTTTCAGAGAGAAGGGAAGGGAGATAGGCAGAGAGGGAGAGAAACATCCATGTAGGGTTGCCTTTCACCTGCCTGCAACCTGGTCATGTGCCCCGGCTGGGAATTGAACCAGCAACCTTTGGGTTCGCAGGCCGGCACCTTATCCACTGAGCCACCAGCCAGGGCTCATTAGTTGACTTTTTAAAAAAACACATTTATATTAATTTTATCTTCACCCAAGGACATGCTTATTGATTTTAGAGAGAGGGGAAGGAGGGAAAGAAACAGGTATAAGAAACACTGATCAGCTGCCTCTCGCACATGCCCCAACCACGGACTAAACTTGCAATCTGTCGGCTTATGGGACAATGCTCCCATATGCACCCCATCCAGGGATTAAATTTGTAACCCAGGTATGTGCCCTGACCAGGAATCGGACCCCACCTAGTGCTGTACAGGACAACGCTCCCCCCGAGCCACTATTTGTTCACTCACCAGAAATGCCCAGGCCCCTCAGGTGCAGCAGGCCCCGAGCTGGGCGCTGGGGGCGAACGAGGGAGGGAGGGGCCCCGGCGTTGCTCCCTCCCCGGGCGTCGCCACCTCTACAGGGTTGCTAAGAGTCGGCTGGCTCCTCCACTCACAAAGCTTGTGACCTGGGACAAGTACTTCAACCTCTCTGTTCCACTGCTTCCACACGCACAAAACAGGGGCCCTACTTCTCATGGTGGTTTGAAGTGTTCAACCAGTTCACAAACACGAGGCTTTTAGAACAAGACCTGGCAGATGATAAGCTCAGTGGCAGGAATGGAGGCTCAGAGAGGTGAGGTCAGCGGTCCAAGGTTGCACTGCTGCTGAGTGACGCATCCGAACTCAGGTCCACTTGGCTCCAAAGCCTTGTGGAAAGGGGGGAACGGGAACATTTCTCACATGCTTATGCTATTAGAGACTGAATGTTTGCAACATCCCCCCTAAACTCACAGGTTGCAACCCTCACCCTCCATGTGATGGTGTTAGGAGGTGGGGCCCTTGAAGGGCAATTAGGTCACTAGCGTGGAGCCCCCAGGGTGGCATTGGTGCGCTTATAAAAGAGGCTGCAGGCCCTGGCCCTGCAGCTCAGTTGGTGAGAAAGTCATCCCTGATACGCCAAGGTTGTGGGTTTGATCCCTAGTCAGGGCACATATAAGAACTGAGTGATGAAAAGAGGATGGATGTAATACAACAACAATAAAATTTAAAAAAAAAGGACCGAGCGATGAATGCATTAATAAGTGGAACAACAAATCGATGTTTCTCTCTTTTCCCCTTCCTCGGATGAAAAATAAACACAATAAAGGGCTTCTGAGACCCCTTTGCCTTCGACATCACATGTGACGACATAGTGACAGAAGATGTGTCTGCGAGCCAGGAAGTCAGCTTTTCCCAAACACTGAATCTACAGGTTCCTTGATCTTGGACTTGCAGCGTCCGGAGCCACGAGAAATAAATATCAGTTGTTTATGAGCTACCCAGCTGGGGCCTTCTGTTGTAACAGCCCAGGTCAACTAAGGGGATAGAACGAGGTCCTGACACGTAAGCGATTAACACAGGGCCGGAGGGCCGGCCCACAGGAGTGCTGGACAATTCTTAGCTAAAGAAGATACACAGGGCTTGAAGCAGAAGAGAACTAGCCCACGGCTGCCCTCAGCTCAAGATGGAGAGAGCTGACCCCACGTGCCCATGTTCTGCCCTTGCGGGGTGGGAGAGGGCAGGACCCCTGTTTGGAAGCCCCATTTGCCCCAGCTACAATCCTTGGGCACAAGGAGAAAGTGTGTCCCAAACTATACCTGGCCAGGTGGACAGGAGACACCTTTTCCACACCATTTGTTACCACTGGGGGCCTCAGGGACAGAAGCAGCTGCTGGGACACTCCTGGCCTGGGGACAGCAGAACTGGCCAGTCTCCCTGCAGCTCTTGGGCCAGGGAGAGGCTGGGCAACTCCGTCTGTGACACTGGGCCCTCAGAGGAAGAGGAAGGGGCCACGGTGCTCCAGAAGAAACCCCATCACCCTCACCAGACCCTATGATTCCTGGAACTTCGATGCAGGTCTCCGCATTGGGGATAAAGTTCCGTGTCATGGGGCTACGTAAAGAACAGTTGGTACAAATCAAGGATCCCAATGACAACTGTTCCCAGGAATGAAGCCACTGCTTCTTCCAGAATGCTTCCACTTGGGAAATCTCCCCATGCAAAGGGAGCCTAAAGTCACAGGGGCCTCATGAATCTGGCAGGCGACTCCCAGGGCCAAGCTGAGTCCGGGAGAGATAGATCGGATTGCAGGCAGCTTCACGAGGTAAATATAGCTGGAGCGCCAGGCTCGTTAAACCAAAATAAACATCTCCCACCCAGCCACGGGCCTGCTTAACCCTGGCCACAGGGTCCCAAAGGGGTAGGATGGGTGGGAGACCGCCAGCCCCACCTCAAAATGCTCACGGATTCCCCCTTCCTGGGACACAGGGATGACAATTTTCAGGCATGAGCCAAGAGGGTCATGCGATTCTGAAAGGTAAGGCCTGCCCACCCTGCCTCAATGCCAACCACCTTTTTGCACTCCTGCTGGGCTCCACAGAGGCCCTGGCCACGGGCGCCTGCAAGTCCAGGCTGCCCTCCTTTGCCTGGCCCAACCCCAGTGCCCACAGCGGGGAGACACGACTCTCCTTTCCCAATGCTGGGCTTCGCCTGTTCACCTTGAGGAAGGGGGGGTGGCTGCAGCCGGGAACAGGAGAGCTGCCAAGCCTGTCACCCAGGGTCACTCAGGATCACCAGAGCTGCTTGAACCTGCCCGTCCCACCTCAGATGCAAACCATCTATTAAGGGAGGACTGAGGCCCCGTCCAGCAATTAACACACTCTTCTGACCACTACCTCCAGTATTCCAAATGTTTCTATAAATAGACACACACATTTATAACAGAAACAGAAATTCCACCAAACAATACTTATCCCTCAACCCATGAACAAAATCTATTCTTACAACACCGGCTGCACACTGCTGCTTGATTTCATGCCATTCTTTTTCCATTAAAAAGTAAAAATGTCTCCAGCCAGCTCTGTAGCTGGAGGCAGGTGAAAGGCAACCATACATGGATGCTTCTCTCCCTCTCTGCCTCTCTCCCTTCCTCTCTCTCTGAAAAATAGTAAATAAAATCTTTTAAAATAAATAAATAAATATGCTGGTGGCAACCCCTGAAATCTATACCATGAACCACTAACAGATTGGAGGACTGGGGACAGAAGAGGCCCAGACTTTGTCTTCATCTGGCTAATTCCGACTTCTTTTGGTTTTACTTTCCAAGTCACCCCTGGAAAGTCACCCCAGGCTGCCCAGATGAGGACAGGGGCATTCATTCACTCATGGAGGATGCTTACTGAGTCTGGCTGGTGGCACAGTGGATAAGGTTGCTGGTTTGATTCCCAGCCAGGGCACATAACCAGGTTGCAAGCTAGGTCTCCAGCCAGGTCCCCAGCTGGAGGCAAGTGAAAGGCAACCATACATGGATGTCTCTCTTTCCCTTCCCCTCTCTGAAAATAATAAATAAAATCTTTGAAAAAAAAAAAAAAGAAGATGCTGTCTGAGACCCTACTATGCATCTGTGGCCTTGGGGCTCTGCTTAAGGGAAAGCAGGGAGCGGAGAGCCAACTCCCTACCCCAGAGCACAGAAGTTCTTTCAGGCTGCGATCAGTGTCCTTCACCAATGGTCCTCCACTGCCCTTTAACAAACCCGCTCTGAAGATGTAATGACGTCTTACGTTTCCTCCACTCCACTCTATTTCCCTCTGTTCCTCCGGCTTCCAGCACTGGGCCTGGCTCTCCGGGTGCTTCCGTAAAATAGTGAAGAAATCAATGGAGGCAAGACCTGACCTTCAGCTGTGCCAACCCAGGGCCTCTAAAGTATCCAAGAGACAATTCTGCGCAGTCCAATGGAAACCAGAAGATCAGAATTTTGAATGAACTTTGTTATTTAGCTCATCCTTTCAACTTTTCTTTTTTTATTGTATTTTTATGTGTGCTTTATTAGAACACATTTCATACATAAGGTACAACACACAAACATATACATATTTGTATACATAAGCCTACAAATACTGAGACTACCCCTAACAATTTTTGAGAGAGGTGTGCGCTCAGGAGTTGCAGACCACCACTGGGACTGGCCAATGGTCAGGTCTTAGACTACAATTTTTATAAGTGGTAAGTGGGGTTTTATTGGCACATAGCTAGGTCCACCCTTGGCCTGTTAGCTAAGCTAAGATGGCAGAATTTAGTAGTTACCACTGAGATTCATGGTCTGCAATATCAAAAATATTTAATACCTGCAAGAAAAAGCTGGCCGATTCCCAGGTTAAACCCATGCTCCCCAAAAGAACGGTCTAATCCTGGACCCCAGAGAGTCTCCTCTGAAGAAAAGCTGTGGTCCTATCAGGTGTGACCTCTGTTCTGGGGAGCAGATTAAGGACTCCCACAGTAATTTAATTTAAAAAAAGAAAAGAAAGAAAGTACACTTAGAAAAGAAAAATGAATGAAAGAACTCAAGGAACTAGTATAAATAACCCATGGACACGGGCAACAGGGTGGGACTGACCGTGGGAGAGGGATGGGGTGGGTAGGGGAGGGGAGAGCAATGGGGGAAAATGGGACAACTGTAACAGAATGACAATAAATTAATTTTTAAAAAAAGGGCTCTCCCAAGTCCCATCAGAAAGAACTCTGCTGGGTTTTGTTTACGTTTCCTCTCTCCAAGTCCTCTCCCTCCCTGCACTGATCATCATATTGCCCCCTTGGAACAACCTAGGCCTTCACCAGCCCTGAACCCAGGAACCAACAGCGCCCAACACAGATGCTGGCTGAAAATTCCAGAAATGTGCCACAGGTACTAGTGAACTTCTACTAAAGGCTTCTCAGCTAGGCAGGGAGCGCCATGCCTGTGAGGCATTGAGCAAAATTCCACTTATACACAGCCCGGGAGGCAGAGCTGGACATCTGGAAGCCTTCAAAGGTCCCGCTTTCAGCCAGCTACAGGGGACAGAGACTGTAGTTGAGTAGAAAAGGCTCGTGTCAGACCAGGGTTTGAATTTTATTAATGAGGTGATCAAAACTATTCCTATCTAGAGTACGTACTTTCAAAGCTGTTCTGAGGGTTGGTAAGACGGAAAGAAAAAGATCCAGGCACGTGCCTGCTTACACCACGTATGTTATTCTAGAACTCATGTCATTCCTCTGCTCCAAGCCCTTCCATGGCTCCCCAAGGCCTACATAAGAGTTCAAACTCTCCAAATAGCTGGTCAGGGCCCTGTACCACCTTGCTCGGCTACTTCATCTTTCTCTCCTACTTCCTGCACACCCTCACCTCCAGACAAAGCCGTCCCCTCTGCCTGTCCCTGAGACCCAATAAATTCTCATCCTGGTCACCGTGTTTCCAACACTTCGGATCAGAGGGCTCTTCCCCAAGCCCCAGCTCTGCCACCCTCCAGGCTTAGCTGGAGTCACATTCTTTCAAATCAGTTAACCTTTACAAAAAGCAGCCCCAATACCATGAGAACAAGAGTGGGCAACATTCCTGGACACCTGGGCCAAGTGTATTCTAAGTGCTTTGCAAATCCAGATACTCTTCAACTTACCTTGGGGTTACATCTCAATAACCTGATTGTAAATTGAAAATATCTTAAGTCAAAAATGCATTTAATAGTGCTCGCTTTGGCAGCACATATACTAAAATTGGAACGATACAGAGAAGATTAGCATGGCCCCTGCGCAAGGATGACACGCAAATTCGTGAAGCGTTCCATGTTAAAAAAAAAAAAAAAAAAAAAAAAAAGCATTTAATACACCTACTGAACATCAGAGCTTAGACTAGCCTACCTTACACATGCTCAGAACTCTTGTGTTGGCCTATGGTTAGGCAAAATCTTCTTACACAAAGCCTATTTTATAATAAAGTGTTGTAATTTACAATATATACAATATATATTGCTTTCACACCATTGTCAGGTTGAAAAAAACCATTAAATTGAACCACCTTAAGTTGGGACCATTTGTACGAATACCATGTATCCTCATCCCAACCCCATGAGATTGGTACTACTATTACCCCCATTTTACAGATGAGAAAACTGAGGCCCAGAGACATTCAGTGGCCTCCCCACGACCTCACAGCTATAAGTGGAAGAGCCACGGTTTGAACCTAAGATGTCTATTCTTACTTTGTTTGCCCACACTCCACCTCTCACCACTGTGATGCTCCCTCTTTCCTAGCAATGGGGTTGTACCACGGGCAGGGGTTCTGCAACTTACTCAGGCAGGCCCTTCAACCCTCCTTATGCTGTGTGAAGATCCCAGGAGTTGGAACAACCCTTAGGGCAAGGTCTAGTCTTTTGCAAGAAAAAACCCAACCAACAACAGCAGTGATCACAACTAGTGGTGAGCGCCATGTAACAGCCATTTCTTCCTCACCTCCATGCCCCCTGGATTCTGTCACAGAGGCTCAGAAATGTCTTACGACTTGAGCCCTAACCTTCCAACTCATGTTCGCAGAAATTCCAATCAACTTCTGAACCGGCTCTGGGACCAGGAAACAAAAGGTGGCGGCGGGCAGAGAACTTGAGGAGGCAGGTAATCCAAAAATAATTGATCCCAGGTAGTGGAAAGCATTTTGTTTACAGCAGCAGGCTGACCCTCCCAATTATCTTCTGCTTAGGCTAACGTTACATTTACTCACAGCCCGGGGCCGCTCCCAGCAGCCCCAGCACGGCAGGATGGCCAAGTGTGTGCCGCAATCCTACAGAGGCCAGGCTCAGGCTGAGGCTGGCAGCCCCTTGCTGAGGGGTAAACTGAGGCCTGCAGAGCCTGAATCATAGCCCCTGAGGGCACCTTTGGCTGAAGGGCCCCTTCAGGATGCTGATCATGGGCCCCTTCTTCTGAGTCTGGGTGCTAAGCTCAAACAAGACCTGTTGTTTCTAGAAATGCCATCAAGAGTGGGGAACTTGTCTGCAGGCTAGAAGGTCCAGCAAAGGTGTACGTCGTCAGATCCTGAAAATTCTTTAACTTGTCACGGCCTAACTGGGCCTCGAGATGAATCCTCAGGCAAGTCCCAGGAGAGGGGGCACACGCTCTCTCCGTCCACAGGAGGAAACGGCCCCACAAGTAAAGCACCTTGCCTGTGAAGGGGTCCCTCGGCCTACCTATCTCCTCAGCATGCGAGGACACCTGGCCAGGCCCTTCCCTCCATGGATGGGAGGGGGTGGGGTCCCTTAATCCCTTCCAGTCTCTTGGGAGACCCTGCCTCAATCTCCTTTGGAGACCAGCAGGGCCTGGAGATCTAAGGTCACAGCGAACGCCTCTGGTTTTCCAGGTCTCTCTAGGAAGGAAGCCCTGGAGGGCAGGAAGTTGACAGTGCTGACTCACAGGACCAGGGAGAGTAGTCCAGGAAACTCACTGTTTCCATGGTGCCAGGCAGTGTGGCACCCCTTCCCCCTCGAGGCACACTCCCAAGCTGGGTGTCTGCGGTGGGGGTGCCATAGACCCCCCCAGGCACGTGGCAAATACAGCTACCCTTGTGGACGGCTCTAACTCAGAACAGGGGCTGTCAAGGGATTTGGCTCCTTGTTAGCGGAACTTTTGGGCTTCCACCAGCTGAGCCAAGGCCCACCCCCAACACTACTGACCGACCCTGCCTCCTGACTTCCCCGCACTGCTTTTTAGCAAGAGGAAGAGGGAGGTGATGTTTAGAGGGCCTGCTGCTTTGAAGGGAAGAAGGCAGGAGAGGGTCACTCACCCACCCACACTTCTGGAATGGGAAGGGGTCTGGGCAGGCAGCTATGAATGTATGACCCAAGGAACAGGGGAACAGGTGCCCCCTTCTTCAGGGCACTGCTGCGAAGAGCTGACATTCAACAAGGCCACTCCTTTCCCCCAAACTGCAAAATTTTATTTCACTTAAAACCAACCAAAAAAAAAAGATAACTTTTCTGAGTGTCCAAAGGGTTCTGGATGCCTGTGAACCTGGGTTCAAATTCCACCCCAGTGGACCAGCTGGGTGGCCTTGGGACGCATAGGACAAAAAGGCACCTCAAAGGATGGTAGAGAAGTCAGCATGGAAACCGGTGGACCCCACAGGACGCCTGGGACTCAGTGTGTGCCTGGTAAATGCTGGCTCTTTTTAAGAGATTCTTCAGGCCACGGGAGAGACTGAGCTCTTAGGATCTGGGACTGAAGAAGAATTTCATCATCGTGGCCTCAAGTAAAAAGTTGAGTGCCACTCCCTTACACACACACACACACACACACACATACTTTTTCTCTCTTTGTCTCTGTCTCTGTCTCTCTCTCTTGCAAGGCTCCCTCAATTTAATTCCTAAAGCCAGGGGAATTTCCAAGTAGCCACCTTCCTTCACAGATGTAGAAACCAGGGCCCAGAGAGTGATCTGTCTGAGGTCACAGGGGTGGCAGGGCAGCAAGCAGTGGAGTTCAGAGTTTCGAACCCTCACAGGCATTCTTGTGAACTAGGGTACTTGGGGCTGGCTCAGGGCTTCTAAAAAGTTCAGAAAAGTTCGGGCTTCCCGGCTTCCGCCACTAGTTGGTAGGACATAGGGCGATGACCAGACAGACACCCTCTCTTCTCAACAAAACATAATAAAGGGTGGAGCCACTCCCTCCCTCCAGGCTAAGAGCTGAGCTCACTCCCCCTGGGGCAGGGGTGCTCTGGCCTAGGGCCTCCGTGTGTCCGAGCTGGTGCTGGGGGTGGGGTAGGTCCCGTGCACAGAGACAGATAATCAAGAACTGTTCTGCAGCGCCCAGCCTGGGAGACTCCCCCATTCCAGGCCCGAAGGCACTCCCAGGGCCAGCTTTGCATCCAGCAGCCTCCGGACTCACCCCTTCCTCACTCGGGCCCAGCCCTGCCCACCCCGAAGTTAAGAAAGAGCCCCTTCCAAGGAACGCTTCCTCCCCCTCCCCCACACCCAGGGCCGCAGCGGCAGCTGCTGGGGAAGCGACCGAGGGCAGGGGGTGGCTGTCAAACCCCCGGGCTCCGGCTCTCCGAAAATGCGAAAACGGGAAAAAGCGTAGGAGAAAGGTTATGGGGAAATCCCCGCCACCAGGTGATGAAAGAGCGCGGCCGGCCCCTCCGGGGGAGCGCTCAGGGGCTTGTCCCCTTCCTCCCCACCCCACCCCCCGTCTCCGACACCTGCTCCCAAGATCCGACCCTGGATGTCCCTCTTCCTCCGCCAACCGAAGTGGGACCGTGTTCCTACGGACCGACTTCGAGGCTTCGGCTGTCTCTCCCTCCTTTCGGCCTTAGCTTGCCCATCGGAAGGTCCCTGAGCCGCCCCCAACCCGGGACCTCTGTAGGGCGCCCAACGATTGCCCACTTCGGGGGTCACTTGTCGCCCGTCTCTCCTCTCGCGCACGACAGCCTTTGCTTCTCGCACCCGCAGCGCGCCCGGGCCGTGGGCCCCGTCGGGGCTGCGGGCCAGAGGCGGCAGGACAGGGAGAGGGGGCAGGGCAGGGCGGCCCGAGCTCACCATGGCGAAGCCGGAGAGCAGCGCCGAGGTCCGGCTGGAGGCTTTGAGCTTGGCGCGGCTCAGGTAGAGCTTGCGCCAGGACAGCGCCTGCATCGAGTGCTCGTTGAGGCTCATCACCTTGCAGTAACTCTGGCCGACCCAGTCCGGGTAGGTGACGGCGGGCGGCGGCGGCGGCGGCGACCCTGGGGGCTCCCCGTCCCCGCTGCGGCGGCGGCTCGGGTGGCTGCTGCTGGCGGTGCTGCCGCCGCCGAGGGGAAGCTCGGGACTGCTGTTGCTCGGGGGCGGGGCGGGCTCCGGATGCATGGAGCACGCTGCGAAGGCGCGGGCCGGCCCGGGCGCCAGCCGAGGCAGCAGCCTCCACTCCCCGCTGCACCTCCGCCTCTGCCTGAGGCAGCGGCCGCCGGCCCAGGCGCCGGCCCTGCCCGACCCGACGCGCCGCGGAGAAGTTGGAGGGGACCGCGAACTTGCCACCGCCGCCGCCGCTCGCAGGCACGCAGCGCCGCTCGCAAGAGCTCGGGCGGCTACAGCGCGAGCCTGCGCGCCAGCCAGCGTCCCGGACCCCCGGCCGGACCCTCGGCGCGCCCCGCGATTGGCCGCCGCCCCAGGTTTATTTGCATGCACCCCGCCCACGGCCGGGTGGGCGGTGCCAGCGCGAGTCACGTAACTCGCCTCTTCCGACGGCACCGCCCACAGTTCCTGGCGCGAGGCCGCGGGCGCCCGCCCCTGTTCCTGAAAGCGCCGCAGGTCCCGGCCGGCCGAGCTCGGCTGCCCGCGCGGCCCGTCTCCTCAGCTGCTCCGGTGAGGCTTCTCCCAGACTTCGGACCAGACCTTGTCTGGTCGCCCGAGGTCACGTCTGGCGCTTCCTGAGACTCGTTTCCCCTTTGGAACAAGGTAGCTCCAGGTCTGCAGGCAAAAGCAGGCTGAGTTCTGAGTTCATTCATTGTGTTTTATGGAAGCGTTTATTGGGTGCCCGCGCTGTTCTGGGCGCCGAGGGTAGGGTGCTGAGCCCCGTGGACAAGCCCCCCTGCCCGCGTGGAGCTTTCATGCTAGTTGGGGGGACACACCAAGAAGTAAATTATAATAGTTTAGAAGGTGATAGATGCTCAGGCAGGAGCCCTGACTGGTGTGGCCCAGCGGTCGGAGCGGCGCCCTGCGAAGCAAAGGGCCGCGGGTTCGATTCCCAGTCTGGGTTGCGGGCCAGGCCCCCCGGTTCAGGGCGCGCAAGAGGCAACCGCACGTTGTTTTTCTCCTCAAGCTCCCTCCCTTTTCCCTCTCTAAAAATAAATTAAATCTGATTATATACACACACACTTTATACATAGGAGGTCTGTCCCGAAAGTATCCAGCCAAGGTCGATCTACTTGAAACTGCACGGCCAATACTTTCGGGACAGACCTCTGCATGTATCTATATGTACGTTTACATATATGTATTTATTTATTTGTATGATAAATCAGGGTAAAGGGGATGGATCTGACTGGCACTTTGGTTTATAGGATGTTCCAGACAGATTTTTTGGTCTCTTTGGTCCAATTCGTTCACGGACAGTTGACCAGCAGCTGACAGAAAGCAGGTCAGGCCGCCACCCACCAACACACCCGTTTGGCAAGTGTTTCCTTGAGCACCTGCTAAGTGCCAAGCTGAGAATCCCAGCAATAGGCTAACTTTCACGGAACCTTACATTCGGGCGGGGAGAACAGGCAAGAAACAAACAAAATAAGTTCGCACCTTCCTGACTTGGTCCTATTTGAGCTGAGACCTGCACCAGCAAGGCACAGAGCGGGGGACCCACCCTGACTGGCGAGGCCCCCCCTCAAGCGTCAGGCGTCCCCCACAACCCAAGGGCCGGTGGTTGAATTCTGGGTCAAGGCACACAGCTGGCTTGTTTAGACATTTCTCTCCCTCTTTCTCCCTTCCCCGCTTTGAACGAAATACAATAAAAAATAAAAATAAAAGATCCAGGGACCAGCTTTCTAGGGGAAGAAGGAATAGCAGGTGCAAAGACCCCGCAACAGCACCGGCTCTACTATCGGGAGGCCGTCGTGGTGCAGAATCATGGGCGGCCAAGGGTGCTTGGGGCAGAGCGCCTAGGGTGGCAGCTCGGGGAAGGCAGGATCCTGTCAAATTGCACCCCATCCAGAACGTCGGTCGGTGTATACCCGGTGCTCAGGGAGTGTTTGCTGCACAAGGAAGTGGAGCGGAAACAGGAATGAGTGGAGCTGACTGGCTCATCCTTAGCCCCTAGTCAAATCACAAGCATGTGGCACTTCCGGTCACCTGCGTGGAATTAACTGTGACCGCTAGAGAGCGCCCCTCCACTCACCCACACCAGGGGCCAACACGGAAGCACCCCTCCCTCCCAAAATACCGGGGTTCCCCCAGAGCGCCTCCTCTGTTTTTATGAGCAGGAGAGTAAAGAGCTTGGAACTGAATTCTCCCCTCAGAACTTGTTTCTCCACCCACTGACCATCTGTGTATCAGCTCCAATATCACCTACTTTGTCTATTGATGACTCGTCCTGAGAGCAGAGTTTGTATCTGTTTAAGTTTTGCCATCACCCCAGGGCCTCTCACGGGCCTGGCGCACCGCAGACTCCCGGGAGAAAATGTTCAATGAATAAAATCATTAAATGACCGTGGTTCCAAGAAACCCTCAGGTCAGACTGGGGTGCGCGCAACATTTGGAGGCTGACGGGGGCCAGCGAGGGCAGAGGGGCAGAGGCTGGGAGCTAAGGGGAGAGTTTGATGGGGGGGGGGGGGCGGGGCAGCTCCGCAGGGGACTTTGGGGGTCGCTGGTGGAGCCAGGTTTCCTTTCCCCTGCGCCTACATCATGCCTGTCCTCCCTCCTCCTAATTTTCTGGGGTTTGGATCCCACCATGTACACAGAGCAATAATAATAATAACAGCAACAATAATAAAAGTGCTATCCAGACTTGAGGGGAGGTGTCTGAACAACTCCTGTCCCCTAGGGTCCTCGAGTCTGGAAAGGCCCCTGTGGTTAGTCGATTTTCCCCACCCTGGTAGAGCCAGCTGGGGCCACGAGATGCACCAACCCCATCCCAAACGCCTGTTTAACAAGTGGAGAAACTGAGGCCCCAGGGCGAAAGCACTGCGTGAAAGGGCACCACACAGGCCAGTGAGAACTCAAGGGAACCCAAGACTCCGCCCGCGGAGCCTCCAGCCCCTAGTGAGACGCCCCCTAGTGGCCAGCGAGGTGTGCTCTCCGCCTTTCCGGGTTCGTAGCGCAAGAAGTCCGAATTGTGCCGTTCACTGAGCCTGAGGGTGTAAAGACCCAAATGAAAGGGCTGCTGCAGAGGACTCCACCTCCTTGGTCAAGGGGCGTTGCCTGGGGCTGGTCAGGGGTGGCGTGACTTTCCTTAGCAAGTCAAGCTCACC
Organism: Noctilio leporinus; assembly: GCA_004026585.1. Lineage (NCBI taxonomy): Eukaryota > Metazoa > Chordata > Mammalia > Chiroptera > Noctilionidae > Noctilio > Noctilio leporinus. The sequence goes on from PVIW01000105.1 coordinate 346,927, forward strand.
ATCACACGGGGTGAAGAAAACCGTTAACACTTCAGTAGTACTTACCAACGTCGGGCACTTTTGAAGTCCTTCATGTTAACTAATTTACATACTTACTATAAAGGTTTAATATAAAATACAATGTATTTAAATGGGAGTATATATAAATCATATACCCATGTTACATTTTAAATTATTTTAATTTATTGAGCATATTACAACAACCCACGGTATTACTATTACTGTATTACAAGTGAGAAAAGTGGACAGAGAGCCCCTAAGGAGTGCAGGACGTTATTTGGTAGGTCTTCTTAACCATCTGATGCCTCTGCATTAGCATTTCCAGAGGGTTTTGTTAAAATGCAAGTTACAAAAACATATCCAAGCAGTTTATTTTTAGCAAGGTCTTCAGGAAAGTTTGGAAACTGAACTAGATGTGCTTGTGTTGTTAATTGCTTTTAGTCTTTTACAGTGATTAAGGTTGGCCATACTCTTGGCCACTCAGTTGCAGTGTGACCTTCACCTCTCTGGGCCCCCAACCCTTTTACCCAAAATGGAGATCTGAAAAATACCTCTTCATGGACCCTGAATGTGGGCACCCAACCACGCATTCCCAGGCAGATTTTAGGAGGGGTAAACCTGATGCCTAAATGAAGGGGAGTCCCCAACCTCACTCCTTCCTGCCCAACTAACGTCTCAAAGTCACTGCTTTTACTTCAGTTCAAAAAGAGAGCCCGTTGTCAAAGCCTGTCATAGTCACCTGCCTCTGTTTACTTCCATCCTCCATACACGCCTGCCTCCCTCTGACTGCTCTGAGTCTTGGAACCTCTTAATTCATAATAAAGAAAAGAACCAGCATTTCCTGAGCTTGAACCTTTGTAGAAGAAAGCTCCCCAGTTCCTGGGTGGCTCAGGTCCGCTCCTCCTGGGGGTCAGCAGGCGTGGCCAGGTCTGTGGCTTTGTGCCAGGCCTGTTAGTGCAAGTGCTGGTTAGGAAATCTTGGCCAGCCTCGAGGTCGTGAAGATACTCACCTATGTTTTAAAACTTTAAAACAGAGTTTTAAAAAGCTGTGGGGTTTTTGCTTATATGGTCAGGTGAATGATCCATCAACTGGTTTTTGAGGGAAGTAGGTTTGTGCATTGAAATGCATGGGCATTTTTATCAAAAATTAAGTGTCTCAAAAAAAAAAAAAAAAAAAGTGTCTCAAAACACAATGGATTTGGAAAACTTAGTACCCATAAGAAGAATGTAAATTTTTAAAAAAATTAATGACTCTTTCTGGACTATTCTAGTCCTTTGCTCTGTTTGCCTAGTCTTCTGCTGATATACATTGTCTTGATTACTCTAGTTTTAAAATAAGTCTTGAAGTCAAGAGATTAAATCTTTCAACTTTGTTCTCCTTTTTCAAAATTGCTTTGGTTATAGGAGGTGCTTTACATCTCCCTAGGTATTTTAGACTCAAGTCTTGGGATAAATACATGATTTACAAACCACTGCCTCTCTTATTGGGCAGGGTGTTAGCAGAATTAAATATCTTCCTGGAAGATCCAACCCTCCATTAATTGTGGTTACTGTTTTCTCTCTGGAGGGATGTTCTGTGCTCACCAAAAGGGGGTTGTCTCATTCTAAATCGAACGAATTGGCTATTTACAAAATTCAGAGTATCGGTGAGAACCCAACTAGGAAAAGCATATGAGAATTGGGGACTGTGTCCAAAGAATGGCTTCGTAGGTCATGGAAGAACTATGGAAGGAGGGTGACCACCGCCGCATTAGCACTGGCCAGAGGGGTCAGTACCATTCCTGAGGGTGGAGGGACAGAAGATGGTGTTTCTGGTACCCAGGAAGGACTGCTGTCACCAGGTAGAAGCTGGACCCAGAGTGGGCCTGTCCTGTGGGAGGTGGAGACAAAGGAAATGTGGCTGCTGCTGGCGATACTGCCCAAGGCAGAGAGAGGGAGAGACACCCGCCTCTCCTCCCACCCCCAGGCCACTATCGCTGCCTCTGATCAGTGGGTCCCTGCTGGAAGCTAGTTGATTGGCAGCCTGCTGGGACTGGCTTCCCTATGATACAGAGCAAAGCAGAGGAAGGGCAAGGAATAGCAATCGAACCAGGACCACCACCGAGGAGCAAGGGTTACGTTTGATCTCTCTGATTATGGGGATAATGGTACATGAGTATCTACTCCGAGCCATTGAGTGCCCGGCACCTAAGAGGGTGTACCTCGTCAATGTGAGTAAATGATCTAGTTAGGGAAGGGGACAAAGGCCTGGGAATAAAGTCAAGGTATGGGAGCAGTGCTGCTGCTAGTGATATTTTTATCTCAGAGCCGTGCCCATCTGTCCTCTCTGGGGTCTGAGCTGATGACTGTCAGTCCCCTTTTAGAAATCCTGAGTCAGGGCTAACCACACCAAGTTCGGGTGGAAGGTCTCCAGGCTCCTTCAAAGGGATTTCAAATCCCCTGGATTTTTACTTAGTGTCCCTGCTCTCTGGCTCCTACAGCTGCCAAAGTTCCCCTGCCTCCTCCATCCTGGGGCTGAGCTGTCTCCAGACTCTTTGTATAATTAAAAAGAAAAATAGAACAGCCAATGTTGCCAAACATGTATTTAAAGTGACATCTCGGGTCCAAGGGAGTGAAAAATAAAAGCGTTTATGGTTTAGATTAAAAGTCTCCATGCTCAGCTGTCTCCTGACCCTGGGCTGCCTCTGATCCCTTGCCCTGGTTTGGAAAAGCCTCTAAACTTTAGGCATTTATTTCCCAAAGAACAATTCCGCTCTAATCACACAAGAAATATCCAGCATCCCAGGAACAGCCGGTCAAGTGCAGTGAGGTTCTGTGAGGCCCCTGGGGAAGTGGGGAAATTGGGGTGCTGATCGCCCCAGGAGTCACCTGAGCCCTTGCTTTCCTTCACCTTGCACACCCCCGACCACCCCCTGATCCCTCAGGAAACCCAGCAGATGTGGCTCTTTCAGTTTTCCTAAAATCTGTGCTCCTCTGTGCAGCCTTTTCCTCCATCCAGCTTTCTCCTCCACCTGCCAGGCCACCTCATCTCCAGCCCAGGAGAGTCTGCATCGCACACCTGCTTCCAGGTGTCTCTTCCCCGCTGATCCTCCTACAGCCTTTCTGTGACAGTGACCAGGGAACTCTTTCCAACACACATCTGATTCCGGCCCTTCGCTGCTTGTGTGTCCGGTGGCTGCTGTGAGTACTTACCACAAGTTTAGTGGCTTCAAATAATACAGATTTATCCTCTTACAGTTCTGGAGGTCAGAAGTCCAGAATGAATCATCGGGGGCTATGAAGGTGCTGGCAAGGCTGGTTCCTTCCAGGAACCATGAAGGGAAATCCATTTCCTTGCTTGTTTCCAGCTTCTGGTGGCTGGCTGCTTTGTGGTCCTTTCTTCTTCTCCAAAGAACATCAGTCCAGTGTCTGCTTCCACAGTCACATCTCCTCTTGGGCCCCTGCTATCTCCCTCTTAGGGGGAGCTGTGTGATTACATCAGGCCCACCTGGGTAATCCAGGATACTCTCCCCAAGTCAGGGTCCTTGACCAGCCCTGGCTGAGTGGTTCAGTTGGTTAGTGTGAGTCCTGATACGCCAAGGTTGTGGGTTCAGTCCCAGTCAGGACACGTGCAAGAAACAACCAATGAATGCAAATATAAGTAGAACAACAAATCAATGGGTTTTTTCTCTCTCTCCCCACTTCCTCTTTCTCTTTATAAAATCAATCAATAAAAAATAAATTAAAAAAATAATCCTAGGCCCTGGCTGGTAGCACAGTGGATAAGGTGCCGACCTGTGAACCCAAAGGTCACAGGTTCGATTCCCCAGCCAGGGCACATAAGCAGATTGCAAACCAGGTCTCTAGTCAGGTCTGTGGCTGGAGGCAGGTGGAAAGCAACCATACATTGATGTCTCTCTCCCTCTCTGCCTCTCTCCCTTCCCCTCTTTCTAAAAATAATGAAATAAAATCTTTAAAAAAAAAAAAAATCCTTGACATGGCTTGATCACATCTGCAAAGCCCCTTTTGCCATATGAGGTAACCGGCTCACAGATTCTAGAGATTACAGTGTGGACACCTCAGCAGGAGGGGGAGTCATTCATTGTTCAGGTGGCCCCACTGTTTAAAGCCTTCCTGTGGCTTTTTATCTGAGTGAGAATAAAACCCAAGCCCCTTACCTGTGATGGGAAGGCCTTATCTAGCCCCTCTATAGCTCTGCAACACTGTCCCACCCTGCCCACCTGTCCTTAGCTTGCTGGCCCAGAAACTACTTCTTACACAGGCCAAGTCCTTGAGGCCTCTGCACATGCGCTTCCTGCTGTCTAAATGCTCTTCCTCCTGTCTGCACATGGCTGCCTCTTCCCTTTCAGGCCTCTGCTCAATGTCACTGCAGAGAGGCCTTTCCCTGATTAGTCCCCCTCAGTGGCCATTCCCTGAAGTCTCTCCATCACCAGGGTTTCCTTAATGTCCACATAAGCTCTTAACCTTACCTGCTTGATTTATTTTTCTATTTGTTCACTTAGTGTCTTCCCCCTGGAATGCGAGCAAATGAGAACAAACTTTCCTTGCTCTGCTCAGTGACTGGCGCACAGTAGGTGCTTGTTAAATGCTTGTTGAATGGACGAATGGACAGATGAGGGTCTGATGGGCCTGTGCGGTCCCTGGGCCTCAGACCCCAGGATTTGGGCTCAGGCTGGAGGCAGGACACAAAGACGCCCGGCCTGGCAACACTGTGTGCCAGGCCCGTGCTAGTTCTTCCATCATGGAGTTCAGCGTTTAGGCAACACCAGCTGTGTGCCAGGCCTTGCGGCTTATTCAATTCAAGGAACATGTATTGAGTGCCTACTGAATGCTAGGTAATGTGCGTATGTTAAGCCTTGACTGTATGCCAGGTGTCGCACGTCACAGCCTGCGGACAGTAGTAAAATCCAAGTCTGCATCCATGAATACTCTCAAGAAGCCCCCCAGGCTTCCTGTAAATAAATAACATACAAAAGTAAGGTTAGAATGTAGGTGTGTTTGAACGCAGAAGGGCCCTTGTCACCTTGTACTGCCAGGTGCCTTCCCCAGAGTCTTACCTGCCGCCCCGTGACCTGTCTCTGAGGTCAGGCTGCGTGCCCCTCACTCACCTGCCTGTCCAGTCCGGGCAGGCGGGAAGGCTGTGCCTGTGCTCAGTGAGCTCCTGGTGTCTGGTCATGGCGCCCACTGGCAGCTGTCCCCTCGTCACGCACCAGACAGGACCACCGCAGGCTGGTCCTAACCCTGGGCTGCTGCCAAGGAGCTGGGCACTTCCCATGGGCCTCTTGCAGCTAAAAAGGAAGGACTTGGTGCAGCCTTTTGCTTGGGCTTCTTGTAAAAATGCAGACAATGCGCAGAAATTGTGAAAGCCTCAAATCCTTATCACAGTTACAAGGCTGTGCCTGATCTGACACTTTCCTTCCCTCCTTCCTTCCTCCCTCTCCCCCTGCTTCTATTTTTAAATTGTGGTGAAATATATAACAATTCACAGTTTAAACCATTTTTGGATCAGAGGCACCCCCATGGATATGTGGGGCTGTATTCTTTTCCACTGCTGTATAGATTTCCTCCTTACAATGTGCATGTCCTAGGACCCTTTACATCTTCTCAGTCTCCTTTTCTTAGGTGGTCTCTTGGCCACTTGTTCCTGACTGTTGCTATGGGGACCAGTCCCGTGTGGGCTCTGATCTGTGGCCTCCCTGTGGAGCTGCTGTGTGGCTGAGGTGTGCAACGTGGAGGACCTCTGAGGTGTCGCATATGGAAATGCTGACTGTAGGGTGGCGTTTCCACCCCCTGGGGCCAACCTGTGACAAGGTGCCAGTAGGGACTTGTCCCTCCCCCTCTCCAGAACTATCCTAAGATGCTGTAGTAAGTGTGGCCTCTTCGCAGTACCCTTCTGTCCACTCAGCCTCCTGCCCAGCCTCGGTCCCCCGTTCCTCACTCTTGCTTCCCCAACAAAGGGTCCTGCACTAATTTCTGGTTCCAACTCTGCCTCCTGAGGACCCCAAGGAAGACCGCAATCTGTGCCCCCTTCTGTTAGTGAACAGTGGAGTTGGTTCACGTTTTTGGAGGCTACACCCAGTGCAGGCGCGCTCATGTCCTTGTTCCTGCTTCCTGGCGCTGCACCAGCGGGGTTACAGGTTGGGGACACACTCCGCAGCTACACCAGATGCTCTGACTCATTCCCGAAGTTGGGTCATCTGGGTCTTCTTTCAGTTCCTTTAGCACGTCTGCTCCCCCGGCCCCGCCATCACGAGACTCCTGAATCTGCTGTTTTTCCTGCTGAGAACACCCGGCTGCACTCAGCCTTGCTGAGACCTCCTCTCTCCAGGGACCGGCCCAGGGCCTGTCCTCCCTGGGACTGCTCCTTGACGTCCAGGCCGGGCACCCCTCCTTTATACTTCGCACGGCCTCACGCTCCTCTCTGTTGGGATACGCTGAGCAGCTGCCATGTTCACCTATTTGTGCAGCTGCTGGAACAAGGTCTGCTAACTCCGCTAAGTTTCACTAGCCCAAAACTGGTGACCTTCATGCCATACTCCAGCCGCCAGCCCCATGCCTGCACATGGTGGGCAGTTGATACCATTATTCTCATAACTCTTCTATGTTCATACTCGTGTGCAAGTTCAATGTATAACTTCCACATTAATGAGCATCTACTAGGAGCCAGTGTTATGACAGTGTAAATAAACACAAGGCCTTTCCACGAGGAGCTTGTGGGGAAAGGTAATGGGCCCTGACATGTTTTCCGTGCTCAGCAGCTGTTGAGCGGACTCAGAAGTCAACCTCTAGTTTGAGTAGTGCTATAACGAGGAATGATGGCTGTTCTTCGTTGCGCACCTACTATGTGCCTGGCGTATCCTGAGTGCTTTACATTTGCTGTCTCGTTTTAGCCTCGCCTCCTACCGGGGAGATACTCCATTTTACAGATTAGGGAGTTGAGCCTCAGGATTAGGAAACTGAAGTGGCTAGTTCCAAATGAAGCAACTGGTACGTCCGTGGTGCGGACAGGATTTCCCAGCCAGAGCTCCTGCCCTCCTGACCTGATGCTAATTTTCTCCTGCCCCCGTTCCCTGCTTTTGGGTTCGGAGGCTGAGTTCCTCACCACAGTGGTCAATTAGTGAGATCTACCACTACGGGGCACTTACTCCGCTCTAACCGCTTTGCATCCATCCGTTCATTTTTTTTCAAATATTTACCGAGAACCTGCCACATGCCAAGCTGTTGTTTGAGGGGCTGGGCATGTAGTAGTGAGCGAAACAGAATAAAACACCCATTTTAGGGAGTTGGTATCCTACTGTGGGAGAAAACAATGAACACAAATAAAACGTGATAGTGATCAGTGCCACAGCAAAAAGGAAAGCAGAAAGGGGAGCGGTAGTGTGGGGTGACTGAGGTGTGTGTGGTCTTGAGCCAGCCTACCGATAATCTTTGATTTTTCCCAGGGATAATGGGACCCAGGGAGGTGGAGCTGCTGCTTCCCAGCTCACAGGTGAGGAGCCAGGGCCCTGGAAGGACGCGGGACCCCATCCTGCCAATCACTCTGTTGCGCGTGGCCTGCTGGAGGCTGAGCGCTGTGGTGGAGCCACAAAGGGCGGGAAACAGCCTTCCCGTGAGAGTAGGCTCACCCAGGATTGGGGGCTCCCACAGCCGTGCTGGTGTCCCTGCTGCGTCCAGGGCAGACGCTAAGGGTGACCAACTGTGGGAGCTGCTGAGGCTGGAGCAGGGCTCAGGGGGACAAATGGATGTAGCGATCAGGAGCAGGAGACGAAGGCTACCCAAGCCCTAGGGCAGTTGGTGATTCCCAGGCCACCCGTTGGCCAGCTGGGAGCCCCGCCCCTTTTTACCCTAGGTCTCTAGCCCTCCAGGCCACCAAGTGGGGAGAAAGTGGCTTGTGACCAGTGATAAGCTATAGTCACACACTCATGCAAATAGTGGCCTCCCGCCCTCTCCCCCCAAGGGGCACCAACTTCTCCCAGATAAGGGGGTCTGGAGGGATGACAGCTCCCCCAGGTGGCCTTCGGACTCAGCTTCTGTGCAGCAGATGGCCTCAACCCGGGAGGTGGTCTGGAACCCAGGGGAGGAGAGCCTTGGAGCAACAAAGGTGTAAGACACGGCCTCCCTCAGGCAGGCCACCTGGTTTGGTGCACTTGGAGAGGGCCTCTTAGAACCTTACTTAGCATGCTGCTTGGAGAGGCCCAGTTTGAGGGTTAGTTGACCAAGCTGGAAAAAGAGACATCTTTGGATTTGGAGGAACTCACTCAACAGATGTTCATTAAGCCCATTTTACGAGCGGGGGCCCTAGGAGCTGAGGGTGGGCTGGTCGGGGTGGACGGCGCTGAGGCTGCCCAGGAGGGCGCCCTGTACTGGCTACTCAGTGTGTGGCTAGGAGGCAGGCAATAACTGGGGAGCTAATGGCATCTCGAGGAGAGAGAAAAAGCCAGTGACTGCGCCTGCAAAGGGTGAATGGCTCGGAAGAGAATCTCAGCACTGTTATTCCTAGATTTCTGGAAGGGGGAGGGGTTTGGCACTAGGGGAGGCTCCATAGGTGGATGCTGGACTCGCATCAGACACCTACCCTTGGAGTAGTGCGGTGGATGCATCAGTGAGTGAGACAGGCAGGCCCCTGGCCTCCCAGGGCTCAGGCGGGTGGGAACAAAGGCAGCAATCAGGCCATGTGATAAGTATTACAAGGGGGCAGGAAAGAGAAGATACCGAAGTTGATTCCAGGAGGAAGAGTTCTGGAGAGGAAGAGGGCTGGCAGAAGGAAGCCTCAGATAAAGGAATCAGCACACGCCAAGGCCCGGGGGTAGGGGGTGGGGGTGGGTTGAAAGCAGGGTTATTCAGAGAACTCAGTGTAGTTTAGCAAGTCCAGCACATTCAAACTTTGCAGGAGACCCACAGGGGAAGAAAGGATGCCGGAGAGAAGAGCTGGGCTCTTCGGGCCATGTAGGGGAGGGCTCCCCTTCCGCATTCCTCCTGGGGTGAACTGTTTCCCCAGCCCACAACTAGTTAGGGCATGAAGTCCAGGAGGCCGGCTGCACCGGCACAGTGTGTGAAGACACAGTGGGTGCCTGCCACCACGTTACAGGGCACCGGCTCCTTCGGTCCTCGTGCAACTCCTCGTTTGGTATCGGGACCCCCGTGTTACAGGTGTGACAAGGGGGGCTGCTGGGGCGCCGGCCCAAGGTCCCGTAGCTCAGGCTTTTTGGGAGCTGAAGTGTTACTTGATGTAAATGCTTCTGTTCTAGCAGTTCCTTTCACATGAGGTAATGCGTGTAAAGGCTTTTTTGTAATAGAGCCATGTAAACATGAGGCGTTACTAGTTTTCAGTCCACGGCCTTTGGGGAGCACAGGAAGGGGCAATAATGAAAGCCAACAGGCCCAAGAGCCTCTCTTAAAATCCCCCCATCTATGCTGGTTCCCTCTCTGGGGCACCTCCAGATATTATCTCCCATCTCCCGCCGAGCAGAGAGTTTGTTTCTCAGAAGTTGCAAGACGTGGGAGGCTAAAAAAAAAAAAAACTCAGCACCAACAACTGCAGAAACGCCAGCAGCAGCCTGAACACAAAGCCTCCGCGTTTGGAACAAAGGGCAGGGTGAGACCTGAAAGTAAATGCTGACACATCCTCTCTCCAGCTGTGAACCGGGGGTCTGGGAGCTGCTGCAAAGGTCATCTGTCGCCACATCTCGGGGCAGGAAATGCAATTCAATCCTCTCAGTGACTGATGGCTCTGCCAGGTTAATGGCATCGGCTCCAGGCCGGGACCCAGTTCTAACAGCACGAAAAGTAACTCAAACTTCCCTCCTTCCCTCTCCACTTAACCAAGGCAACGAGGCCAGCTGATTCCTCACTTTTTAGAAGTTCAAAATTTTTCTCCCTGCAGTTTGTTCCCAGGTGTCCCTTCCCAGGATGAAACTCTGCCCTCTGGGGTGACATCCAAAGGGGGCTTCTGGTCTGGGGACCTTTCCAGGCTTTTCATCTGTCCCTACTTCCTTTATCTTTCAGAATAAAAATTCATGTAAAGGGCATGACCGTCCCTGAAAGGGTTAACGGCCAGCCTGCTGCCTGGCCCTTGGGAATTGGTAACCAATAATAATTTAGCACGATGAAGTAATTCTTGGATTTTGATTTCCATTGGCTGACACACTTGTCTATCAACCCAAAGATGCAAGTTTTGAAAGTATCTTTGAACTTTTTATGACTTGCTTCCTGACGTTAACCCCTTGATAAACTCACCTGTTATTTCCAAGTTTCTTTTCAATGCTTACACAGAAAGAGAGAGAGTCAAAAAGGCTGAACTCTGGGCATAAACTTGAGTCTTCTCCAAAGGACCAGAAATGTATGTAATTCTGCTCTTTCTGATACTTCAGTCTATAAGAGACCAAGAAATGGACAAACAAAAAAGTCCTTGGGAACTGCAATCACTTTAACAGAAAGAGTGTGGCCTGTTGTTCCACAAAGTATTTTTTTAATTGCAAAAGTAACACAAAATATGGCAAAACTCTATGGTTTGGTAAAGCCAGTTACTGGATACGCTGGTCCTTGCTATACCGTTCTGTAGTAATTATTTTCCATCCCTTCCTTTAGGTTAGGCTATATTGTATAAATTAAAAGGGCACGATGGTTGTTTAAAGTGCAAATAGCATTTAAATATTATTTCAGGATAGTCTCTATATAACACCTTCAAAAATTTCTTCCCTCCTCAGAAGTGATCAGTAGTTTGCTACTCCATTCAAGATCTTTCTTTTTCTTTTTCTTTCTTTTTTTCTTCCTTCCTTCCTTCTTTTCCCCCTCCCTCCCTCCCTCCCTTTCTTCCTTTCTTCTTTCTTTCTGTTTTTGGTATCTGTGCATTATCTATATGTGATTTGTTTTAACATAAATGGGATAACATACATATTATTCTGTGACTTCTTTTTTGTTTCCTAACCAATCCTGATTTTCTTCTGTATTACAACATTCAAATTTACTTCATGCTTAAATATTTTCGAATGAGGCAACTGTACAAATCGTATGTGGAAAAGATCTCCAAGATCACATTAAGGGAAAAAGGGAGGGATAGGACAGTGTGTATATTTGTGTGACACAATAAAAGAAAATATATGTAGAGGTTTGTAAATACATAAACTTTTTGAGAGGATACTCAAGAGACTTGCTAACTAGCTTTCTGGGGATGGGAAAGACTTAAAGCAATATTAAAACAAATTTAAACTGTAGGCGATTTCATAATTACAATAGAATCTGTAAAATGTTTAAGTATGATATTTGGGTGCCTTCCCTATAGATTCAGAAGGAGAAAATTAACAGTTAATCTCACTGTTCACAGAGATGGGTCTTCTGCATTTTGTGTTAACCATTCCTTTGCTTTTATTTATCTTTATATAGCTAAACAATATTTATTTGGTTTAGATTTGCCTAATTTGGAATGACTCAAAAAAGGGGAATAAAATGAAATTCATACTTGAACAGGTAACACATCAACCTAGTACAAAATTCAAATGGTACTACAATATAGAAAATGAAGTAAGCCTATAAGGTTCAAAATCAGGAAATACTACTGCATGTGTTAGAAGAAATGAATAAGTTTCTTCTCTTTTCTCAGTTCTTTCCCCCATTTTTGACTATTTCTTTCCAAAGAAAATTCTGTGTGTGTAAAATGTGTATAGATACATCTGCTTGGTAACATAGTCAGCATAATTAAGTATCAGTGTTCGACACCTTGTTTTGTTATGAGACTATGAAATCATTCCATGTCAGTATATACATATAGAGCTACAGTATTAAAAAAAATGATTTAGTAACATTTCATTGGGCACACAGGTGGTCCAGGAATTATTTAATCAGTTCTCCAACTTTTAGATCTACTTCAGTCTGTGGCAGTTGCAAACAGGGCTGCATTTGCATCTTTGTGTTTGAGTCTAACAGAAAATAGATCAGGAAGTGGTTATCCATTTCGGAGGCTTCCTGCCCCATCAACACTCACCTGTCCTTGAGAAGTCTACGGGTCCAGGGAGCGGGGGCACTCTATTTGGCAGACACTCAGTGTGAGTGGCATCAGGGCAAAAACCACAAACATGCGCATTGTACCAGATGGCCCTTTCTAAGCAATCCTTCGTTCCTGGGTGATGTCTTGAGCTCCCTGCCCCCACAACGCTTCTTTTTCTTTATTCATTCCACAGATACATTTCCAGTTGGTTGATATGGGGACCCAGCGCCCAATCAGACTGAGAGGTTGGTGAGTTATGACCAATTCCGGAAAATATTCTAAAGTTGCAGTAGTGTCTAATAAGGTAGATACTGGTTACATATAACTATTTAAACATAACTGCAATTAAATAAATTAAAAAATAATAATAAAAAAATAAATTTTAAGCCCTAGCTGGTGGCTCAGTGAATAGGTGCCAGCCTGCGAACCCAAAGGTCGCTGGTTTGATTCCCAGCCAGGACACATAACTAGGTTGCAAGCCAGGTCTCCAGCCAGGTCCATAGCTGGAGGCAGGTGAAAGGCAACCATACATCGATGTTTCTGTCCCTTTCTTCCTCCCTCCTTGCCCTTCTCTCTAATAATACTGAATAAAATCTTTAAAAAATTTTTTTTAAACATTCGGTTCCTTAATGCTACTACCTGAGTTTCAAGTGCCCAGTAGTCACATGTGGCTGGAGGCTCCTGTATCAGGGAGGACTTGCAGGGAGGCACGTGGTTAAAGCCTGTGGGCTCTGGGTCCCTGCAAGCCGTGGGTTCAAGTCCTGTCTTTGCTATTTCACAGCTGTAAAATTTGCGCGTGTAACCTGATCTCTGTTTGAGCCTCAGCTATGAAAGTGAGGCATTACAGACATTCTTTCATAGAACTCTGATGAAGATTCAGAGAAAGCAGAGGTGAGTGGCTTTGCTCAAGGATATAGTAAGCTCTTAAAAACCAGGAGCTATTGTAATTACATATAAGTATGATAACAGCTTTTGTTTATAACAGTTTGAAAATCCAGGATCAGCTCTTCCTAACTCACTCCCTTGGGAAGCTGGTGGGCCAACCCCTGCCCAGCCTGGTATTGTCTGCAAATGGGGCTGGTTCTTCTATACCAGGGGTGGCAGACACAGGCCCGCCACCTGGTTTTATCCAGCCCAGCACCTTTTTTCTACCCAGCTTGCTTAACTGTTAGGTAGTAGTTACATTTATACCGTCCTAAAATGACATTCTGATGTGGCTTCCGGGGAAAATGAGTTTGACACCCTTGTTCTATACCCTCCGTCCTAAAGCACAGAGCTGCTCAATCAGCCTTTGATGAATGAATAAATAAATGAATGGGGCCAATGCACGGTTTGACTGGGCCTTTTGTAAGAATGAGCAGGAGGGTCCAGGAAGTCATCATTATGATGTTTCAAACACAACTGGCCTGGTCATCTTTTTCCTGCAAGAAAAAGGCCCTCTTTTGGAGAATTACCTTAATCTTCCCTCTCTCACCTACTGCCCCTCCTCTAGGGTGTTAGCTGACACCAGGAGCTCTAGGGTCTTCGCCCTTCCCCCTTGGGCCTAAAATAACCTCCTCCCCCACTTTGAGCAAATGCTTGGAATTCTTTCAACAAGAGGACAAAGCCTTTCATCTGCCAATTACTGATAAAGGGAAAATGCAAATATCGCTGGGGAAGGTGATCCATCAAGGGCTCAACATTGATTGAGTGATCGCTTAGCAGCAGTCTGCGGGCTGGGCGTTCTGGGGGCATCGGAGGGGAACAAACCCGACCAGCCCACCCTTCTCTTCCATCTTCAGTTTGCTTGCAGTTTGTAAGGGGAGGGGATTGAATTAGGTAGGCGACTACCCTTTCCGACTCGGATGGGCCAGGAACTCCTCAGGGTGGTATATGAACTTAACTGTTTTACCCTAAGGTGCCAGTAAGCAGATCTTTTCCCAACATCACATTTTGGGGACACCGTGAGGGCACATGAAGGGGAGAGAGAATGGCCTTTCAGAGGAAAGAATTAAGATCAAGCCTATTTCAATTTTCCTTTATTCCACTTGTCTCCCTCTCCCTCCAGCCACATGCCCTCCTTTGACTGTGTTCATTTCATTCTGTGGACGCAGTAACAGACGCCAGTGCCTGAAAAAGCTGTGATGGCCAGGTGCTGGTTTGAGCCCCAGCCATGCCGCTTACCAGCTGTGTGATCTTGGATGGGTGGCTTCACCTTTCTGAGCCACAGTTTCCTCATTGGCAAAATGGGGAATAAGACTATTTCCCTGGAAGGGTTCTTGCGAGAGAAAGAAGGAAATAAGATGGTCCCTGGTTTGTTTGTTTGTTTTTAAACACTTTTATTTATTTATTTGTAAAGATTCCATTCATTATTTCCAGAGAGAGAGAGAGAAAGGGAGAGAGACATCAATATATGGTTGCCTTTCACCAGCCTGGTCCCTAGTTCTTGACAGGCTGAAGGCAAAACCCTGTACCTGAAAGACAAAAACCACTAAGCTAAGGTGAAACAGCTTCTGGTGTTTGCCAGCTAGTGGACTTGGATTAAGACAAATTTCTAAATAGCCTTCAGCTGCAGAGGAGGAGGAGGAATATACAAAGTTAGGACAGGAAACTGGCAGATGAGTACGGGGGAGGCTGTCTCAGGGTGGCCAATGGGAGCTGATGGTTCACCTTAGATCTCTGATGGGGAAGCCACTTCCTCTCCACATGTCTGATTGCTGTGTTGACATGGGGGTGACAGGAGGGCAAAGTCATCATCCAGATTCGTAACTGCTCTGAGCCTCAGTTTCCCTATCTGCAAAATGCTGTGCCCCAATTATCACACAAGGTTAACGGCAGAATTTGTAAAAGAATGGGGACTATTGGTTACCAATCCTGCCATAGCAGCTATAACATCCCTTTATTTATTTACATCCCAGTGCCTTGTCACCTAGCTGTTGAGTGTTACCCACAAGATCAGGCCTGGTTGGCCTAGAAGAATGTTTAGGGCCAGCTTTTCTCACAACCAAAGTCGCCCTGACTGTTCATGACGGAATCACAGGCCAACACATTTAGGATTCCAGTTTTGGGGGTGGTCCCAGGGAACCAGGAACGTGGACAGGGAAGCATCCCCAGATCCAAGGATTCTCCATGTATGCATAGAGTGGCCAAGCCTCCGCCAAGAAGCCCAATAGGATTAATCGAGGGGCACCCACAGTTCCCCGCCCCCATCCCAGAGCGCCTTGCATCTTTCCGCAGACTTTTCTTTATAAATGGCCAATAAGGGCTTACCCTCCGCCTGTTTGCCAGCTGTGTTAGGAGGCGCCAGATCCAATTTTTTCGGTATTTCACTCCTGAGCCTCTATTCTCTCCTGTTGGCGAGCGCAGGGACCTTTTAAAAATATCCAGCTTCTGTTCCGGGCTCGTCAGCGAGCAAGGACTCCACACACGCGGCAGAATGAATGAATGAACGGCAGCATCTTCCGGTCAGCTCGGATCTGAAAAGGCTTTCTTCTGGCTGTATTTCCTGTACCTGTGTGTGCGTGCGCGCGCGTGTATGTCCATGTCTTTTGAGCCTGGGAGTTGAAAAGTTAGGCAGTTCGTACTGGGATGGAGCTGCGCTAATTTCTTGCTGAAATTATGCCCCTCCTGATGGTAGGTCCGCATATGGGGTATCAGAGGATTGGCCCCCTCCTTCCCCCCGCCAAAAGAAAAGACCTTCAGAAGAGAAGAAAAAATAGATGTTAAAAATGCTTTTAATTCGGATCGGCCCCGTAGGTAATGAATGAGGTGGGTGGCTGAAGGAAGAGGGAGAGGGGTAGCCCGTGGGCAATGGGGGCAAGGACTGAGCTGGGGGGGTCATCTTTTGGGGGGCCAAGCCTCACGGGCTTTCACGCAGACTTGGCTCCGCTGGCATTTCCGTGCCTCCCGCTGAGGCCAGCCGTGCAAATCCGCACCTCCCTCCCCACCCCTCCCCCTTCCCTCCCTCCCTGCCCCGCCATCTCCGGGATGCGCCCTCCGCCTGCAACTCAGCCCTCCAAAAGTCAGCTCTGCACACAACTCCCGGGCCGCGCGGCGCCTGCGTGCAGCGGCACACTCGTGACCCAACAACAAAACAGCGATGCCGGGGCGCTAACGGCGCCCGGTGCCTTCCGGGCGCCCTCCCCGCCACACACCTCCTCGGGCCGCCGCCCCCGCCCCCGGGTCCCGGGCCGAGTGCCCCCCCAACCCTAGCCGGGCCGCGGGCTCTGAGCGCGATCGGCAACAATGTTTACGTTCCGGGGATTATGACGTCGACGCCTCCCCCCCCACAACTGCTGAAAATGGTTTCCTAGGACTTTGCAAACGGATCTGCTTAAGTGTTGGTGCAAAACTTTGTAGATCTCGGCTCTGGCTTGCTTTATTTATTTATTTTTTGGTTTGTTTTCTTTGGTCTTCTCTCCTTACCCCCTCCGCCAAAATGCAGGGGGCAGGAGTGTTGACAATTAATTGGTGAACTCTCCTAAAAAAATGGAGGCAGAGAAAGACTCTGGAAGAAGATTGGTGTGTAGCTTTATTTTTTCCCCCCAAATCTGTATCTGGTATATGATAGATCTATTTTTTTGGTTGTTTCTCGCTGCCTTTTCTTTCCTTTTCTGTATTTTGCAAGAGGACCGGAAAAAATATAATAAATTGCATGCAAAAGGAAGCCAGCAGCTTACTCCTCCAGTCTCTTGTGAAGCTCAGAGTCTCAGACACTTAAGTGGAGAGGTGGTAGCGGGGAAAGGCGTGGAAGGGGGCTGAGCGGCTCGGGGTTCGCCCGGAATCTGGGGGGCTGCGGGGCCGGGCGCTGGGCGGTGGAGGGAGGAGGCAGGGGATGCGGGGAGTGGCGGGGGAGTCTCCTTAGGAAGTGAGTGTGCGCGCGCGCTTGTGGGGAGATGAGGCAGCTGCTGGTGCGTTTTGGGGTCTCGGATGGGAGCTTTGTGGCGGGCGGTCAGCCTCTCCCCCTTCCGAGCCCAGAACCCTCCTCCCACCTCTTCTTCTTGCACTGGAGGGCGGTCGGCAGAGGCGGCTGGGGTCTCAGCCCTTCCATTTTAGCTTTCCAGCTTCCCGGGTAGGTCGGGGACGGCTCCAGTCTTAGAAACGCCGCCAGCCCCGGGTTCCGGCTTCCCGGCTGTGCCGCCGCGGCCGCCGGGGCTGCAGTTAGCGCGGAGCCGGGCGCCGCCGCGGCTCCTCTCGGGGCCTACAAATGCCCCGCCAGCCCGTGCGCTGAGCCCCCTTTGCGGGTTACATAACGAGGCTCCCGGCCGAGTGAGCAAAAGTCAACACCTTTCCGGGGTGGGGGGCAAGGGGAGTCCTCCAGATGTCCCTTCCACGGCCTCCAAAGATGTAGGAGGGAATGCCCAGTACCGGGCGCAGCCAGACGCTGGGGGTGCGGCCCCTCTCGTTATCCTTTTCAGCATCTTTGGCATTTGCGCAAAGTTGCTCGGGTCGTAATGGAGGGGTGCAGGGGTGTGCGGCTTCTGCACCTGTTCGGAGCTGGGCCTGGGTGAGAGATGACCCTCAGGTCCCTCAGTAACGTCCCGGGCTCTCTGGCTTGGGTCCCCGCAGCGTCCCATTGACCGCCAGAGATACGACGAGAACGAGGACTTGTCGGACGTGGAGGAGATCGTTAGTGTCCGCGGCTTCAGCCTGGAGGAGAAGCTGCGCAGCCAGCTGTACCAGGGGGACTTCGTGCACGCCATGGAGGGCAAAGGTGAGGCGCCCCTTCCTCCAGCCGCGCTCCGCCGTGGGCCGAGCGCACGTGGGGAGGGAGCTGCCTGTGGCTGGGTTCGTATTTCGCGCCCGCGTCCCCCATTCCAGGGGATCCGGTGACGAAAGGAGGCCGAGCACTGGGGGGGTGGGGAAGGGTGGGGTGGGGTGGGGTGGGGTGGGGTGGCGAAGCGAGGGAGGAGGGCAGGCTGAAACCTGGACCGGGCGAGGGCCTAGGCCTGGCCAGCGCCCAGCACCAGCCCCAGGGTGGGCAGAGCCAGGGGTCTGGACAAGAGAGGGACCTGGGGACCAACGGACAGGCGGACGGAGGGGAGGCTGCTGCGCTGCGTTCTATTCCTCCTGGAGCGGGCCCAGCTCCTTACGCGCGCGGCCTGAAGCTTCTCCAGCCCGGTGCTATTTGGGCCCTGCCGGTTAGGAGGTGGCGCTGGGGGCGCCCGAAGGTTACTGAGTGATGGGCCTCCTTAGTTCTGGGGTCTAAGGCACCCCATTACTTGGTGGGCTCTGTCGGATTGGAGCAGAGTCTGGATGAGCTTCAAGTTTTTGGCCTGGGTCCCCCCTTAAGCCTGTGGCCTCTAGCCCTGCAGCCCTGAGAGTTTGCAGTGGGGACCTGGGATGAGAGGGTGATCCCCTCTCAGGCTTAAGGCTGACTCTCCTGTCCCCTGGCACTTTTAAAGGGAAGACTTGGGGCACCCCTCTAAGATGGCTTTTCATCCCCAAGACTGAGCTCTTCCCCCATTTGAGGGCCCTGCCAGTTTAAAGCTTCTAGGATTTGGGGGTGCCACCCAGTTTGAGACTGTCAGGGCTGGAATTTCCCCCTGACCCTGGTACTAGGAACGTGTCTGGGGACAGCATCCGGTCGCTGGGATGGTGCGAAGCTCTGGCTTGTGTTGGAGGCCTCCAGAGGTCCTGTGGGGTGGGTGATTTGGAGGTGCCCTTGCCTACCTAGGCATTGCCCTTTGCCCTCCTGGGATTTGTAAATTCTTCCCCCCCACACCCACCCAACTATTCAAATTTCCTTCATTTTACTCCCGTTTCCATTTTGTTTATCTCCCATCCCCCTTGGAAAACCCTTCCACCTCAGCAAGCTGCTAACTGAGAAGCTCTCCCACCCCCCAGGTTCCGCTCCAGTGGCTTGCCTGTGGGGTCCGCCTCTCTAGGGACGGTCCAGGCTTTGCATTTTTGAAGTTTCTCTTTTGTGCCCCCTCTTTTCTGGGTCTCTGGGCTTCCGTGGTAGGGGGTAGTTGGGGGGGAAGGGAAGAAATTTCTTCCAGCCTGCCTGGTCTTTAAGGGGCCATTCTCAACTTCATTTAAATTTCCTTAGCCCAAATGGGATTTTAATTCCTCTCCTTTCTTCTCCGTTGTGCTGAGTCGTTGGCAGATCCTATGAGAAAACAATATGCAAAGTCTTCCTAGTCGTTTGTAAGGAATTCTGTGCCCAGGATCTCGGAGAGTTTTCTCAGGCTCGTTGGAGGAAGCTGGAGCTGACCCCGGGGGTGGGCTTTGGGGGGTGTGTGTAGGGGAAGGGGTTCCAGCCAGGAGATTGCTTCAATCTGCTGTCCAGGCTCTTTTCAAAGGAGAGGGCCCTAGGGCTTCGGTAGTTAATTCAGATCTGGCTCCAAAACTCGAGGGAGGAGCTGAGAAACAGAAGGAGCCCTTAGCCTGGATTCAAGATAGAAGCTTCTTAAACTTCTGTGCCTTCAAATCCTTAGGAATCCCCATTCACTCTGAGCCCCTGGGGATCTGAGCTGCTAAGGTCAGGGCTTTCCCCAGCTCTGGTTTTGTTCTCTCCCTCTCCGAGCCCAGCTGCCTCAGCCTCCTCCCCCTCTTCCCTGGGGTAGGGGCTTCCGTGACCCGCGGCTTTTCTGTGTCCTTTCTGACCGGCCGGGAGGCCTTGTGCCCCTGTGGGTTGCTTCCATTCCCTGAGGCCATGGGGATATGAGGGGTTCATTTCAGCCTGCCTCCCCTCCATAGTTAGGGGTAAGGATTCTGGGGTCTGTACCAGGGAAACCCCAGGTGGAAAGTGATGCTGTGAATATTTTTTGGACCTCTCCACGTTTTCTTTGCACAGCTTTCTTTGCCTGGGGAGCATCCCTCTCGGTTATCCAGTTGGAGCAAGTATTGTGATGGCCGCAGCACAATTTTACTATTAAGACAAAGCGGTGCCCAGTTCCCTGGTTATTTTGGCACCAAATACAGTTTCCAGGGAAACGGCCCCCCCACTCACTATACAGGATATTACAATAAGATCTTCCCCGAAGCTCAGCTACAATGAGAGCCCCCCTCCCAGCGTCCCTCTCTGGACCTGCAGATCCTTCCGGGTGGCATTCTTGAGTTCTGCCGTCCCTTTACTTTCTGAGCTCAGCCTGGGATGCGCGTCTCTGTCCCTCTTTCTCAGCACTAGCCCAGGCTTCTTCTGTGTGTGGTGCTTTCACAAGTCTCCCTCCCCAACCCTCGCCAGCCTTGGGCTGTTCATTGACAAGTTCTGACCCGTGGGGCATGCCGGGAATGACTGAGTAGGCAGAGGAGCTGAGAGTTGGCATGGCTGCTCTTGGCCTTTGCCTAATCCATTTCCCCATCATTTTCCACAAAGCTTTGGCTCCCGAGCTGGTGCCTGCGTCCAGCATAACCCCTTCCCCTTCTGCCATCATTTTCCCCCTAACCAAGTGATTGTGGTTCATTTGCTGCTTCATGACTTCATCAGCTTGTTTTAATTCCAATATCCAAACAGATTTCAACTATGAGTATGTGCAGAGAGAAGCTCTCAGGGTCCCCCTGATATTTCGAGAGAAGGATGGACTGGGAATTAAGTAAGTTGCTGAAACTAATCACTCCCCCCTGCCCCCCACCTTCTTCCCTCACACAGTTTGTAGCTTGGATGGACTTCTTATACCTTTGCCCCACCTCTCAACATGGGGAAGGATGTTTCTACCTTATCTGAGGGATATAGTGTCTCCTTGTTCACCACCCACCTAAAGGGGAAAACTCTACAAAGACTGGATTTTCTCAGAGCATTTGGGCAAAGAGGGTATAGGGTGTTTATACATAGTGTCAACCTTCTCTCCTGACCCACCCCAGCTAACATGCAGGTGACTTTCTGAAGAGACTGACCGCCCTCATCCCCCTCCAAATCAGGAAACTGAGGCAGGGCCTGGGCTGGGAAGGGATCGGCCAGCCTCTAGACCCAGAGGTGCAGGGCACCTGGACTCGACTGGCTTTCTCCTGACTCCCGCTGTGTGGGAATTGGTCCTTTTCTGTGGGGGCGTGGTTCCCAGGATGCTAGGCCCTTCTCGCTTTGTCAGCCTGCCCCAGCACCTGCCTCCTCGCTGGGTCTTGTTTGGTTTACAGTCTCTTAGAAATCTGTCAGAGCTCCAGGTGGGCAGACATCTGGGAGGCAGGCTGGAAGAACAGGTTTCCGCCCCTTGGGCATGGGTAGGGAGGAGGCTGCAGGTGTCAGCCCAGCCACTGCCAGATGTGCACAAGCGCCTCATTCCTCTGGGTAGGAATGAAACCTGCAGCATCATTACTAATCACTGGTGAAGAGCATCATCATCATCATCATCATAGCTAGCAGAGTTACCGCATCCCTGGCGTTGGTGTGATGAATGTGCCTTTCCTATCCTCTCCGCTTACAGGGTGGGGTCCCTCCCACCTCCTCAAAACTCATTATGCAGTGTTTTATAGAAGGAGCCTCACAAAGAGGGGCACCTGCCCTAAAAGGAACAGGTGCTTGGATGCCTGGCTCTAGCTCTTGGCCGTGACACTACACGGCAGTCTTCCATGGAAAAGTGGGTGGGTGGGGGGTGTCCGCGCTCTTTTCTGTAGCAGTACCAATCAAGTTCAGGGGTCGGGGAGAGTGTGGGTTCGGTTTGCCCATTGGGGTGAGGAAGGCACTTAGCAGTGACGCTTCCAAAGTGAGAGCAAGGGAGCCCTCTTGGAAAAGCGGTTACCCTGCCCTCCAAGCTGGGTCGAACTCCAGTTTCCGGCTTCTCACCTAAGTCTGCTCTTCGTTTTCCAGGATGCCTGACCCTGACTTCACGGTGCGGGATGTCAAGCTGCTAGTGGGTAAGTTGCTTGCTGCGTATGCAGGCAGCTCCGGAGATGCTGAAGTGGGGAGGAGGTGAGGGGAAAGGGGCCCGAGTGCCTGCCTGCCTTGGTTTTAACGGCCTCCGACAACCAAGTCCCCACGGGAGGAGGCAGGAGCAGGTGTGCGCTGCAGCCGTGTCATTGTGGGGGAACAGGTCAGATTGCAAAGTCCTAAGGGGCTGGATCAGAGGGCGTTTGCCAGGGCACAGTGTGACCAGGTCGATTTGGACTCTCGCCTCCAGCTTGGGTGTCGGCGGCACAGTCTTAGATCTGGTTGCTGTGTTGGCGAGTTGCAGGGTAAGCACTGCGGGCTTTGAGACCCCAGGAGACTTCCCGACTTTCTGGGGAAGGCTCATTGCCTGGTTCCTGCTTCCCGAGGGTGCTAGGCAAGTCTGGCCGGCGAATGCTGAGTACCGCCCTGGGCATCTGCGGGACTCGGGACTCTAGACCAGGCAGCAGGTGGCATTTCAGGTCTCCGTTCTTTCCCAAAGTGTTTTTCAAGTAGCTGCTCCATGGCAGGCAAGTGCAGGGCTGTAAACATGCCAGACAGGGTTTCTGCCCTTGTGGTTAGAGCGATGGGCAACAGAAAAGTCAGGAGTTCCTAAAAGTATATGTCTTTCTTTAAAAATTGTATTTATTGATTTGAGAGGAGAGAAGACAGTAATTTGTTGTCCCACTTGTTTACACATTCATTGATTGAATGAATCTTGCATGATTGAACCCATGACCTTGGTGCATTGGGACAGTGCTACAACCAACTGAGCCACCTGGTCAGGGCTAAAATATAGATACCTTTTTTTTTTTTTTAAGATTTTATTTGTTGCCCTGGCTGGTGGCACAGTGGATAAGGCCTGCAAACCAGGTCTGTAGCTGGAGGCAGGTGAAAGGCAACCATACACTGATGTTTCTGTTTCTCCCCTTTTCTGCCTCTCTCCTTTCCTCTCTCTCTCAAAATAATAAAATCTTTAAAATTAAAAAAATTATTTTTTATTTACTAAAAAATTAAAAATTTTTATAGTGAGGGGAAGGGGAAGGGAAGGAGAGAAATAGAAGGAGAGAAACATCAATGTGTGGTTGCCTCTCAAACTCCCCTATCTGGAGACCTGGCCTTCAACCAGGCACGTGCCCTGACTGGGAATCGAACCGGCAGTCCTTTGGTTCACAGGTGGGTCGGTGCTCAATTCACTGAGCCACACCAGCCAGGGCAAATATATATCTTTTTGAAGGGTGATAAAAGCTGTGAAGAAGTCAAGTAGGTTAATGGGATGGATTGTGATGGTGTTTTTTATTTTTATTTTTTAAAAAGATGTTATTATTTATTTTTAATGAGAAAAGGGCAGGGAGGGAGGAAGAAAGAGAGAGAAGCATCCATGCATGGTTGCCTTTCACCTGCCTCCAGCTGGGGACCTGGCTGGAGACCTGGCTTGCAACCTGGTTATGTGCCCTGGCTGGGAATCGAACCAGCGACCTTTGGTTTCGCAGGCCAGCACCATTCCCCTGAGCAATCAGCCAGAGCTTGTGATGGTGTTTTTAGGTGGAGGTATTCAGGGAGGGCCTAGGGGTGGCATGAGGACATTTGGACAGAGACCTGATTGATGAGAAGCCAGCTGTGGGAAAGAACATTTCAGATTGCGGGGTGAGCAAAGGCAAAGGTCAGGAAATGTGGGAGGAGCAGGATGAGTGAGGGGGAAAGTAGCAAGAGGAGGGAGAGGTCACAGAGCTGGGTCCATGTGGGACCTGATAGGCCCTGGTAGGGAGTTTAGGGTTAACTCCTAGCAAGTTGGGAAAGCCATTGGAAGTTCTAATGTGTATCTCTGTAACCTGATTATTTTCTTGGGGGGGAGTTAAACATTTTTCTAAATTTTGAGGTAAAATATACATACCATCAACTTTGCCATTTAGCCATTTTGGACTGTACAATCCAGCAGTTTTTAGAACGTGCCCAAGTGTTGTAAAACCATCAGCATAATCTTATTCCAGAACACTTCTTTCACCCGCAAAATAAATCCTGCACCTCCTAATTCCCCTTTTCCTCTATCCCCTGTCAACACCGATCTGCTTTTTGCCTCTATGGATTTGTCTGTTCTGGACATTTCATGTCAGTGGAATCATCATGTGTGATTCTTTACGCCTGGCTTCTGTCACTCAACATCATGTTGACAATGTCCATCCATGCTGTGGCAGGTGTCAGGGCCTCTTTCCTTTTTATGGCTGAGTAATATTCCACCGTATGACCAGAGCATGTTTTGGTTATCAGTTGATGGACATTTTAGTTGTTTCTAGTTCTTAGCTTTTATGAATATTGTGAATATAGGCATTTATGTGCAAGTCTTATGTGGACATATGTTCTTATTTCTCTTGGGTATATATCTGCCTAGGGATGGAATTGCTGGGTCATTCGGTAACTATATTTAACCTCCAGAGGAACTGCCAGCCTGTTCCTCCAAGCAGCTGTGCCATTTTACATGTCCATTAGTGACACGGGAGGGTTCCAGTTTCCCCTCATGCTCGCCAACACTTGTCATTGTCCATCTTCTTGATGAGAGCCATCCTAGCGGGTGTGAAGTGGTTTGATCTCATTGAAGTTTTATAAATGCCGGTCCTGGTGGCGGCGTGGGGGGTGAAGACAGCTGACCAGTGGGTGTGTCGGGTAATCCAGCGTGGATAATTGACCCAAAAGGGTGTTAGCTGATACTTGGAAGGGAGGGCCAATTGGCTGGAAGGAGATGGCCCTGCTGGCAGAAGTACCTCAGCTTATGGGTGGCGGGGGCTGGCGCAGGACGTGTTCGGTTTCTTTCTTAAGTGGGGTTCCAGGAGGAAGTGAAAATGAGAGCGGAAGGGGGCAAACTTTCCGAGTAGGACTGTTGGCTTCATAATCAAGCCTTGGTCCCAGTGACCCACTCTGGGGCCTCAACCAGCCCCAGCCTTTGCTGCCCGACAACCTTGGTTTGAGGTCGACTTTACTGGGTGACAGGTGATCGGGACAAGTGACTTAATGTCTGTGAGCCTCATCTGCAAAGTGGAGCTAATTGCAGACTATGCCTCAAGGAAGGGCCCTGTGAGAGCATAAATAGAATGCCTACAATTATGCTGGATGATGGGCTGCTCGGTGAAAGGTCCTCTTCCTCCTCCTCGTTATTATTATTATTATTAGTAGTAGTAGTATTATGTCTCTCGCTGGGCATAAAAAATGATTTTATTAATTTTAGAGAGAGAGGAAGGGAGGGAGAAAGAGAGAGAGAAGCATCAATGTGTGGTTGCCTCTTGTGCACCCCCAGCTGGGGACCTGGTCCGCAGCCAGGCCTGTGCCCTAACTGGGAATCAAACCAGCGACCCTTTGGTTCACAGTCTGGCACTCAATCCACTGAGCCACCAGGGCCATCCGCATCATTATTTATTATGATGGCGGGACGTTGGGCTGGTGAGGTTCCCTTTGTAGTCTGAGATTAAAGCCAGATTGTCAAATGCGGGCATCAGGCGACATCACAGAATTACTATCGCGAGCCCCTCGAAGCTGCGTTCTCCCTGACTGGGTCCCGTCCGCCTCTCCTTCTTCTCACGGTGGAAACAAATTGGATGGTGCCGATGTCCTCACCAGCTCTCAGAAAGTCTGGGATGGCAGAGAAAGCAGATCTAGTAATAACGGAACCGTCTCTCCAGCACTTCTGGGACCACCAAATGGTTGATGAGTATGAAAGTGCTGTGTGAGGGTATAGCGAGCTCTGACGCTGTGAGAGAAGCCTGTGATTGTGGTTAGCGTGGGGCATTATGATGCCTGTTGCAGTGCATGCAGACACCCAGAGGGTGGCCAGGGGGAACTTCTGGTATCGTGACTCAAGTGACAAGTGTACCTGGAGCTGGCCTAAGCCAAACAGAATTCACTGGCTCACATAATAAGTTCAAGGGGGCCTTCCAGGCACATTTAGGTCTCAGTGCCTCAAGAAGCTCCCAGGAAGTTGCCTGGTTTTCCTTTCTGTGTTCCTCTGGTTTTCTCTTTCTTTGCGCATCATTTCTTGGCAAGCTTCTCTCTGTGGAGTGGCCAAGGTGGGGGGCCAGCAGCTCTAGGCTTTGGCTCTACCGGCTCAGGGTCCTCCTTCCCAAACCCCAGTAATGCCATCAGGGGTCTCTGGATGGGCTCTGATTGGCTTAGCATGCTGGCAGGTCCCGGAGCTGGTGGCCCGCCCGTCAGCCCAGCAGACCCATGTGCGCTGGGCAGGGCAAGGAGGGTCGCTGGGGGATGCAAACATGCCGCTGGCGTGGCCGGGAGTCCTACCTCTATCCGGAAGCCTCGTGTCCCCTCCCAGGCTCTGTGTTTTGGGAGGCAGCTACTTGAGAAAGAGGCTGCTGTACCACCAGCCATTTGGACTGCTACCTGGGGCTACAGATTCTCCTCTAATGTCCTAAAGTCAGGCTTTTCTGTCATTGGCCCTGTTTATCTGCCCACTGGGAAGACAGTTATCTAGCTCCTTTAACTAGCTCCCTGCCTTAAAAAAAAAAAAAAAAAGAAAGAAAGAAAAGGGCATGTTCCATTTTAGGATGCTGTACACTTAACGTAAAGACATTTTATTCGCCTTGACTTGTGTGGTTCGTTCAATTGGTTGGGTGTTGTCTTGAAAAGCAAAAGGTCACTGGTTCAAGCCCCAGTCAGGGCACGTGCCTGGGCTGCAGGTTTAGTGCCTAGTTGGGGTGCGTATGAGAAGCAACTGATCCATGTTTCTCACATCAGTATTTCTCTCCCTCACTTTCTCCCTCCTTTCTCTGATCTCTAAAAATAGGTAAGTAAACCCTTAAACTTTTTATTCAAGTATAATATATGAGGGGGAGCCCAAAAGAACCCGGAATTGCCTCTAGGGTAGGCCCAAGGTTGAGGGTCTAGGAACCCCTCTGTGTCAGTGTATCAGCTGGCATTGTTGTGAGAGGCTGTGTTTGGTTTCAGTGAATTTCTTTTTGGAGACTTTTAATGCATTTGCATACTTCATAATGGATGGTCTGTGAGCACATCTGCCCACACTGGGCTGAGTGTTCAGCAGTTTTTGACAAAAAAATGGGATGACCCCCATGCTCCACTCTTCCTAGTCACCTGCTCTCTCCCTGAGCGACTTTTTGTTTTGTTTCCCCAATGAAAATAGCCCTGAAAGGGAAATGTTTTGCTGGTGAAACCAAAATACAGCAGAAGCACCTAAGAGGCATTAAAATCGACAAGTTGAAAAACTGTTTTGAGCAGTGGAAAAAATGTCTCGATAGACTACCTCAAATGGAGAGCACTTGGATGGTGATTGGCGTTTAATCGTGTGAGAACAAATGCAGTTTTTAATACATGAATTCCATTTTGGGGTTTCCCCCACATTCATAGGAAAGGGCACCTGCAGTGACTTAAATAGGCTGAGCACCCCGGGGTGCACAGCACCCCAGCACCAGCTCCTCTTGCCTCCCCATGCGGTCAGCCCCCTCCACTGTCATCCTGTTGTCTGACAGCACGGATGAGGTTTACGTGTCCCTGCGTGATAGGTCAGTGGAACGACACAGGGTGTCCCCTTTGGGTTTTGGCTGCTTTTGTGGAGCTTGGTGTTGATGGGAGTCATTCATACCGTAATGTGTAGCTATAGATGATTCTCCATTGTGTGACTTTCTTGAATCGATTCATTCTACCTTTACCGGGCTGTCTGTGTAGTGTTGCTACGAACATCCTAGAACATGACTGGGTGAGCAGAAGGATTCATTTCTGCTAGAAATATGCAGGGACTGCAAAAGCAGGTTTATAGTTTGGGTACATGAAACACAGTTTATTCTTGTAGTATTATTTATTTATGCTTTTCAAATGTATTAATTTGAGAGAGAGGACAGGGAGAGAGACAGTGGAGAGAAACTTGTTTCCACCTACCTACGTGTTTATTGGCTGATTCTTCTCTGGCCTCTGACTGGGGACCAAATCCACAAGCTTGGTGTATTGGGATGATGCTCTAACCGGCTGAGCTACTGGCCAGGGCCGTGTTCTTGTATTATTATTTATTAATTATTCTATTTCCTGCACGAACAATTGTACACCGACTTTTGCCCCAGCCTGTATTTAGGAGCGGAATTGCTTGGGTCACAGAAAATGTATACATGTTTGATTTCAGTGGATACTGTCCAGTGACTGTCCAGTGGGGTTATCCAGTTCCCATTGTCCCATGTCCTCACCAAGAACTGTAGTTTCGTCTCATTCATGTTGGACCTGTTTCCAGGCTGGTGGGACTGAAGTTGAAGCAAGTTTTTGCTTGCGTTTCTCTTGTGATGAATGAAATTGGGCTCCATTTCCTGTTTATTTGCTATTTTGGTATCCTCTTTGGGGAAATGCCTGCTTACATCTTTTCTCCATTATCTTATTTTAAAGGATTGTCTCTTCTTGAGTCTAAGGTGCGTTAGTTTGCTATGGCTGCATAGCAGAGCCCACGGACTGTGACTTAAACAATGGAAATGTCTTTTCTCGTGCTTCTGGAGCTAGAAGTTGAAGGTCACCATGTTGGCTGGGCTGGTTTCTTCAAAGGTCTCTCCCCTTGGCTGGCAGGTCTCTGTCTTCTCCCTGTGTTGGTCACATAGTCTTCCCTCTGTGTTTATTTGTGTGCTATCTCCTCAGATTGGGGATTCCAATTCGTTGGGTTAGGGCCCACCCTGAAGGACTCCTGTTAACTTAATTGTCTTTTTAAAGACATTACTTCCAAACATGGTTATGTATTGAGTTGCTGGGGACTTGAACATGTGGAATTTTGGGGACATAATTCAGCTCATAGCATAAAGTTTCTTTCTATATTCTGGATATGGGTACACATTCTAGAACCTTCTCTTACTTTGTGGGCTGCCTTTTTATACTCATAAAGATGTCTTTGAATAAACAGAAGCTCTTAATTTTAACATAGTAGCTCATTGAGTCATCTTGGTTCATCAGTTGTGTTTGTGTCTTGTTTCAGGATGGCTGCATGACTTCAAGGTCATGAAGATGTTCTTCCGTCTTTATCAAAACCTGTTGTTTTAACTCTCCCATTGACAACCGTAGTTCACCTGTAATGGATTTTTTTGTGTTTGGTAAAAGTTAGGGCTCAAGGTCCTTTTCCCATACAGACACCTAACTGATTTAGTACCATTATTTAAAAAAAACACCCTCTTCCCAAGCATCGTCTTCCTCATAAATCAGGGGACTGCATTTGTGTGGGTCTGTTTGTAGATGCTGTGACCTGTGCTGCCCCCACAGACAAATGGGGTAAGTTCACAGTTGCGTTGGGAGCTGAGGGGAGGGAGGAGACTGGGGAAGAGATCATTTTCGTTGCCCTGATGATGACTTACAAGTAAACCCACTGACAGAACATATCCTTAAAGTGACTCATTGTTCCTACTGTGTCACTGAGGGTTGGGATGGCCTGTACAGGGGGTGTCTTACCAATTACCTCTATGTGATTCCTCTCTTCTGAGGATGCCCAAGCCAACTGATGGCTTTCTCTGGCCCCCTTTCTTGAAAAATTTCCATGATAAATCACCTCATTCAATAGTCATTTATTCTCCCAATTATAGTAATAATCGCCTCTCTTTCACTTGATGTTTACCGTCTGACCTCCTTTTGTCCTGACCAGTAATCATATAAATTAAGTATAATTGTTGACTTCTCCCAAGCCTTTCAGGGAACAAGCCAGAGGCCTGGCCAACACCCGCACTGGCTTTGGATGTTTCCAAAGCCCATGCTTTGGCGTTAGGATTTACTACCCTAACCTGCCCCCTGCCCCCAGCTTGAACCCACCTTCATTCTTCACTCGCACATGTGCCGCACATCTGTCTGTTGGGTCTGGGTACGGAGACTTGAGAGCAGTGGGCAGCTCTAAGTGTCTGCTAATCCAGAAGCGTTTGCTGTTCTTGCCTTGGGTATCTTTTCAGATTTCTTTCTTTTTTTTTTTTTTTTAAGATTTTATTTATTATTTTTAGAGAGAGGGGAAGGGAAAGAAGCAGAGAGGGAGAGAAACATCAATGTATGGTTGCCTTTCACCTGCCTCCAGCTACGGACCTGGCTGGAGACGTGTCTTGCAACCTGGTTATGTGCCCTGGCTGGGAATTGAACCAGCGACCTTTGGGTTTGCAGGCCGGCACCTTATCCACTGAGCCACCAGACAGGGCCTCTATTCAGATTTTCTTGCCTGATTGGGTTTTGCCCTGATTTGTTAGTCTGGGTTTGCATCTTCGGCCCACCTGCCCGGAAGGGTTGGGACCTGGATCCCAGAGGACAGCCTGGCACTGATCTGTCCTGGGGATCATTTTAAAGGGTGCACACATGAGGGGCTGAAGGTATTGGTGTTTTGGGAAAACCTGGGCACATTTGCAAGCCCGGACTGGGCACAGGATTTGTTCCAAGTTCAATTTGTGATGGTGTCTTTTATGGGACCCCTGCTTTTATGTTTACAAAAAGTACTTTTGGTCATTGTGCCCAGTCAGGGGCAGGTCCTGTTATCTCCACTTTCCAGAAGAAACTGAAGCCCAGTGAGGTTTAGAGATACACCCAGGCTTCCCTGCTAGGAAATGGAAGAGTGGGCCCTGAACCTATGGCCAGTGCTCTTGCTAATAAACACGGCCTCCATGAGATGGATGAGGCAGGACCCCCAAGGAAAAAAAAAAAAAAGTGTCTGGAGACTTGAGGTTGATAGAGAAGGTTCCAGAATGGTGACTTGGACCAGTTGCATGCCTTCTCTGAAGATCAGGCTCTGGGGAGTTTGGGGTCAGGGCCCATGTGGGCTTCATATTAGGGTTCAAGGTGACTTCCAGCAGCCCCTCCGTGGCTTCAAGCCCGGGGCTCTTGTTGCTGACTGATAGAGCCTTCAGAGCAAAGGCCATGGGGCCACGGTTAATTTCTGCAGCTGGAGGCTGTTGCAGGCGTGTGTAGCCTGGGAGCCCAGGGGACCAATGGGACCGGGAGGGAGGGGCGGACGAAGGGGAGAGAGGAAGGCGGCTATTGGCCTACGTAGCCATGCTAGGCACCCAGCTCCCTCGTGGGAAATCTCTTCTGTGACCCATTGCTTCCAGGAGCCTGGGAGTCCCAGCGCTAGGGATCCCATGCAGGTCCCGAAGGGTGGCTTGTCCCTGTCAGCTGCTCCAGGGGTGGCTGCTTCCCAAAGCTTGGAGGGCCGCCTTCCATCTTAGCACTGATCTGTCCCTTCTGTCCCTCCGGGGATTTGTTGGGCTCCTGCTCAAGATGGGGCATTTGTACCCAGCTCTCCTTTGCCACTGGTGGCAGAGCACAGGAGGAACCTGAGAAGGTGGAGCACCAACTCTTAATCCCCCAGCTCAGGCCGAAAGGGACTGGCAGGCCCCACGTGTCCCCAGTGACCTCTCTGGGCCTGTTCTGCCTCCCCCTTCCCCGCCAGTCCACATCGAACGGACCTGACCTGAGGATTTGAGGACTAGGCTAAAAGTCAGCGAGGCGGCCCTGAAGGAGACCCACACGTGACCTGACCCAGTGGTTTTCCGAGGGAATTCCCAAAAGTGTGGGTGTGAGTTCTGAGTACTGTCGCCCCCTTCCCATTTCAGCCTGAGCTCTTGTTTGAATTTAAAGGTTTTATTTCCTTGTTTTTAGAGAGGGGAGGGGAGGGAGAAAGAGAGGGAGAGAAACATCGATGTGTGATCCCCAGCTGGGGATCTGGCCCCGCAACCCAGGCATGTGCCCTGACTGGGGGAATCAAACCAAAGGCCCTTTGGTCACAGGCTGATGCTCAGTCCACTGAGTCACACCAGCCAGGGCTGAATAATTTACATTTATATATGTATTTTTTGAAGTGAAAGGAAAAAGTTCTTTTAGCAAAACCATCTTGGGTTATCCAATACCTGGGTTTTGTTTAACAGCTTTATCAAGATAAGCTACATACCATGCAATTTAGCTATTTAAAGTATACAGTTTGATGGCTTTGGGTCTGTTCACAGGTTTGTGCTACCATCACCAGTGAATTTTAGAATATTTTCAGCACCCCTCCCTATAGGAACCCGTCCCCTGTTGGCCAGCCCCCATTGATCCATCCCCCAGGATCATTATTGGCAGAGAGTCAAGGTCCTCCCTTTGTCCACCTTAGAAATGTGCAAACCGGAGGAGAAAAAGAAAGGAAGACAAGAACAAGAAGCAGGTGAGCACTTCGTTCAAAGCCGGCTGAGGATTACGAATAAACAAAGCAACAGAGGGGCCCATCACCCATGTCTATATGGGCCACAAACTGAGACTGGATTTTATGTAATTATAGACAGAATTAATTGGCGGATTGTGGTGCTGTTTACACGCGGGCACTTCTCAGAAGCTTTTCATGTGCAGGATCTCATTTCAGCCCAGGACAACCTCAGAGGCTGGCTACCATTTTTGCGGCCACTTGACTGATGGGGAGAAGAATTCTCAGAGAAGCTAAGAGGCCTGGCGGGGGGTTTGAGCCCATGAAGTCTTTGCTTCCTCACTGCATTTGTTAAGGGGCAGCTGAGTTCTCAGCCTTCAGTGCTGACTTGCGGGACCATCTAGGGCTGCGATTCCCATCACCTACCTGCTGGCAAACCCCTTCCACTGGAGACCTCTCCGCTGTGACCTTGAGCAAGGGGAAGGAGGTGAGGTGGGTAGGGGAGGCTGCCAGAGGGTCCAGGGTTAGGGGGCCTGTTCTGCCCCCACTCCAACACCCTTAACAGCCGGCTCTCTGCCAGGTGGGCTTTCCAGAAAAGCTGAGCAGAGCCCACTTGTTCCAGGAGCCTGGTGAGAAGCCCAGCTTGGCCAGGAGTGCACCAGTTTCCATCAAGGTTCAGGGATGCCCCCTGGTGGACCTGCACTCCCAGAGCAGAAACGGGCCTCCTGCCTGCTGTGGACCCGAGGGGACAGGGGCCTGTTTTAACCTCAGCAAACTATCAGAATTCAGTATTGCCTGGGGAGAGATGGGGGTGGGGGTGAGCACTGGGGCTCTGGCATCAGATAGAATGGGCTTCAAATCCTACCCCTGCTGCTCACTAACTGGGCATCTGGGGGGATGTGAGTGGTCCGAGCCTCAGTTTCTTATCCATCAAATGGGTAAAATAAAAGTCCTACCTCACAGAACTGTTACCACAGTGAACCAGAGCTTGCCTGGGCTGAAGTGCTCCCTACGTGCCAACTATTCCAGTTGGTAGAAAGTACGTTCTGGGGGTGTCTTGAGCTAATCACATCTGTCTCCAGCCCTTGGTTTCCTCCTTCACAAGACAGGAACGGTCCTGTATAGCATGTGGCGTACTGGGAAAATTGGATGCTGAATGCACACAAGAGCAGCCCCCGAGTTCTTTTACACGTTCAAGGCATTGCTTTTATTGCCCAGCACCCAACCAAGTGAGGGGCACTGTGTACCTACTCAACAAATGTGGGCGTGGGCCTGCCGTGGGGCAGACTTGGTGCAGCGCTGCGTTTGCCGAGGTGAATGGATGGGAACATTGCTCACTTCAGGTGAAAGCTCCGTGGGGGTTTCTGTCCAGTGCAAGGGTTCTCCGGGGCCAGAGAGTAACCTTCAGGTTGTGGCCGCCATTCAGGCTCCCGCAATCACTCAGCTGGCCCTGGAGCTGAGGAATGGCCAGAGGTGTGTGAACCCGTGCGTGGGGCCGTGTGCCCGTCAAACTTCGTACATGAACCCGGAAACTTGAATTCTTTGTCATTTTCCCATCGCCAAATGGTATTGCTATTTTAGCTTCCTCTGTACCACTTAAACCCGTAAAAACCATTCTTAGTTTGTGGCCTGTATAGAAATGGGTGGTGGGCCCCGTTGTCACTTGGTTTATTTGTGAATGTTGGGTGGCTTTGAACAAAAGCTCACCTGCTTCTTGTTCTTCCCTTCTTTTTCTCCTTCCGGTTTGCACGGGTCTAAGTCTCCATGGATTGTGTATCTGTTCTTGGGCTCACTAGGAATTGGGTTCTCACCAGACGGAGGCTTTCTCAGTCTGGCCCTGGGGGGTGGGAGGGACCGCTTCCCACAGCCCCAGGTCACTGTCCACTTCCTGTCTGGTTTCTCCCCTCTCACAGTGTGTCCCCCTGGGTTCAATTGTTGCTTCATCGGTGGCTGGAGCTCCGGAGCTGTTGTGATTCCCATTTACGGATGGGAAGGCAGAGTTTCCAAAAGGGTCACGATTTTCTTGAGGGTTTGTGGTCTGTGGTGGGCCAAGGGCGCACAGCAAAGGCCTCTGTCCCCTAGTTCAGGGTGTGTCCCCTTCTCTGGGAGCTGGCTGCAGAGCTGAAGGCTGGATTTCCCAGAGGAGGGGCACTTTCTCTCTCAGTCACTCATCTGAGAAGTCACATGTCAGGTTCACAGAAGCAGTCATGTGTCACATGCTGCAGGGAGCAGCCAACGTCCATTGTTTTTCAGTTTCACAAGTAATCTACTGAGCTCCTACTGTGTGCTAACTTCCCTAGACTTGTGGGGGGAAGGAGTGAACAAGACAGTGAGCCCCCTATCCCCGGGACAGTTGCAGAGGAGGAAGAAAGAAAGACAAAGGAAGGTATTTAGGGGTTCCGATTAGAACTAGGGAATAATGGAGGGACCCGGTCATTTACGCACCAGACACAGTGACGAGGACTTCTGTAATCGTCATCTGGCATCATCCTCACAGACAGCCTATGGGAAGAGAGCAGGATGGAGACATGGCTGTGCAGAGAAGTCAGGCAACTTTCCTGGCCTCAGAGACTAGGGAGGGGGACTATTTTTATTTATAGAGATAAGGCCTTTCCAGGTGCTGCAAATAAACAGAAAGGCCTTGAGTGCCATGCAAAGGATTCTTTAGTGGGCACTATGGAGCCATTGATGGTTTTAAGCAGAGAGAGAGAGGGGAGTGCCCATGTTCAGGTCTGTGTCTTAGAAAGCTCATGCTGGCAGCAGCATGGAGGGTGGGGAGAAGGTATCGTTTGAAGACTCTTACTTACTAAGCTCTGGAGGTCACTTGGGGACCAACAGTGGTGTTGTGGACGAGAGTGGAGGCCATGGCGAAGGAAGCAGATGGGTATTCCGTAAAGAGAATGACAGATGAGGCAATGGAGCGGACACGGCACAGGGGTGAGGCATAAGGGGGAGCCCTGGAGGAGGAGCAGGAGGAGGTTTGTTGATGGGGCTCTCAGGCAGGGACCTGGGCCCCCAGGCGGCGCGCATTAACCCGCGTGTGGACTCCACCCCCAGGGAGCCGTCGGCTGGTGGACGTGATGGATGTGAACACGCAGAAGGGCACGGAGATGAGCATGTCCCAGTTTGTGCGCTACTACGAGACACCGGAGGCTCAGCGGGAGAAGCTGTACAATGTCATCAGCCTAGAATTCAGCCACACCAAGCTGGAGCACTTGGTCAAGCGCCCAACTGTGGTAGGCCCCTGGTGGTGGGCTCCTTCTTGTACCCTACAGCTGCCAGCCCTGCTGCAGGCTGGGGCCGGGGGGGAGCGGTGCTGGGAATAGGGCAAAGGGGTGGGCCTGAGCGGGGGCCCAGCGCAAGGGCAGCGGAGCCAGGAAGTGCTGATGGGGGTCTGGCTTTCAGGTAGACCTGGTGGACTGGGTGGACAACATGTGGCCCCAGCACTTGAAGGAGAAACAGACGGAAGCCACGAATGCCATTGCGGAGATGAAGTACCCGAAAGTGAAGAAGTAAGACTGCCCAGCTGGCAGCCGGTGCTGGGAAGGGGTGACCCCCAGCCTTGGGTGGGGGCTGGAAGTGAGCCCCGCTGAGGCCGCAGTGTGGTTGAGACAGGGAGGGATGGGCGTCCTCGGTGCGACAGGATGGCACCTTGCTTTCCTGGGGTTCAGGGGCTCTGCCTTCTGCTCTGGGCTGCAGTCTCCTTCCAGATGGCCCTTTGGCCTCCCTGCCAGCTGTCCCCAGGGGGGTGTGATCTGAGGAGGAGGAAGATTAATGGGAGCTGTTTCTGTGCACATGTGTACGTGTTTGCATGGGCGTGCGTTCACATGTAGGTGTTTGGACATACTTGTCATACCTTCATCAACTCAGGGAGACCTGCCTACCATGGCTACTGCTTTTGCCGAGGGCAGGGGAATGGGTCCTAGTGTTCTTCTGCTTTTAGCCACTGAGACTCAGGGGCCACGTCCTCACCAGACACACCGTAGACATTGCTCAAAGCGGTCGGCTGGCACTGGGCTGGGAAGGCGGCCACATCCCGTAGCAGGGCCATTGCTGTGTACACTGTGGCCAGACTGACTGATTGCTTAACACAGGCAGAGGCACCTCCAAGCCCCTGCAGGCTCGAGAATTCATGTAATGGGCCCTTGGGAGGAGGAGGTCACCTTGGGGCTCCCTCCGTCTCAGGCCGTCGGTGTTTGCATGTCCGAAATGGGAAGGGGGTGCTGGCAGTCCCAAGTGGGTGGGTGCTCTGGGCTCCCTAGAAGAGTTGGCTTTGGTGGCCCGAACCCATTGGCATCTCTGCACTGTTGCCAGGGGTGCCCCAGGAGCTCAGGCTGTGGCTGCGCCTTTGTGCCACCCTCGGTTCCCTGCAGAGCAAACGCGACTCTGTGCCAGGCTTCGTGCGGGAGCCGGCATGCGGGGATGCACGTCTGGAGGATTTGCGTTTAAGCGCGCTCTCTTCCTTGAATTCCTTGGGCATTTTTCCTCCCCTCAGAGCTGAAGCCCTGTGCACTGCATGGACCTGGGCTCCCTTAGAGGCAAGTGGGCTCAAGGAGCCCCTGGGACAGGGAAGTGAAAAGGTGAACACGACGAACACCCTCCCTCTGGGGAACGTGCCACCCAAACAAGGGATAAGGTGCAGCTCTCCTCTCAGCAGAGGAAATGTCCCTGGGGGAATCCTTCTCGGCAGGTGGCATGGGACGTGATCTCAGGGGACATGGAACCTGGGCTTCACAGGACAGAGGAGGTGGGAGGGAAGTAGCCAGGAAGAGAGGTGGGGAGGGGCCAAGGGCCTGGAAGGAATCCTGAGGAATCCTGAGCTCGGGGAAAGAGTGCAGGACTCAGATCAGTTGGAGGTAGATCCCGGCTCTCATTGATTGATTGTCCGATTGATGGACTCGTTCATTCAGCATACTGACCATCAAATTGGTGCTGGGCGCCGAGAATACAGCCGGGAGGACACTGGGTGAGCTCTCTGCCTTCACGGAGCTTACAGTCTGTCTGGAGCCAGACGGTAATCCAACCACCAGGGAAACAAGTGGACCCTGGCTGAGGTGAGGCGGCGGGGCGGAGACCCGCTGTGCCACAGGATGCAAGGGCCCGGCAGGCATCCCCGAGTCAGGGTCTGAAGGGAGAGGGGTTGCCTAGGCCCCGGGGCCTGTGAAGAGTTAGTGTTCTTGGCTGTGTAGGTAGCCTGGGGAGCAGGGCGGGGCGGACGAGGACCCTGTGCAGGGGTGGCCGGGGGGCTGATCTGGGAGGGACGGTGGGTGCAGAATGGGGTTGTCAGGAGGAGCAGGGCCTGATGTGTCCTAGCGAGGGGCCTGCATCTCTCCTAAGAGCAGCCAGCAACCTCTCCGAGACTGGAACCCAGGGAAGTTCAGAGTTCCCTTCCGCAGGTTCCCCTGCTTCTGTGTGGGTCGAGGGAAGTGGGACAGGAGAGTGTGAGGACCTGCTGCATTGAGCAGATGACAGTGAAGCCAAGCCAGGCAGAGACGAGCTAAGGACAAAGTGGACGTGTGGGAAGGCGAAGTAGACAGCAGTGGGTGACACGAATTTCGGGGAACTTACGTCTACCTTGACTCCCTTAGATACTTAGGGAAGAATTTCACTTTATTGAAAGATTCTTCCACCTTGTGAGCTCTGTTAATACCTTGAGAATCCTATCTAATTACCAAAAAAAAAAAAAGGCTCACCGTTGTCTAGGACCCTATGTCCTTGGCATGTTGGTTGGATCACGTGCCAAACAGATTTACAAGCTCCGTTGGTGGCTGTGGAAACTTATTACAGGATTTGAACCTTGTTAGGAAGAAAATCGTCACCTTGGAACACGTCCATGTATTCGGCTGAAAAGAATGCTGATTTCAGTTAATAAGCCAGGAAAAAATCCCATGAGGGTGAAGTCCTCTGGGACCGTGAAATGGTTCTATGGAATTTAATTAAAATGACACTGTTTTGGAAATCATAGCGCTTTCATAGGTTGGAGGCGCCTGGAGCGTGGAGACAGCTGATGGGCCACCTGAAATGGGGGGTGCAGGAGGGAGACGGAGTGTTACACACCATTGCTGCAGAGTTGCAGCCCGTCTTCCGGGCTGCAGAGTTGTCCTGCTCAGGCGTGAGGACTTAGGCATTTTAACAGGTTTTGGTTGGGGATACTTAAGGCAAGGGATGGTGACAGTTGTCAAGGGGGTAGTTACAAGTGTGCGGGAGGTGAAAGATTCATACAGAGTATGTTAGCATATTAGTTATCTATTGTTGCATTTGTTGAGTGTTTACGTACACGTATTCTTTTTAAAAAAAATATTGTTATTATTATTAGAGAGGAGAAGGGAGGGAGGCAGAGAGGGAGAGAGTGTATGGTTGCCTTTCACCTGCCTCCAGCTAAGGACCTGGCTGGAGACCTGGCTTGCAACCTGGTTATGTGCCCTGGCTGGGAATCGAACCAGTGACCTTTGTGTTTGCAGGCTGGCAACCTTATCTACTGTGCCACCAGCCAGGGCTTCAAAATTTTTAATATAAAATGAAAAGTTTCCATTTTCTTTTTTAGAAATTAAAAAAATATTTTATTCATTCTTTTCAGAGAGAAGGGCAGAGAGGGAGAAAGAAAGGGAGAGAAACATCAATGTATGGTTGCCTTTCACCTGCCTCCAGCTACGGACCTGGCTGGAGACCTGGCTTGCAACCTGGTTATGTGCCCTGGCTGGGAATCAAACCAGCGACCTTTGAGTTTGCAGGCTGTTGCCTTATCCAGAGCCACCAGCCAGGGCTACGTACAAGTATTCTGAGTAGTTTGTGGACTCCCTGTTCCCGTGGTCCTTAGAGTCTGGTGGGGAAAAGAGACAGGCAAGCAAACAAGTGCAGAATATAATTTAGCCACAAATGTGTGAAGGAGCAGAAAGGAGAAGGAAGACAACCGGATGAGCATCAATTGTACTGTGCATTTCCACTCTTACCTCCCCACTCACCTCTACCCTGCGATAGAGAATTTTTAAAAATACTGTTTGCAGTATCAAATTATCCAGGGAAGTTCCCTGTGGTCATATAACAATGATGGTGTATTTGTGGGTATCCCTGCATAACAGATCACCCCCAAAATTCACAACGTAAAACAAAAAGTCTTAATGTAAAACAACAAGTGTTGCCTCCCAGTCTGTACAGGTCTGGGATCCAGGAGCGGCTTAGTGTGGTTCCGGCCCAGTTCTCACAAGCTGCTGTCATCTGAAGGCTTGACGGGGGCCCTAGGGGCAGCTCACCGCTGCTGACAGGAGGCCTCAGTCCACTCTATGTGGTCCTCTCCATAGGGGTGCTTGAGCATCCTCGTGACATGGCAGCTGGTCCCTCTGACCTAGTGGTTCCGGAGAGCAAGAAGGAAGCTGGTGTTCCTGGGAAGGTCTAATTTTGGAAGTTGAGTACTGTTGACTTCTGCCATATGCTATTAATTAAAAGTGAGTCATGGCATCTGACCCCTACTCAAGGGGAGGGGAATCCAGCTCTGCTTTGGGAAGGGAGGAGTATTCAAGAATTTGTGGGCCTGTTTTAAAGGCTCCACCATCTCCTAGGTCAGCCATTTCCACCTTTTTTTCATCTCATGGCCCACGTGAACTAATGACTGAAATTCTGCGGCACAACAAAAAAGGTATTTTTTGCTGATCTGATTTAAAAAATAGGTATAATTTTGATGCATTCACACTGATGGCCGCTGTTGTGTTGGCTACTGTCATTTTTGTATTTGACAATCTAAGGGAAAAGAGGTCAGTGCCCTTCACTAAAAGAGACAGGCGTTGCATGTGTCAAAAATTCTTGCGGCACACCTGGTTGAAAATTGCTGTCCTAGGTGTGCCATTTTGACTTTAGACTATTGGGTATGTAGTGCATTCTGGAAGGAAATTAGCAAGGCCCCTTCTCCCAGGCTCTCCCGGAGTGCACAGGCTGGCGAAAATGAGGTTTACTGGCTGTGGATTGAAAGAGCCCAGAAGTCCAGCAAAAAAGAAGTGGACCTCGCTGAAAGCATGCTGGCTCCCAAATAACTGAGCGTTGGTAGCATTTTTTCCCTGTGTACTTTCTTGGGGTGACAAGAAGAATGAGGAGAATTTGGGGGTGCAGAACTGAAACAGGATAAAAGAGCCTAGGATGTGCCCATTTCAGGGCAGCCTCTGCCACCCCCATGGCGCAGCAAGTCTTTCATCTTCTCTTAAAGACTCAGTTTTGCCATCTATGAAATGGGGATCCTATAGCCCTCGCCTCATGCCTGGGGAAGACATAGCCGACCGTGGATGTGACAAGATGGCTCGTCCATGTGGCCTTGGGTAGTCAGTCACAAAGGGTGCCAGCCTACATTTTCTGCTTTTCTTTTTATTGACTTGGGGAAGAGAGAGAAACATCAGTTTGTTGTTTCATTTATTAATGCATTGATTGGTTGATTCTGCATGTGCCCTGACCAGGGATCAAACTTGCAACCTTGTATTTGGATGGTGCTCTAACCAGCTGAGCTCCCCATCCAGGGCTGTCCTCTGCTTTTCCACATCTCCCTGTTCACATTTGCTGAGCGTAGGGTTTTTATCTGTGTCTCTGCAACCCACATCCATCTTTTACTTGCTGGCATTGTAAGGGACAATCCTTGTGTGATAGGCTAGGCAGGGAGACTGGCCTAAGGAGGCTACTCAGGTCCCCCTGGGAAGCTGGGGGCCATGCCCCTGATCAGGCCTCTGGATTTCTGGCTTTTCCTCGCTACTTCTCGACCTGTAGGAGGAACAAAGGAGCTGTTACACACTTAGCACACGTATTGTAACAGTACTGGAAGCAAGTATGATTACTTCCAACTCAGCTAAGTAACCTGAAGCTCATGGGTCTTTAGTGGAGGGAAAGGGTGTAGCAGGCTGAGTGTCATACTGTGGAGGCTGGTGTGGCTTTTGGATTAACTGGAGACAGGCCTTCAAAAAAAAACCCCTCAGAAAACAGTGCTGGCCAAAACCAGACACATCCAGGACCCCCTCTGACTCCTAAGGACTACGAGTTAGAGACCCCTGACCAGTTCAACAGACAGGGGTACAAGTTCCAGAGGGGGCAAGATTGAGTCCAGTGTCACACAGCTGGTTAGAATAATTAATCACCGACCTGTTGCCTTGGTGGCTCATGCCACCAAGGAGCTGAGGCATTTTTGGCAATAACTCTTCCATGTGGACAATTCATTTAATTCTACCTTTGTTCTGTGTGGGCCACAGCCCTTGCTCAAGGACACCCATTCGGTGACTGCTCAAGTCCAAGGTGGGGGAGGGTTCTTGTCATTATTTATTTATCTATTAAGATTTTATTTATTATTTTTAGAGACGGGGGAAGGGAGAGAGGCAGAGAGGGAGAGAGACATCCATGTATGGTTGCCTTTCATCTGCCTCCAGCCACAGACCTGGCTGGAGACCTGGATTGCAACCTAGTTATGTTGCCCTGGCTGGGAATTGAACTGGTGACCTTTGGGTTTGCAGGCTGGTGCCTATCCACTGAGCCACCAGCCAGGGCATATTATTATTTTTAAAATAGGCAAAAGGTGCATGTGATGAAAAGCCCGTTGCAGAGTTGAGTCTAAGCCCAGCTGGCCACCCCGTGAACACCACCAGGAAGCAGTGCACTGACCCCCCTGAACCGGCTTCAGTGTCGCTTCCCAAGAATGGGGTGTGCATGTAGGTACTGTTAGCACTTGATAATTGGACTTGATAATGTTGGCGGGTTAATTAGCACTTGATAATTAACACTGGTGGGTAGGGTTGGTCAAAGAATGGAGAAGCTTGACTTCTGCCCCTGCACGGGGTTTTCACTGCAGGTCTCTTGTCCCCTTGTGCGTCTGGGGGAGGATGTGGGCCTGCAGGGGCGGAGGGCTGTGGCCCTGGTGAGCTGCTGGGCGGGAACTTCTGATCTGAGCTGGACCAACTCCTTCAGCAGGAAGTCGGTGGTGGATGGAGGTCACTGCAGAGGCGTCTGCTTGGGAGCCTTGGGGTTTTCCAGGTGCACCTGGGAGAGGGAGTGAGACGCCCCAGGCAGGCTGTTGGGGTAGGCGCCACTACGGACTAGGGTAGTAACCACAGGTGTCACGACCCCGAAGCCTCCCTTCCTCATCTGCAAAATGAAGACAGTCCTGGGAGTGACCTCATGGGGCTGTTGTGAAATTTGTGTTAAGTAATCAAAGTATCGTCGTGCCAGGTATGTGTTAACATTATGTATCTCAATGAGTTCCCGCAATAATTCTACCAAGGTAGAAGGAAAGGCGGCAAACAAGCACGGTAGAATGCAGAGTGGAACTTCAGGTCACCTCCTGCCTGGCCGTTAGAACAAGGGAATGGCTCGGGGAGGGGAAGTAAGTTGTCTAAGGTCCTACAGCTTGTCGCACTTAGGGCCAGAGCCCCCTCTCTGGTGTCTGGGCCGCCCTGCGTCCCGTGCCCCTAGCACCGATTCCTCCAGCGGCCCGCACGGGCACTTGGAAGGAAAGTGGCTTGGCCGGGTCTGCACGACCAGCAGCAGGATCCACTCTCCCTGGAAACGGGGGTGCGGGGCTTCCCGTAGGACAGGGCCGAGGGGCGGCCACGGGAGGCGGCGGAGTCCCCCTGGCGCCGGCCCGCGCTTTGCTGTCGCCGCCCAGCCTCCCGCCACCGCCTCGGCGGCCGCTGCGCCCGCCGGTGTTCAGTTTCGGCGCGGGGATGAGCGCAGCCCCGGCAACGAAGGAAGCGAGCGGAGCGCCAGGGGCCTCGGCGGGGCGCGGGGCGCGGGGCAGCGCTCTGGAGGGGCTCCGGGCTCCGGGTGCGCGTCCTGCCTCCCCCGCCGAGGGGGACGCCCGGTGCCTCGCTGCCTCAGCCTCCGCCTCCGCCGAGGGTAACCGCGGGCGG
Organism: Noctilio leporinus; assembly: GCA_004026585.1. Taxonomy (NCBI): domain Eukaryota; kingdom Metazoa; phylum Chordata; class Mammalia; order Chiroptera; family Noctilionidae; genus Noctilio; species Noctilio leporinus. Next base: position 389,675 of record PVIW01000105.1, read on the forward strand.
GCCGGGCGGTTGTCCCTAGGCTTTTCCTGGAGGCCGGGGCTTCCCCAGCGTCCCACTCCTGCGGGCGCCGCGCCGGTGGGGGTGGCTTCCCGCCCGCGGCTGCTGCGCGGCGGTGGCGGCGGCTCGCAAGGCGGCTCTTTGTGTCGGGGCGCGCGCCTCGGCGCCTCCAGCCCGGCACCCGGCTCGCTTTCCAGGCCCGCGTGCCAGACCTTTGCCCGCGGGACGCTTCCTGGGCTGCCGGGGGAGTTTCGCGAAGTTGGAGGGAAATGGGCGGGGTGGGGCCGCCCCGCCTCTCCAGACCCCGGGCAGCGCCCCAAAGTTGGTGCCGCAGGTGCAGCGCCCGCTCCGCCAGGCTCCTCCCCAGCCGGCCCTGGGGGGCGGGGGCCCTCGAGAGGCTTTGCTCTGGGGGCGCCCGGTTCCTGCCCCTAACTCGGGGTACCCTCTGTTACAGAGGCTGCGGGGCGGGGGCGGGCGCGGGTGCCGAGGGGCGCGGCTTCCCAGGCAGGGGCGGCGGAGGCGGAAGCCAGGCTGGCTGGCCAGGCGCAGGGAGAGCCGTGGCACCGAGCCGGGGTGCCCATGTGACTGCGGTGCGCTTTGGAGGAGGAAGCTGTAGAGGTCAGTGCAAAGACGTCACGCCAGAGCGGGCGAGAGCGCGGGTGGGGGAGGCCGGAACCAGCCTGGGACCCGCTGCGGGAGCGGGCGGGGTGGCGGCGGCGCGGCCGGACAAAAGCCGCCCTGTCACCGCCTCCCGCGTGCCCTCGTGCCCGCAGTTGCGGGGCGGGAGAGGGGCGGCCCAGGCCTGGTGGCCGGGAAATGAGGGTCATGGGGGGGAGGGGCCTCCCCGGGGCAGGCGGGTCTGGAGGTGGTGGCCCCACGCCTCCCCGGCCCTCAGAAGATGCTGGAGGGGGACCGGCTCGGCAGAGGAGACCCAAGCTCAACTTGGAGAACTTTCCCCGCACGCAGCAGCTGCAGCTCCGGGGGACCCCGGTTTTCACACGTGCCGGGAGGCCGGCGGGAGTTTGGGTGGGGTGGTCAGCCTGGCCAGGCTGCCCTGGGGCCTGGAGCCCCAGGACCAAGCGCTGTCTCTCCTGTCCCGTGCGGGCACCCTGGGGTGCACAGCTGCAGGCTCAAGAAAGTGCATCTCGCTCCACGAACACTTAGATTGTTTTCCTTAGACCATGTTCTGCCGAGGCTTGGAGGGGGTGGAAACCAAGGCTAGATTAAAAAAAGAAAAGAAAACAGAGGAAGAGATGGTTTTAGGAAAATGAGGACTAATATTTTGAAGCGGTGTGTAGGGAAGAGGCCTGTGTGGTCCCTGGGATGGTGGGGGGTGGGTGGGTGTTAGGGCGCCCCAAGCCCTCCCACCCAGCTTGTTGGGGAAAAGGAGGGTCCCCCGGCCTCCAGAGTGGGGACAGGGCTGCGGCCGGCGGAAGCGGACGGGCGTGGAGCGGGAGTCCGGCGCCGGGACTTGAACAACCCCAGCGCCAGCCCCGCAGCCGCGCCAGCCTTCGTGACCGCTGCGTCCTGCGCTGTCCACTACACCCCTCCGATGGGGTTGCTAGGCAGCCGGCTCTGATGTGCGGGAAGGCCTTCTGATTTGTCAGCCTCCTGCAGACACATGCTTAAGGCTCCTTCCAGCCTATCCTGAGGAGGGACGCGGTGCCCCGCCTGCACATGCCAAGCTCGCCGGGTCCACCTGAATGTGAGGTGCAAAAGGCAGCCCCCGAGGGAGGGGGCCCTTGCAGCCCCCCCGCCCCGTAACCAGCCCCACCCTGCCCTTGATTATCTCTACTCCGCTCTCCGATGGCTCCTCCCTGCCTGTCCTGCCCCCTTCCTCCCACCTTCCCCAAACCATGGAAAAGAAAAGTGCTCCTGGGAAAAGAGGTCAGTGGGCTAAGCATGTGGGGGTGCCTCTGGAAGTGCCAGGATGCATGAGCCCTGGGAAGGCTGCCCCATCCTTACCTCCAGTGGCTCTTTCGGGAAGGGGCAGGCAGGAGGGAGGGCACCCTGACACTCCTATCTGGGGGCCTGGATTGGAAGCCTGCTCTACTCTCCCTCCCCTAGAAGTGCTGTCACTCTCCAGGAGGGCAGCGTGTCCAGGGAGGAGGGAGGAGGTTGAAGAGTTCCTGTGGAGAAGGGCTCAGAAGGGGGCTGCGCACGTCCCTGCTGTGAATGCACAGCCCCAACCCAAACCCCTAAAAGACCGGCCTCCCTCTTCCTCTCCGCCCCAGCCCACCTGCCACTCACTCCCCCCCAGGGTCTTCTCTTAATCCTTTAACTTGTTTTTTAAGGCAGCTTTATGGAGACATAATTCACATACCAGCTATCCATTGAAAGTGTACAACTCGGTGGTTTTTAGTAATGTTTGTGGAGTTGTGTAACTGTCATCAACTTTGGAACATGGAACCCTGTACACTTGAGGGTCACCCCCAGCCTCTGGCCACCATTAATCTACTCCCGTCTCTGCAGACTTGCCTACTCTGGACATTTTATATACATGGAGTCAGATGTGATGTCCTCTCCTGTGCCTGGCCCCCCTGGACTTTTAGCCGCTTACTTTGTGGTCTGTGGCAGTTGGGTCCTGTCCTTTCACTTGGCCTGTGCCATGCTCCAAGAGTGTCCCATCCTTAAGGGCAAGGGCTTCTGTATTTTTCAAAGTGCCTTGCCTGGAGCTGGGCAGGAGCGCTGGTTGGCTCCCAGTACCTGACTGCTGAATGAACTCGGGAGGAATGGGGACTGGACATTGGCACATGATGAAAGTGGCTTACAGCTGAATTCCAGGGGTCCAGTGACTGCAGGGGGACTAGCGGCTTGGGACCGCTGGAGGGATAGGAGCTTCAAAGGAATGGAAAGGAAGGCTGTGCACTAGGAACGTGGTTAAGGCAGGAGTAGAAACCTGTAAAGATGGACCCAAGTGAGCGTTGGGTTGCCATCTCCCTCGTGGGAAACTGAAAACGAAAGTGTCTTCCCTGGCCCTGGGAGTGGGTGGCCAGTGCTTGAGATTGATCACCTGATCCCAGGGGCTTCCCCTGTGGGGAACTCCGATTCGATTGGGGTTTAAAAAGGAAAAAAGAAAAAGAGAAGAAAATTCCCCAGTGTCAGCATTTATAAAAGGGCACCAGATCAGACACCTCCGGAGCTGTTTTCTTACCTCCTGTTGTTCAGGCGTTGAACGGTTTCTCTGCTCCCTGCTTCTGTGCTGCAGGTACTGTCTGATGAGCGTGAAGGGTTGTTTCACTGACTTCCACATCGACTTCGGAGGCACTTCGGTGTGGTACCACGTTTTCCGGGGTGGGAAGGTGAGTTGGGTTGAATCCCTCCACCTCTGGGTCCATCTGCCATTGGTTTGCGAGGTGGGGCTCACTCACCTCCCCACTCCCTGCCGCCCTCTCTCCAGCCAGCCCCCTGCTCTGTGAGTACTTTCAGGGCTTCTTGGTCCTCCTGGGGCCACCTCTTCCTCTTGTCTTCTTCTAGAGGGAAAGCTCAAGGGCACCTTTTCTGTCACAGTGCTCACCTGTTTGCACTTGCTCACCCAGCCCAGGGCTCTAAGCCCTCTCGGCCAGATTGGAGCTCCAGATTTGGGTCCCACGCACCCCCTGCATTCATTTCCCTCAGCTGTAGCTCACCTGTACACTGAGACCCTTTCACTTACCGCCCGAGTTGCCAGGGTCACCTGTCTCCAAGAACATGTTACATCCGGGACAGACGGTGCCCAGGGAAAGGATGCGCAGGGCGCGCAGTCAGGACGTTCCTGCTGCGTCTGCTCCTGTGAGTGTCCATGTGGGGACACCCCGCAGGGATGTGGGCGCTCCCTGAGAGTGCGTGTGGGCTGCCCTGCTCACCCGGGTCTGCGTGTGCGCTTTGGTGTAATCACTGCTGTTGGAAGACGTTCTGACTGGGAAGTCATCCTGCTTGGTTCCAGATGTTTTTCCTCCTCCAGAGTGAGGTTTATTTTTTGGGCCGTTATATCCTTGCAACTTCGGAAATTGCCCTTCCTCTCCTTCCCCCACCTTCCCGGCGAGCCTGTGGCCCGGGAGAAAGAATGTTCCACCGAGTCTGGGAAGTCTTTCCACCCTGGTGTTTCACGTGGAACAGACGTTCCCGAATGGCGTGTTAAGGACATCCCAGAAGGGTGGCACAGCCCTCCCTGCCTCCGCAGAGACCCTTTGGGCCCCATCCTGGAGGGATCCCCAGGACACTCCCCACTCCGTGGCAGGCAGGTGGGGCTGTCTCCTTGGCTGTGATGGAGCCTGGAGGAAAGCAGCGCCCTGGCCTGGATCTTCGGCTAACTGCCTTCTTTTCCTCCCAAGATCTTTTGGCTGATTCCTCCAACCCTGCACAACTTGGCGCTGTACGAGGAGTGGGTGCTGTCAGGCAAGCAGAGTGACATCTTCCTGGGAGACCGCGTGGAGCGCTGCCAAAGAATTGAGCTGAAACAGGGCTACACATTTTTCATCCCTTCCGGTAGGTTCCAGCAGTTGTCCCTGCGTCCCCGAGGCTTCAGCTGCGGTTTTAGGCCAAGCGGCCGGTTTTGCTGGGCCTGCTGGCAGTCCCTGAGAGGAGAGGCTCCTGGCTGTGGGGAAAAGCAGCTCCGTTTGTTTTCCTCTCACATCTAACCTGTATCTCTGCCTGCGGGCCGAAATTCTCTCCTGGGAAAACCCCAGGGCTCTCCCTCTGGGGAAGCTTGGATGTCTCCCTAGGACTTCCTGCACGGAGATTTCTGGGTGACAGCGTGGTTCTGCGGGGAGAGGGGATGGGTTTACCCTGAGGACCCTCTGAGGCAGGCCCCTGGGAGGGCAGACCCTGGGGTCAGGAAGTTGTGCAGCGGTGCCCCAAAGCCTGGGTTGCTGGGGAAGGACCGGGAGTGGCTGCCTCCCTCCCACAGAACAAGATGAAATGGACTTGGCAGAAAGGGAATTGGCATCGCTGGCAGCCCTTGCACTTGGACTCCCCACGCCAAAACCAAAATTAACTCCACAGCTACAACAGAGGGTGGTAATTAAGAGCACTGGCCCTGGAGCCAGACTGCGTGGCCTCGGCCCCAGTTCCGGCTCTGCTGTTTACAAGCTGTGACTTCGCCTCTCTGCAGCTCGGTGCTCTTATCTGTAATGGGACTGAGTGAAGTCCTGCTTGCCTGTAACTGTTCGGAGATGGACTGCAAGCTTTTGGGCAGGTGTAGGCTGAGTCCCTGTTGATGTGGCCAGTGACCTAGGAGTCAGGGAGGGGGTGCTGCCTTAGGCTGGGTTAATGGGAGCATTTTATCCAGGATGAGGGAGGTGACATTCCCACTGTGTAGAGTGAAGGTGTAAGGGGTTGCGTTCCTTTTGATTATACTTTGGAGGGTAGGTTGACCTGGAGAGAAAGGAGTCTGGATACCACATCAGATGAAATGAATCTGAAGGAGGAATTGGGTTGTTTTTAAGTATATGGGAATGCACTCAGCCTATGGAAGGATCGTCTCCTGGATGGAGAGGTATAACCGAGCGTTATTGGAATGATATGTTCTGACAGGTAGTGAGTTCCCCATCTCTGGAGGTATACAAGGAGAAGGTATATATGATTGGGCCAAGGAAACTGCAGGGCATTGGCCACTGAATAGACAATTGTATCTTAGAGTAGGAGGCCAATAAGATCCACTGGATGGAAAAGCTGGGGAACACTTAAGTTTCTGGGACTTGGGCTGGAAGCAGGCCCCGGCTCTGGACAAGCCCCAGTGTATGGTGTCAGGTGAAGTGGGGGAACATGTGGTGGTGGTTCCCACCATGGGGATGGGGTCTGCACACCTGGGCTCTTCTTGAAAGTTGGACGGAAGGTGGAGAGACTTCTTTATTAGGGGAATTGGGGACTTGAGGTGGCAGGGTTTAGTGGGGTGACTTTGTTACCATGGCCCCAGGTTCATCCTTGGACCTGTTTGGCTCAGGGAGGGAAGGCCCCCTCTGTTAGGATGAGAAGGGATGGACTTGGTGGGCGGTGTTGAAGGTGTGAACCTGGTGGATGTGGCATGAAGTGACCTTGGGCTGTGTCTGTGCACCTCAGCCTCCCATCTCTACACTGGGGGCAGAGTGGGCTGAACTCTGAGACACTCAGGATCCTTTCCAATCCTGTCCACCGAGCTCAGGCCTCTTCATGTCCCGGGGTGGGCGGGGGGATTCTTCTCTCAGGGCCTTATACAGAGCTGGGAGGTGGCTCACCACTGTCCCCCTGCCAGGATGGGCACAGGTGAGTTTTGTGATGCCAGCAGTGGGAAAAGGTCTGGGGAAGCAGCATGGGAGCCACAGTGTGGGGGCAGCAGTTGAAGGCAGAGTGGACTTGAACTGGCACAAGCAGGTAAAGGCTTCTGTCCCTAAGGGTCCTGAGAGGGACACAGGACTGTTCTTCTAGATTTGGGGGATGTGAAAAAAGGGACAGTTGGAATTTGTCATTGTCTCAGAGGCAGGGGGTACATGTAGTTCCCAGGCATTGATTTCGTGGACCAGTGAAATTAAAAAAAAAAAAAACGAAAAACTAAAAACAGCCCTGTAACACTTGGGATACTGCATTCTGGCAATGTCCTTAGTTTGGCTCAAATAAACTCATAAAATTTTTTTTCGAAATGAACGAATAAAATGTAAAACATTAAAAACAAACCAGCTAACCCAGAATCTACTTATGCAAGTGCTTCACAAAAGGAAGACGATTCTGACACTAAACATTCTGATGCTAAAGTATGTAACTGCAGAATAAAGGGCCGCACTTGAACTTCGATGATGTTGAGTTTGTGGAAATTTACACCATCTTCAGTCATAGGCTTGGCCTTCCCCCTGGCTGTGCCTGCCCAGATGAACTCCAGTTAATAGTAATAGTAACCACTATTACCAAGCAACAAATATTTTGTATTTTATCCTCTCTGCAAGCAAGTAAGAAAAACATTCCCCCATTTTGTAATAAAGAAGGTCCCTGAGGTCCGGAGAGGTGAGCAAACTAGCCCAAGGCCGCATAGTTAATAAGTGACAGGGCCAGCAAGCTCACCTGGTCTCCCATGCTCCTGGGAGTCGGCATATTCGACATATGGTCCCCCTTCTCAGCTGCGTGACTTTGGGAGGATGTTTGTTTGTGTGATAGACTTTCTGAGGGGTCCACTTGACAGTCTGGCAGGCGCTGAGGGGGCCGTGAGACACATTCCCTGTTTTCTGAGCCCACATCCAGCCAGGTAACAGCCAGGATGGTGGAGCCCCGTAGGGACTTCAGAAGGACCCTGGTGGGGTCAATGATTTGGGCTGGCCTGAAAGGATTTCCCAGGTTTACGCTATACCCAACACCCAAAATTCATGGTAGCTGCAGGTGTTCCTCAGACTCTAGCAAGTCTGAGAAACTGTAACCAGTAGCTATTTATTAGTGTAAGTAGGCCTCAGGTGATCCATCTGTAAAATGGGTACAGGGCAGGGACATGGTGACCATGAAGTAGGCTGGGAGTGATACAGAGGGTGGTGGGGATGTGAAAACCGGACAGTTGCTTAGTTCCAGCCAGCTAGGGCCAAGCAGAGAAGGGGGCTGGTGGGCCCATCTTCACCTTTTTCTTGGGAAGGAAGTCATTCAGATTGTCCTGTGAATTTTCCCCATTTTTGTAACATGGGTGGGCCACCTAAACGTAGCCCTGAGTCCCGATGTAGCCCGTGGCCTGCTGGTTTGGGTCCGCATTGCCAGTTCCCAACTCCCGGAGAGGAGAGAGTCCCTCCACATTTCATTATGGCAAACACAGGCCTGGCACAACGTGGGGAGAGGCATCTCTGGAGTCTGTGACTTTGGCTTTTGCCTCTGCAGCAGCCGCAAAGATAGACAAGTGGGGGTGGGGTAGGGGCTTTGGATTCTGCATTCTGAGCATCTGACTGGTGGGCGAGACTCCCTGTGCCCCTGCTGTCCTCTTTGGCTACCCATGACTCCGTCAGTAGGTTTGGTGGGTTGCCTGCTTTCCTTCCATGCCTGGATCTGTCCCTTGTCGCTTGGCCTGAATAGCCTCTGTTATTGCCTTCATATTGTCAGTGATTCCGGCCTGGGAGCAGGAGGCGGGAGCCAGCCGGCCCAGTCCAGTCATCAGGTTGGGACACCTGCTCCCTCCAGCTCCCTGGGGTGCGGCCGGTGAGGGTGGGTGCGGGTGGCGCTTATGAACAGTATTATTTCCCGCGCTGGTTCTTCTGGAGGGGATTGTCTTAAGTGATGAAGCAGATGTGGGAGGCCTGGGGGCAAGTGCTCAGCAGCAACCCTAATCCAGGGGAGGCTGCCTCATCCACCCCTAAGGCCCAGGTTTGGGGAGGATAGCGGAGCCAGGAGAAGCTTTTAGAACCTGCAAGTGGACTGAGTTCTGGAAGTACAGCTTCCTGGTCCCCTACTTGCACCTACCTCTCTGCTCACCCATCAGGGTGACAAGGTTAGTCCAATGTGTGTGTTTCCACCTGCCAGGAGGGAAGAGAGGCCAGGTTGGTCAGTGCTATCCACGTGGCACCACGCTTTCCAAAACCCCGCAGGGGACCGGGCCACGTAGACCCTGGTGGCAGCTACTCACGTGGAGTGAGTTCTTGCTCCCAGGTTGCCCGCATGAGAGGGGTGGTCAGGTGCTGGGGACAGTCTCAAAGTTAGGCACCCCGACCCGGCCTTTCCGTAGGTGGTAGGTGGGCACACGAGGTGCTTAGGAACAGGACCCTGGAATCCTTGTTCCCCATTCAGGTGCCACCCTGCCCCGTGTATCCTCAGAAACTAGATCCCGTTGTAGAAAACTGTGCTTAAATAATGCAAATAGCGGTAACAACAGCGATAATAATAGTGCTACTCTTGGAAGAAACAAAACGTGGAGGAAATCAGGTGGTACACAGCTGAGGCAGAGAGGCTGAAGCAGATGTGGAAACTGAGACTTTAAAGGTATCTGCAAAGAGGAGTGGAAGGGGTGGGGGCAGAGGCCGAGGCACTGCGGGCAGAGTTCCTCCCTCTGCCAGGCTCCAGCCGTGAAGCGGAGACTTGACAGCACAGCCGGTTCCGTGGAATCCTTCATTCCGGGGCTCGTGGCTGGCGATCTCTTCCTGCCCTCCTCCGCCCAGGCCCCAGGCAGGGGAGGGCCGTGGCCCAGATGCCAGCATCAGCCTCGCAGCCTTGGAGATCCTCTCCCGGGCAGCTCTGCTCTGGCAGCGGCAGCTGCCCATGGCCACCGGTGACGCCGGCTGGCGTGTGTCAGCTCACGGGAGGGAAGAGGCTGGAACGGCTGGGAGTGTGGGAGGAGCGGGGACCGCAGCACCTGGCTTGCCCCTGCTTGTCCCCTGTTCCCTGCTGCTCATCTTGTTTCTGCTTCTGTCGGTCCTTCCTGCCTTGTTTCCCTCTGCGTCTGTCTCCCTGCGCCTCCCTGCGTGGGGGCAGGCCTGCCCCCAGAGATGTGCAGGCCCACAGTGCAGCACAGTGGTTAAAATCGGAGGTGCTGTCTGTCATTTACCAGCTGTGACTTCATTCAGCAAGCGACCTAGCTCCTGTCAGCTTCGGTTTCAGCGTCATAAGTACTACCTATCGCCTAGTTCTGTGCTGTCCCTTAGGGTAGCCAAGAGAGCCCCACGCAGGTCGAGGAGCACCTGGCCCGTCCCAGAGTCGCTGCTGCAATGAATTAGGTGGCCTGCTTCCTCCCTGGCTTTTCAGGACCATGTCGGGGCTGCCCTCCCAGGTTCTGATCCTGATGAGGGACTTTATTTCCCTCTGCCTTCGCCTCCTCATCTGTAAATTGGGGATGAACATAACATATAGATATTTCAGAATTTTGTGAAAATTAAATGAGTTCAGCCCTGTTCAGCTCTTCAACCAGGGCCTGGCCCAGGGTAGTACTCGATTTTCACTTTCATGTTGACTGTGCCAGGCCTTGGGCTAGGCGTTCAGGAAGATGAAAAAACCCCACCCAGAGTGCCCCCCACTTAAGAAGCTGCACATGGCAGGAGAGGGATGCTGATATGGGGGTGCAGGTGTCATTCATGTGGCCCAGGACACTGCCTGGAAAGGGGTCTCTGAGGGTTTGATGGTGAAAGGTGGAATCAGGCAGAGAAAATACCTGTATCCTGTGGACCTGGCAAGGTGTCCCTCCCGAGGTGTGGCCCCCAGCAGTCCTCTGTGACCACCCCTGAGACTGGCGGTCCCTGGGGTGTCCAGGAAAAGGCTCAAGGACATCTGAGCAGCCTGAGTGAGGGTTTTCCAGCTCCCTGGCCAGCATGGGAGGGGACAGGGCCCACATTCTCTGTCTGAGAAACACAGAGATGCCTGTGTCATCAATGTCCTCAACAGGTGGGGCTGGTCAGCAGCTGCCCACCACCCAACCAGAGCTCGCCAGCATACTGAGTCCTGCAGGAGGCTGGAGCCCCTGCTTTCAGCACCAGGCACCGGGCACCCCCAAGCACCCTCCAAGCAGGCACCTGGGCCTCCCGCCCTCTCCTGCACGTGGGCATAGGTGGGGCCGGGGGCTGACCTGGTCTCTCCCTGCCCACCCCAGGCTGGATCCATGCCGTCTACACGCCCGTAGACTCTCTGGTGTTCGGTGGGAACATCCTGCACAGCTTTAACGTGCCCATGCAGCTGCGGATCTACGAGATCGAGGACAGAACACGGGTAAGGCGCTTTCTTCCCTCCGGGGAGGTGGGCCCGGCCCCCAACTCTGCACGATCAATCGGGGTACGTGGACGGGTCACTCTGAAGTGCCCCTCCCTCCTGCTTCCTGCTCAGGCAGGGCCCGGCCCTGGTTCTTCGGAGCGGGGGTGTGCCCAGGAGCCCTTCCGCCAGCCCTGGGAGTTTTGTGTTCATCTCTAGGCTGGTGGCAGCCAAAACCCCCTTGTGAAGAGGAAGTGTCCTTGAGAAAGCACCGTGACATGTCAGGCATCCTGCTTCTTCCTCCTTCTCACGTGGAGAAGGAATGTCAGGGAGTTGTGGGATTTTGTGGTGGTAGTTGCTGTGGTTTGTGGGGGGCCTTGGAGGAAAGGTCAGGTGTTGGTCATGAGTGCCCCAGGGACCTCACATGTGATGTAGAACCGGAGGAAGCCGCTGTCTGGGTCTCCCAGGTGCTGTCTTAGCGCTTCATCTCAGTGCTGCTGGGGTTCCTAGGTCCCCTTGATAGCGAGGGTAATGGTTTCTCAGATCTGATGTCCTCCAACCCCCCAGACCTGACGTGTATCCTCTGCTCCACCCCATGAGTGTCCCCTGAAAAGCGCCAGCTACTTGGAACTTGCTACCGTCTTCTCTATGCTGGAACTTGACCAAGTGTCCCCAGGCATTTGAGTCAGTTTGGAGGGTGGGTGCGGAACTGGGGCAGAAAGGGCCCATTTCGGCTTCTTTTTCTTTATAATTATTCACATATTTCTCTTCTTTTTTTCTTTTTTGAGAGAACTCACTAAAGTGCACAAATTCCGTGGCATTCAGCACAGTGTTGTGCAGCCATCAGTCACCTCTGTCTAGTTCCAGGACATTCATCACCCCGAAAAATCCCCATCCCCATTAGCTGTCACTCCTCTTCCCCCTCCCCTGGCCCCAGCCAGTCACTGACCTGCTTCGTCTCTCTGTGGATTCGTCTGTTCTGGACATTTCTTATCAGTAGACTCATGCAATGTGGCCTGTTGAGTCAGGCTTCTGTCGCTTAGTGGATGACTTTAAACTTCATCTATGGTGTAGCATGGACCAGGGCTTCATTCCTTTTCATGGCTGAACCGTATGCCACTGGTTGGACAGACCTTACCCTGCCTTCTTGGGCTTTGCCACAGAAATTACTTTTTTGCCCCAAAGATGTGTTGCTGCGCTTGGGCCCTTAGAGATAGGTATGTCTTGGGCTGAGGACCCCCGCCTTTCTTGGTCTTGCTTTCAGCCTTGTCTGCGTGGACTCACACAGATGAGTCAAAGTCTAGCCACTGGTGCGCACCTGACCTTTCCAAAAATCCTGGTGCAGAGGCACCATCCAGAGGTTCCCCAGGGACCACCTTAGCCGCCTTCAGCAGCCCCTCTTTAGGCGGTGGCGTGCTCTCTGGGAGGCCCAGATCTGCAAAGATTAGGTCTCGTTGGGATGTCCGTACCTTTCTTCTCTGTTGCCCGCCCAACATCCCTCTCCTGGTCTGGGGGAGGCTGGCCCAGCCCTGGGCTGCAGGGTGTCATTCTGTGGTCAAGGCACCATCTGGGTGTGAGGCTATCATCTTAGAGTCCAGTTTGTGGGCTGTCTGGGGCCCCGGCCAGCTGTCCTTTGGCCAGTGCTGAGGAGTGGGCTGGTTCGTGAGTAGGCTAGGGAGTGTGGGACAGAAAAGGAAACCATCTAGATAGAAAGAAAGAGAAGTTAGGCCTGTGACTTCCCAGGCAATGCTTGAAAGCCTGAGTCAGGCTGGGATTTCTAAAGGCTTCAGCGGCCCCTCCTCCCCAGGAACCCAGATCATACAACCAGGCAGATTTGGGCCCCGTCATTCCATGAGGACCCCCCCGCCCCCCAGCAGGAGGTGGGGATGGGGGCCCTAAACGAAGTGGAGCCCTAAGCTTTTGTGGAATAACACACCCACATCCAGATGAGATGGCTGGGTCCCCTCCCCCGAGGGGCCTGTCATCTGAGTGGACATCCGCCTGTCTGGCTCCCCGAAAGCAGGTGGACGGGCAGGGGCTAGTGAGCAGGCTGGGCTGGAAGCCGAGGCAGGCTGTTGAACTTGCTCTGATTTCCCTCCTTGGTGAGTGCTGGCCTGCAAGGCCCAATTGTTCACGTGTTAGGAGCCCAGGCAGACAAAAGATGCTGGGGAGAGAGCCCGAAGGAGCGCCAGGGCTCCTTGTCAGCTTGCTAGAGCATCATTCTTTCCATCCCTGCAAGCCGTTCACGAAGGTCCTGGCCATTGAATTTAAAAACAGTTTTTCCAGAGTTCTAAAACATGGCTTCGCTTGGAAAGCAGACGCCAGGGGCAGGACAGAGGACATCACCAGTCCTGAAGCCTCGTGGTGTGAGTTTGTCTAAGAAAACAATTTGCCTTTTGTGATCCAACATGCGGGCTCCCTGTCCAGAGCAGGGGAACCCCAAGGTTCTCCCATGTTTAGGAAGCCACGTCTTGCTTTCCTGATTTTAATTGTTCTGGGCCAGGTGATAGGTGGTTGTACCTGCTGCCCTGAAGTTGAGTGCAAGCAGGCGTCTGGGACTGATGGGTTCCCAACCCTGCCCCCCTTAGAGATGACATCTTTCCCCTCTTGTTCGAAAAATATAGGGAGGTTGGGGGGCAACTACACCAAAGAATGGACGGGTTGCATGTTTATTACTTGAAGGGAACATTTCAACAATGGTCACTAAGTATTTTTAACTCCAGTTAGGCTGATAAAGAGTAGGGATGGTCTAGATGATCATTAAACTGGCCTCTCTCTCTCTCTCTCTCTCTCTCTTTTTTTTTTTTACCTTTTTTTGTTCTAACGGTTCTAGTGAAAGCAGCCTCCTGAGGAAAGGTAATGCCCGCATGCCCCATGATTTCCTCTCAGTCAGTGAATCTATTCGGAAATTGCAAATAATTTCCCCTTCCTTTCACCTTTCTTCTACCATTGGATTTTTTTTTCCCATTGACTTTTTTTTTTTTCCAGGAGGAAAAAAATCCCAAACTTTTAAGATACTTCCACCAATCTCATATTTCAGTGTTTCAAGTCCTAAGGCCTGGGAGCTCGAGATGTGCTGAAATGCCACTGGGTCTCATATCCTGAGGTCCCTCTGCTGTAAGGAAGGCCTAACGCCAGGTGCTATTCGAAGGGACCTCAGGGAACTCACTGACCCCTGGGCACCCGCCCAGGCAGGGAGCTTCGGCACCTGCTTTCTGACTGCCTTGCCTCTGTGTACAGCTCAGTTGGAGGAGGCTCCGATTCTGTCAACAAATAATGTTGAGCAAGCGTGTATTTAATGTCCCCAGGCATGTGGCTGAAACCTTTTGAAGGCGAAGGGTGGAAGGCGACAACCCGTTTGTAAGTCAATTCTTTGCCAATTTTGTGCCCTGTAGTGCTCTCTTGGAAAAAAAAAAATAAATAAAAGGGAAGAAATTTTAATTCCTTCATCAGCCTCTATTTTCACCCAGCTGCTTTCCTTTGGGCTTAGCAACCGTGAGGGGAGACTTACCTTCCTTTCCTGAAATACGACCAAAAACAAACATTCCTCCCACCCCCCCATCTACAAAGATTCTCGGGTGTGTTGGTGCTCAGAGTGGCTGCAACACTCCCCAAATTTGAAAAAATCAAAAGCAACTACGTAGGTTGACGGATCCCGTGGAAAATCAGGGGACATGAGTGAGGGTCTGAGAAGAGGCAGCTTGTTTTCAAATCGCTTGGCCATTGTTCTGAAGGCGGGGTGGGGCCGAGATCCCCAAAACCCTTCTTCCCCAGTGGTCAGGACCGGCCTCAGGCTGCAGGGCCTCTCTTGTTAAACTCGGGAGGGCACTGATCCAGTGACTGAAGAAAAGGCTTTGTTAATATACTGTTTCAGTCGTAGAACTGGAGTTCTTGGGAAAGAAGCTGGGGCCAAAGAAACCATTAGATGATGTTCCCAACTCCAGGCATCTCCCTGGGAAGGGGCTCCTTCCCGGGACCCCAAAAGCATGGGGCAGGATCTCCTTCCAAAGCAGACCATCTGCCAGAGGCAGGGAGGTCACGTGGACCCAGTACTCGGATGGGAGAAGTGAGGCCCCAATGGGGGAGAAAGGCCTGAGTCAGAGGCCTGGACCTGAGGGCTGGGACAGGACAAGGCTGGGGGCCTTCTCCAGGTGGGCGCTGTGAGAGAGGCGTGAATCAGTATCTTAGGGCCCATGGGGGACCTGGATCTGCTGGCTTTGTCTGCGGCCCAATGAGGAATGAGTGTTGCCTGTTGGTTGGCGGCAGAGAAAGGGAGGACCGTGTGCTTTGCCTAACATCCCGCTCCCTGAGCTCCTGGGAGTTAGAAGAGGGGTCTCGGGCCCTTGCCGAGGTCCTCGAGGCAGACACGGCCCGGGGCGAGAGGGCAGGTGAGCTGGTCAGGGGTGAGTGTGGACGTGCGGGGTCTACACGTAGCCTTGCAGGGCCCAGTGGTGGGAGAGGGGCCACCCTCCCAGTGCTGTCAGTCCCCCCTTGCTCGCTTAGGGGGCAGTTTTGGGAAGGTTCTCTGTGCCGGCCGTCAGCGGTATTGCTTCTCCCCATCTTTCGTGGTCATCTCACCCTTATTAAAGACCCTGGAAAGCACCCCTGCACCCCAGGCCTTCTCACCATGATCCACAAAGCTATCGGCACCTCCACTTCCTCCCTGATAAGAAAAGGCACAAGGGGATCTCCTACCTGTGTCCTGCCCCAAACCTGGACTTGTGTCCCTTGGTGTTAGGGCTACACTGGGGACTTGGGTCTAAGTCAGGGCGGCCCCCCGGGATACAGGCTGGGCACACCGATGGGGACTGAGCAGAGGCGGACCCCTGGAGCCCCGCCCCCAGGGCGGGGGCCACACCCCCTCGTCCTCATTGGTCCGCGGTGAGGCCTCTCTCAGTGCAGAAGATGCCCAGGGCCTGCGCAGGTGGATGAGACCAGCAGGTGGTTTTTCTCCGGGGAGGGAGGCGGAGCAGGGTCTGGGCAAGGATTTTCCAGAACGACCAGGAACCTGTTTCTGTCATAGCTAGAATCAGGCAGCGGCTCGCATTCAAAGGTCCCGCACGCTCCGTCAGCAGGCCAGGGGACAACTTCGTTTCTCCGCATCTCACAGCGGCACAGGGCCGTCCCGGTCCATCTTCCCCGTGGCGTCTGCTCAGGGGACCTTGAGATAATGCTCTCACCTAGGCCTCTTCCTCCCCTCTTCCTCTTCATTCGTGCATGCTACTGGTGCTTCGCCCCTTGCAGCGCCCCCCTTTCCTGCAGCCCCATTTTTCCCTCACACCATTTGTGCTTTTGCTAAGATGATGAAAAATAACTTCCACCCCCAGGAAACACCACCCCCTCAACTCTCGCCCTCCTCTTCCCTTAGCCCCCCAGAAACTGACCTCTGCCCCTGGGTCTTGGCTTTCAGGTGCAACCCAAATTCCGTTATCCCTTCTACTATGAGATGTGCTGGTATGTCTTGGAGAGATACGTGTACTGTGTGACCCAGCGGTCCTTCCTCACGCAGGAGTACCAGAGGGAGTCCATGCTGATTGGTGAGTGAACGAAGGTGCCTGCCCCCATGTGGAGAATGAAATCATGACCCCAGCAGAGTGACGCTGCTGGCTTCCAGGTCGCACCGGTGACTGTGTGTGGGGAGGGGCCGGTCCTGGGCATGGGTGTTGAAGCAGGATCCCCACTCAGCAAAGCACCCTGGTTCTTTTCATTCCTTAGTAGCTACCAGCCAATTTTCCCCACCTGAGCCCTGGGGCTTGGGTTTTTGTCTGTAAGAGCAGGCCCGTGAGATGCAACCAGTCCCCCCAATTCCAGGCCAGTGTTGAGCCAGCCACGGGGGTGGCCAGGGCTAGGGACGCCATCCTGGCAGAGCAGTGGGTGATTTGACGTCTTAGCTGCAGCTCTCTGCCCTGCTGCCCATACTTTTAAAGGGACATCATGCCCCCAAATGCTCAGCCGCTGCTACCTGACTCATGCATGCCTGCCCTGAAGTTGCGTATAGCTGTGACCCCTCTGTCTCTGCTGAGGGGTTGTCCTGGATGCGGAGTGCGCTGTGCCTCAAGCATTTCATCCTTCTCATTGTGGGATAGAAAAGTGTGATCGGGCCACACTATTTCTCCTGCAATCTCTAGGGATTTTATAATCTTTCCTTTTCCTCTCAGTAAAACCTTCTTCCTTTGTTCCCTTAGGGACTTTAGGGGTTGGCTTTAGGTGGGCATGTGACAGAGAACGGATGTTTCTGGTTTTTGTTTTTTTTAAAAATATTTTATTTATCCTTAGAGAGAGGGGAAGGGGAGGAGGAGAAGGAGAGAAACATGAGGTTGCCTCTCACATGCCCTCAACTGAGGCCTGCAACCCAGGCACATGCCCTGACTGGGAATTGAACCGGGGATGCTTTGGTTCACAGGCTGGTACTCAATCTAGTTGGGAGCACACAGGAGGCAACTACTCGTTGATGTTTCTCTCCCCCTTTCTCCCTCCCTTCCTCTCTCTCTAAACAATAAAATATTTAAAAAAAAAAGAAAAGAAAGAGGAACATCGATTGGCTCCCTTGCTCATGCTCCCTGACTGGGGATGGAACCTGCCACCCTGGCATGTGCCCTGGCAGGGATCAAACCTGTGACATTTCAGTCCGCGGAATGATGCTGCCCATGCTGAGCCCACTGGCTGAGGTCACACCTGTTCCATTTTGTTACCTTATCCCATCCCCTGTCCCCCAGCATGCGGTGGTCACTAATCCGCTTTCTATCTCTATGGATGTTTTTTCCTGCCCTGGACATTTCAGTGAGTACAATCATACATAATATATGCCCTTTTGTTTTACTTTTTTGTATGTTGAACAATAAAATGCCAGGTGTGTTCAGAGAGGTCAAGCAACGTGCCTGGCTGCACACAGCTGGAGGAAGCGGAGCTGGGATTTGGACCTATATCTGACTGACCCCACCACAACCTTTCTAGAAGCTGAGGGAGCTTCTAGACCTGTCCAAAGAAACTTGATCTCCAGAGTAAAGTGGAGGCGTAGTGTGTGAAGGTCCCAGAGGCTCAGCAGTGAGTTTGGGGTGTTTATCTCAGCCTTTCTTGTGACCCTGTTAACCCGACCCCCTCCTTGTAGATGCCCCCAGAAAGCCCAGTATAGACGGCTTCTCATCGGATTCCTGGCTGGAGATGGAGGAGGAGTCTTGTGAACAGCAGCCCCAAGAGGAGGAGAAAGAGGAGAAGGAGGAGGAGGAGGAAGAAGAGGGTGCAGACAAAGTGCCCAGGACATCCACCGATGGTCCTGCCTCACCCACCAGCACCCCCTCCGAGGACCAGGAGCCTCCCGGAAAGAAGCCCAAAGCACCTGCCATGCGGTTCCTGAAAAGGACTTTGTCGAATGAGTCGGAGGAAAGCATGAAGTCCTCCACGGTGCCTGGAGAGGGCCCTAAGACGCCCACAGGCTCCCCCACCCCCGAGGTCTCTGCCAAATGGACCCACCTCACCGAGTTTGAGCTGAAGGGCCTGAAAGCTCTGGTGGAGAAACTTGAATCCCTCCCAGAAAACAAGAAGTGTGTTCCTGAGGGCATTGAGGACCCGCAGGCACTCCTGGAGGGCGTGAAGGTGGGCAGGGAGCGGAGCCTGGGCCTGGGTGGGTTCTTTGCAGCTTGGTTCCAGGTCACTTGGTGCAGACTGTCCTTGGAGCATGTCCACACATGGCAAGGGGCTCTGGTCCCGGCTCACCTAGGGTGCCCCAGCGGAGGTCACCATTGAGACCCGCAGGACATCTTGGTGGACGCTGGCTCTGTGGTCAACAAGGAGGTCTTTTCTCCAACTTGTTGAAATGTGAGGGTTTGTCAGCAGTAGGTGCTGTGGGTGCTCTGTGGTTGCAGCTGTTGGCAGTGCAGACAGACTTCGCCTTCCTGCCAGGGAGGTCTGTTTTCTGGGTTGGCTTCCTGTAAAGTGAGAACAAGTTATTTTCATTAATAATTAAGTCATTCATGGTACGAGGCCCCCAAAATGTTGTAAATGAGTCAAAAACACATTCGTTTCAAGAGGAAGCATTATTCTGTGCTTGTGGAGAGTGTTTTTTCTTTAAAAGAATCTTACATCTCTGATCCATTTATGTGCAATGTTCATGATTCCTGGTTAGTCAGGTATTTTTCTGGGAATGGGGCTCAGCCCCTCCTGTCTCTCACCTATACCCACCTGGTGGACCTCTGAGGCTGCATTCAGCCGCTGGATGGTGTGGAGGAGGGCTGGGGTAGGGGATCAGACAACCTTCAGGAAACCCAGCTCTTTCCCCTAACCATGGGGTTCAGTTGCAGTTCATGAGAATGTATGATAACGTACCTCTGTTACTACGTGCTATTGTAGGTATTTTCCATACACACACACACACACACACACGCACACATTTAAACCTCCCAACAATTGTGTTTGGCCTGCACAGTATTAAACATATTTTCCTAACTCATTGCCAACGTTAAAAAATCAGGAGGAAGAAAATCAGGAGAGAGTCATTCATATATAATATCCTGGTTATCCTGGCCCCTGTTCAGCAGCAGAAGTGAGTCGAGGCTGACTTCACACACCACGGTCCCCATCACTCCCTGCTGCCTACCTGAGCGTGCGTTTCCCACAAGGCAGACAGCCAGCTCCTTTTTGTGTAATCTAGCCACGTAGCTCATTTGTTGAACTTGGTAGTCTTCAGATATTTATGGTCTTTTTTAATATATATATTATTTATTTTTAGAAAGGGGAAGGGAGGAGAAAGAGAGGGAGAGAATCATCAACGTCAATGTGCAAGACATCAGTTGCCTCTCGCACACCCCCGACATGTGCCCTAACTGGGAGTGGAACCAGTGCCCCTTTGGTTTGCTGGCCAGCGCTCAATCCACTGAGCCATACCAGCCAGGGCTGTGGGTTGGCGATTATTAATGCCTGCCTCTGCTTTATTATCACAGTGGTGGTATTTTTAATCATAATCTAGATGGAGGGCCTTTTTTTTTTGGTTTTCATTCAAGTGGCACTTCCTCAGAGAAGCCTTCTTAATGCATTCTAACCTCTAACTACCAAGTCATCTTTTTTTACTTTTTATTTTATTATTATTTTTTAAAATATTTTATTTATTATTTATTATTTTAGAGAGAGGGGAAGGGAGAGGGGCAGAGAGGGAGACAGGGACATCAATGTATGGTTGCCTTTCACCTGCCTCCAGCTATAGACCTGGCTGGAGACCTGGCTTGCAACCTGGTTATGTGCCATGGCTGGGAATTGAACCAGTGACCTTTGGGTTCGCAGGTGGGCCCTTATCCACTGTGCCGCCAGCCAGGGCTTATTTTATTTTTTAAGTACATTTTATTGATTATGCTAGTACAGTTGTTCCAATTTTTCCCCCTTTGTCCACCTTCACCCTGTACCCCTTTCCCTCCAGCAGCACCCCCTTTCATGTCCATGGGTGGTGCATGTAAGTTCTTTGGCTCCTAGATGGGAGATTGTAATTATTGATGCTCCACCCCAGAAACACTGAGGCCTCAACTCATTCTCAACGTTAAGTTCTTTGAGATAAGTTGGCAGGAGAGGAGCCCCTGCATGCCTTGTCTGGGGTGGCCTTGTGAGCTCATGCCAGGGGCCCAGACCTTTCTGTCTGAAAGCTTGAGCTGGGTTTCCTAGAGAAGGCTGGCAGGGCCTAACCTGAAGGGGGCTGGGCTGGGGTGAGGACCCCAGTTCCCTTGTCTCTGCTTCCAAGAGCCGCAGGGAACGAATAAATTCTGGCAGATCCTGGGGGCAACGCAAGGAGAGGAGGGGCATTGCTTCCTATAGGAAGCTTGTCAGAGATCCTGGACCCCCAAGGTCCACCTAGGTGTAAGTATTACGGGATACAGTGTCTGCAGTGTATTTAAAAGCAATGGTTAAAAACTGAAACTGATGAAAAGTTGGTCAGCTTTACATGATTATCATGAGGAATCGGCAGTTCTAAACAATGCCCTCCCTTGAGCGCGGGTAGTTTCCTCTGTCATTGGTAGCCTTTCTCATTGCCCCACAGGAAGCACCTACGGAGGAGAGTCATGTCCGTATTCTTGGTTTCCTTTCTGTTGTTTTTCTTTTTAGATATGTACATGGTAGAAAATTTGCTACCCTAAGCATTGTATTTTACCTTTACAATTACTGTCTGATTAGCATTTTACAAATTATTTTCTGTTAATAGACTTCATGGTTTTGAACAGAAAAATTGAGCAGATAGTACAGAGTTTCCATATACCTTGCACATACCCAATTTCCTCTACTATTTATTTTTATTTTATTATTTCTAAAAGACTTGATTTATTTATTTACTTATTTGTAGAGAGCGGGCAAGGGAGAGAGGAGAGAAACATCAACATGTGGTTGCCTCTTGCACGTCCCCAATGGGTGGGGACCTGGCCCATAACCCAAGCATGTGCCCTGACTGGGAATCAAACCTGTGATCCTTTGGTTTGCAAGCATGTTCTCAATCCACTGAGCCACACCAGCCATGGCTTTTTTTTTTTTTTTTTTTTTTTTAAGACTACTTATTTGTAGAGGGGGGCGGGCAGAGAAGGAGAAAGAGAGGTAAAGAAACATTGATATGTGAGAGAAACATCTATTAATGGTCTCTAATGTACCCCCAACCAGGGACTTGGCCTGCAACCAAGGCAAGTGCTCTGACTGGGAATCGAACTGGTGACCTTTAGCTATGGGGGACTTAGTTCAACCATGTCAGGGACAGTTTCCTCTAGTATTAACATCTTACATTAGTATAGTACATTTGTTACAATCAATGACCCCATATTGATACATTATCCATAAACTGAAGTCTCTAGTTTATCCCCATCTCCTCAGGTTTTACTTAATGCCCTTTACCTGTTTCTGGGTCCCACCCAGGACATCGTGTTATGTTTATTCTTCTGCCTACTTAGGCTCCTCTGGACTGTGACAGTTCTCAAACTCACCCTGTTTTTATTAACCTCCCTGGACTGGATCAGGCATTTTGTAGAAAGTCCCTCGTTGGGGATTCATGGCTTTTATGGCTTTATTTTAAGAAGTTATTTACTGGAAGCCCACTATAGGTTAGTCATTGTGCGAGGCCTTGGGGATATAGCCGTGAACCAAGATATTTATAAACAACGTTTATAAATTGGTGAGGTTGACTTGGTTTCTTCTGGGTGGGTGATGGAGAGCCCCCAGGGCTTTTCTTGCTGGCTGCTGGTAGGCCTCCAGCCCCTTCAAAGACCTTCCCTCCCTTGTGCTAATATGGCTCCTTTGTTTGGCCACAGAATGTCCTGAAGGAGCACGCAGATGACGACCCCAGTCTGGCAATCACTGGGGTCCCCGTAGTCACTTGGCCAAAGAAGACTCCAAAGGTAAGAGGCAGGTGGCCCACATCTGGAAGACCATTTGCACGGCCTCTCACATCTCCTGTAAGGTGAATGTTGGCTCCTTTTCACGGGGGACTCTTGGGAGAGGGCACCTCAGTTAAGACGGTTTAAGTGTTTCCTTCACCTCAAGTTTTCGGGTTTTGAAAGGGATCGCTTTTCACTAGCGTGGGAACGGCAGAGAATGCCCCCTGGTGGTCACTCGGGAAACTGCGGGGGAAACGATGCCTCATCTTTCTCTGTGATTAGGAGGCTCCCCACTCCTGCTTTCTTTCTTTCCTTTATTTTTTTTCTATCAGCTGCTTCATGGGCTGTTTTCTTCTCTTTGGAAAGTAATCTTTTGGGCCCTGGTGGGTGTGGCTCAGTGGATTGAGCGCTGGCCTGCGAACCAAAGGGTCGCCAGTTCGCTTCCCAGTCAGGGCACATGCCTGGGTTACAGGCCAGGCCCTCAGATAGGGATGTGCAAGAGACAAACGCATTGATGTTTTAAAAAGGAAAGAAAGAAAGAGACTTTGTTCTGTTCTGTAAAATAGATTGGTGTTCACCATAGAAAGTTCTGGTCAAACAGGAAAGGACAACAGCACTAGGAGGAAAGTTAGTGACATCTCTAAGACTTACCAGGAGCAGGTGCTCTGCCTGGTCCTCCACATTGTTTTATGTAGATCCCGACAACCCAGTGGAATAGACACTTGTACCTCATTTGATAGATGAAGACACTGAGGGTTTAAAAGGAGAATTCCTTCATTAGGGTACTTGGCAGGCAGTCTAATGGATAGTGGACCCTGACCTTCCAACCAGCACCTACCTCAGAGTTCACCATCCAGGGAAAACCGGTAATGTTTTGGTGTGTCACCTTCTGAAGGCTGTTCTAGGGTGGAATTATAAGTATCTATCCATCAGTCTATTCATACTTTGCTTCACTGCCTTGTTTTCTTTTTTAACCCCGTTTTTATTGATTTGAGAGAGAGAGAGAGATCAATGTGAGAAACATTGATAGGTTGCCTCCCATAGGCGACCTGACAGTGGATTGAACCAGCAACCTAGGCATGTGCCCTGACCAGGAATCAAACCCGCAACCTTTTAGTGCACAGGACAATGCTCCAACCCACTGAGCCACCCAGCCAGGGCTTTACCGCTTTCTTGAGCAAACTATATACCCGCCCAGAACCTTGTTTCCCTTGTTTGTAAACAGGGATTATACCATATCTACTTTGAATGGTTGTCAGGAGGATTAAATGAGATAATTCATGCAAAGTCCTTAGGACAGGGAGGACCGATGGCTGGTGCTCTCTAAATGTTAATTGTAACTTACAGCAACCTCCTTATTGATGAGGTGTACCCTGGCCAATAGCTCAGTTGGTTAGATCGTCATCCCACTATGTCAAGGTTGTGGGTTTGATCCCTGGTCAGGGCACATACAAGAAGCAACCAATGAATGCATAAATTTCATGAATAACTGAAACAACAAATTGATGTTCCACTCTAAAATCAATCAATAAGAAATAATAAATAATAGAAAAAGACAACACCAATTTTGGTATAACTATGCCCCACATATTACATGGGATATACTTATGCAAAAAAATATTTCTTGTTATTTATCTGAAAGGTAATTGGGAGTCCTTTAATTTTATTGTTTGCTCAATCAGGCAACCTTAAGAAATAAAGTAAATAGGGCAACCCTAGTTGACCTATTATTGGTTCAACAGATGGATTATTAATGTTAATTTCATCTGTCTCTTTTTACCATTTTAAATGTGACTATAAATTTTTAAAAAAATCTATATGTGTCTCACATTCTGCTTCCATCGGACAGTGGTATTAAGCTATTTTTTCCCCTTTTTCTTATCTCCTCCTGGTGTATTCCTAACTGTGGATTGCTGGGGAAAAGGGCACCCCTTCCTTGAGGCTATTGAGGGCAGTGGATTCTAATACTCTGAAGCTTAGAGGGATTTCAGGTGGCAGTGGGAATGGAAAAGGATTGTCCCCCGCCCCTGTCTTCTGCCTTTAATTCTGCAGTCCGTGGAAGCGTGTGGGGGGTACAGTTGGCTCTCTCAGACATGGGCAATGAATATAAATGCCATTTATCAGACCACAAGCTGTGCTTGCAGACATAGCACCTTGAGACAACCCACCAGGCCTCATGGCTGCTCTGAACCCGCCCTGCGGCTTTGCCTCACTGCTTCCCAGGGTTGGGGTTTGCAGAATGGGGGCTTTTAAAGGGACATGCTCGCCACTATCCACTTCACTCTCAGAATTCATGGAGAGGCCCAGATGAGCCTCTCTAGGCAAAATCACTCCAGGACTGCACACGTGCCTGGCTTCCGGGACCTGAGGCTTGCAACCTGCGCCTCAGGGACTTGAGGCATTTTATTTCTTGTTTTTAACAAGATTTTATTTATTTAATTTCAGAGAGGGGAATGGAAGGAGAAAGAGAGGGAGAGAAGCATCAACCCGTTGCCTCTCATATGCCCCCAAGTGGGGACCTGGCCCGCAACCCAGGCACATGGTCTGACTGGGAATCGAACCAGCGACTCTGGTTCACAGGCCAGCACTCAGACCATTGAGCCACACAGCCAGGGCTAGGCTTTTTTTTTTTTAAACCAAATCTCTGTCCTCTTTTCCTCCAAAGGCTTGGAAACGGGGAATCTGGCTTCTGCAGGGGAGTAGCCCTTACCTAAGATTCCTCTGGAGGATCGGTTATAAGCACTGGTCTGCCCCCAAGTTCAGCCTGGGTTTGTTTCAGCACCTATGGGAGAAACTGGAGCCCTCATGCTGGTGGGAAAGAGTGACTAGGAAGGAAAGAGAACCTTCGACATTCAGCAGCACTTATGGGGTACCACCAGTTTTATTTTACCAACACCTCATAATAAAACAAGTGTATAGATTCTGCACACCATACAGTTCTCCCACTTAATGTGCACAATGAGATGTTTTTTGTATGTTGAAAATATTGAGGGACTTGTACAGCCATCACCACAATCCAGTTTTAGGGCATTTTCTTTTTCTTTTTTCTTTTTTTATTTTTAAAATTGTTTTAAAAATGTTTTATTTATTATTTTCAGAGAGAGGAAGGGAGGGAGGCAGAGAGGGAGAGAAACATCAATGTATGGTTGCCTTTCACCTGCCTCCAGCTATGGACCTGGCTGGAGACCTGGCTTGCAACCTGGTTATGTGCCCTGGCTGGGAATCAAACCAGCAACCTTTGGGTTCACAGGTCGGTGCCTTATCCATTGTGCCACCAGCCAGGGCAGTGATGGGCATTTAAAAAAAAAATTGATGTTAGCTCTGGCTGGTGTGGATTGAGCGCCAGCCTGTGAACCAAGGGGACACCGCGGGCCTGGGTTGTGGGGCCAGGTCCCTGGTTGGGGGCCCGAAGAAGGCAGCTACATGTTGACAAAAGACAAAGAGAGTGTCTTTCTCTTTCTCCCTCCCTCCCCCTCTCTCAGAAAATAAATAAAATCGTTTAAAATATATAATAAATAAAAAATTGGTGTTAGAGGAAGGAAGGGAGGGGGAGGGGGAGATCAATTTGTTGTTCCACTTATTCATGGATTCGTTGGTTGATTCTTGCATGTGCCCTGACTGGGCATCAAACACCCAGTGTCACCTGGTGTCAGGACAGCGTGCTCACCAACTGGGCTCTCTAGCCGGGGCCGTTGATGGGCATTTCTGAGCTGTTTCTACTTCAAAGCAGCTGCTATGAATACTCATGCACAGGTTTGATGTGAGCATATGTTTTCATGCCTGTTGGGTAGATACCTAGACTGTTCAGGTGGTACCACTATGTTTAACTTTTCGGGAACTACCAGACAGCTGGCCGCCACAGCTGCACCATTTTCCATTCCCACCAGCTACGTACGAGGGTTCCAGTTTTTCCACATTCTCACCAACGCTTTTTGTCTGTCTTTTAAATTGTAATTTAATTTAATTTTAGAGAGAGGGGAAGAGAGGGAGAGAAACATCAATGTGTGGCCGCCTCTTGCACACCCCTAAGTGAGGAGCTGGCCTGCAGCCCAGGCACGTGCCCTGACTGGGAATCAAACCAGCCACCCTTTGGTTCACAGGCCCGTATTCAATCCACTGAGCCATACCAGCCAGGACCCACTGTGTGTCTTTGATGAAAACCATGCCAGCCCAGTCTTTATGTTTCCTGTCATGTCTTTGAAGTTTATTATATAAGTTTGCAAGGGCTACCATCACACTATCACAGGCTGTGGCCTAAACAACAGAAATTCACCTTCTCACGGTGCTGAAGGGCAGAAGTCTGAAGTTAAGGTGTCAGGCGACAGGATAGGTCGCTTCTGAGGCCTGTCTTTGGCTTGCAGATGGCCACTGTCTGTGTGTCTTCACGTGGTTGTCCCTTTCTCTGTGCCTGTGTTCTGATGATCTTCTTGTAATGACCTCCTTGTAATTCAGTCATACTGAATTAGGGCCCCCACCCTAAAGACCCGGTTTTAACTGAGTTACCTCTTTAAAGATCTACCTCCAAATACAGTCCGTCACATTTAGAGGTACTGGGAGTTAGGTCCAGCCTAGAAATTTGGTGGTGGTGGGGGCACCATTCAGCTCATAGCATTTATTGTAAGTTATCAATATTTCAGAGTCACAAAAAGCTCTAAGTAATATAATCATGATACCCCCCTGCCACGGAGTCTAGAAATAAATTATTGCCAACGCAGCCCAAAGCCCCTGGCTCGTCCCCTTCAATGTATGTACCAGTTTTTAGATCTTATTTGATCCTTACTTGGGGCTAGGAGGTGGGTCATCTTGTCTCCCCGGTGCTGTGGAAACAGGACTCAGAGAGGCGTGCTGGCCCTCACAGCTGTGACTCCTGCGGCGTTTTTGTCGCCAGATGCATTTCCTTACTCTGAGGAACTGAATGAAAGGTGGCGGAGGAAGGGGGAGGGGAGGCCGGGTGCTATATTTATGCATTTCCTGGCCCCTGGGGTTAAAAAGTGAACGGGAGGGGAGGAAGTCAGGAAACGACTGAGCGCCTGGGCACCCGGGTCTCCCAGTTCCCAGGTCCTCTGGTAGCCCCCACGCAGGTTCTGCAGGCTGGGCTGAGGTCAAGCGGCACTGAGGCTGACAGGCGGTGAGGCAGGGGGCGGCCTGGGGTCTGGCTCAGGTTACCGAACCAGTAATTAATGATAAATGATGATTAGCTAGCAAGGCTTTGATCCCCCACCTTGGGAGAAGGAGGCCCTTGCCTGGAACTGATTAGGTGCCAGGAGGTCATTTCTGATGTGGCGTCTTTCAAATCAAAGATGCTCCCATCTGTCACCATCCCCTCGGTTGTCTGTTTCCACCGGTGGTGCCAGATTTGTTTGATCCGTCTACACTCTGTCCACTTCCTCTCGTGGCCAGGTGGCGGGGTTCAGGGGGCCTGCCTGTGACGGTAGAACCAGCCGAGGGAGCTGAGCTTATGGGAATCCCCACCTCTGAACCCAGGCGCTAGTTGCGTGCTCACCGGCCAGACACTGCCACTTGGCCAGCAAACTGAGGAAGCGGGAGGCTGAGCCCGACTGCCAGGGAGGCGTCCTGGTCCTTCCCCCATTCTCTCCAGGGGCCAAGTGGCTGCCCCTTGAATTTCAGTTATTGGCAGTGCTTTTGGGAGTGTAGGAGCCGAGTGGCTGGGGTGTGTACGAACAAGTAGTATGACCGGGGACATGCAGACAGACCTCTTCGGCAGCTACTGGGTCTGCTTCTTTATGAGGATGTTATGGGGCCACACAGGAACCATGAGCGGAAGTGACACACGCACCCCTGAGGTCGGTGTCACCCCGGGCTCTGCTCTTTTTCCGTTCCCCTTCCTCTGTGGTTGGTCACTTAGATCTGGGAGGCACAACAGCCCTTCCCTGAAGACAAGGGACAAGATTCGTTGGAAGAGGCCCCACGTGCTTCCTGTTCCTCCTCAGCGCTGACTCCGGGCCCCACCGGCGTAGTTAGGTTGGTGGCATACAGTTGGGGAGGAGGAAGATGGCGAGGAGAAGGACTGCCATTCACGTCCTCTGCTCCAGGTGGTCTCCCGAGAGTCAGTGTGGTCCTACGGCAGGAACGTGTTTAAAAAATGACAGCTCTTACCTGGCTGGTGTGGCGCAGTGGACCGAGCACCAGGCAGCGATTGGAAAGGTTGCTGGTTCAATTCCCAGCCAGGTCCCCCGCTGGGGGTATGGGAGAGGCAACCACCATTGATGTGTCTCTCCCTCTCTCTCTTCTCCCCTTCCCCTCTGTCTAAAAATAAAGACATAAAATCTTTAAAATGAAAAAATATATACATGTTCCTGGGTCCCGCCCAGGCTGCAGTACGTTTGGCATGGCGTCTGGGAACCTGCACCTTCTAAACGCTTCACGGGTGATTGTGCCCGACCAGCATGAGCTCTGGGGTCAGTCGGTTGTGCCTGGGGGTCGAATCCTGGCCCTGCCACTTACTGCCTGGGTTTTTGTGGGTCAGTCTGAGCCTCAGTTTACTCATCGGTGGAAGGGCCTAATAACACCTTTTCTGCAAGATGCTGTCTGTAAAATCCCTCAATAGTAGGCTATCGTTGGTGCAAGCAATTCCAGTTTTTGGTATTATAAGTAAATGATATTACCCCGAATTACTCCGAATCTGCCCTTCCGGAAGGCGAGTGATTTTCTTAGAGGTAGAGGACATAGAAAAGCCAGGGAGCTGGCTGGTGGCACAGTGGATAAGGCGCCAGCCTGCGAACGCAAAGGTCGCTGGTTCGATTCCCAGCCAGGGCAACCTAACCAGGTTGCAAGCCGGATCTGTGGCTGGAGGCAGGTGAAAAGCAACCGTACATTGATGTCTGTCTCCCTCTCTCCCTCTCTCCCTTCCCCTCTCCCTGAAAATAATAAATTAAAAAATCTTTAAAAAAAAAAAAAAGAAAGAAAGAAAAGCCAGGGGCAGGGAAGGGGGGCATAGTTTAGAGACAGTCCCCGTTATTTTTGGCTGGTGCTGAAACCATCCCCAGGAAGGTCTGAGTGGCTTAATGTCCCTGAAGTGGTCACGAGCTTGTGCCAGAAGCGCTGGCGTTTCCCACGAGGGGGCTTGTTTAAGAAAGTGCTTCTCGATCCCTTCCTCACACCACTGAGCAAGGAGGGTGACAGTTGCTCTAGAATGTGCCCCTGAGGGTGGAGGCGGCTGAGGCCACCAGCCCCTGCCACTGGGCCGGGTAGGAGGAGAGGGTGCAGGAAAGGCCTCGTGACAGGGTGGCCTCCAGGGTGGGCACCAGTGGCATGCGGTTCCCCAAGGGACAGCTAAGATACAAGGTTGTCCACCAAAGAGGTCTCCTTACTCTGATCAAAGCCCTTTCTTTACACCAACAACGGAGAAATCCAATGAAAAATAAAATGAGTGGTGGTTCGGGGATGCCACTGTTTTCACAAGCTGGGGCCAGGGTCTCTGGCCAGTTTACGTGACCTGCGATTCCAAAATGCGTTAGTGGCTGAACCCTATGACAAGGATCCCATCAGAGCCACCCTGCTCCCTTCTCAGTGGCATGAACTGAAGCCAGGAAGTGGAAGTTGGTAGCCACACCAGGTGGGAGGCCCCGGCAGGACCGAGCAACAGTAGCTTTACCTGCTGCCTTTTGTGAGGGTTAGAGCCATCTTCTTCCTGTGTCTTCCCATCTTCCTTCTGCGTGTGCCTGTTTCCAAATTCCCTCTTTTTATAAGGACGCCTGTCGGATGAGGGCCCTCATGACCTCATTTTAACTTAATCACCTCTGTCAAGACCCTGTGCTAAATACGGTCCCATTCTGGGCGGATGACTTCCCCATGTAAATCTTGGGGGTAAATACAGCTGGGCCCAGAAACCTGTTACCCAACCTTCCATGAAGCACTCTCTTCTTTCAAATCATGTCCCAAGTCCCTCTCCGGCCTTGCACGCCCACGCCTGCAACTAGAGCTCTGTCTTAGGTGTGGTGATGGCTTGTCGCCTCCTCCCCCTTGCAGAGGGGCAGAGTTATGCCCCATTCTCCTTTTACATGCCGGCCGGGGTCTTGCTCATGCTGTACCCCTTTTGGGGGGTGCCTTTATTCCCCCACATACAGATTCTCCACCTCTGGGCCCAACCAGATTCCTTCTTCGCTGGGAAGCTTCCTGATCCGGGTGTTTCTGGTTGCCCCCTCAGACCCCCTGTCCAGCCTTGTCCGCTGCTCCATGGGCTGCGTCTGAGATCAAAGGGCATCCTGGCCTCTGGCTTCCCTTTGGGCTCAGCCGCCGGGAGGAGCTGCAGGAGACGGGACCATGGGAGGAGAGGCTGGGGCATTTGTTCCCCAGCTTCCTCCCCGTGGGGTCTTTGTTGGTTGGCAGTTCCCTTCCATTGAAGGCCCCCATTTCACAGCCTTCTCCCACTTTTCTCTGTTTCTGGGAACCGTCTCAGCCCCTAGCCCATCGGCCAAAGGGAAGAAACAGCTGGTCACTGTGTCTAGGCTGGGGTGCATCACTGTGCCTAGATGGCGTGTCCAGCGCTACCTCACAATCGGTAATCCTGACACCAGACACCCTCCCCGGTTTCTGGGCCACGGGACGTCCGCATTCTCCTGGCTTTTGCGTGTCCGTCCTAAGCCTCCGCTGATGTCTTGATGTTGGAGGCCACCCGTCAATGTTTCCTGATCTCTTTGCACATCATCATGCACGATGGGTCCTGGGCAGAGGGATCAGAACGTGTGTACGGAATGAGTGGACTTGATGGCAGGCTCTTCCTGGAGGTTCCGAAAGATGGAAGTTGCGTTCGGTGGTTTTTGGTCTCTTTGCTGTCCTGATGCCTCCGGGTCCGCTCTTTCCTGAGAAGAGGGATCTCTCCTTCCTTTAACTTCCGTGTCATCATCCCAGGCAGCTGTTGACAGCGCTGGAACTAGGGCTCCTGGGCGCTCCCTCGGCCCCTTTGTCCCTCACATTTAGGCATCCCCTTTATCCACCAGCTCAGGAAGATCCTGTCTCACCTGGAATTTTTCAGCTATCGTCTTTGGCACCGTACCGTCACTTTATTGGAACTTTAAGACAGGCATTCAGCTGAAATACCCTGTAATTAAAGTCTGCAGCCCCGGATTTCTCTCTTAGTCTATAACCTGCTCAGCTGTCTGTGTTAATAATGCCAATGGCAAATTCTTGGAAAGCAGTCACGGTGTTGAGGGCTCCTTCCTGCCTTCGGTGGAGTAATTAGAAAGCCCAGCAGGCACTGTGAGGGACCAAGTGCCATTATCCTGGTCGTATTTCGGGAACAATGGCCCATCCTTCAGACTTTCCTTTTTGCCATGTGTCAGTGAATATTGTCCCATTTTAAAGGAGGACACCTGATCACTGACACTGGGAATAAGTTGTCGTGTTCTTTTTCCCCCCTTCCCTGTAATTTGGCTTTGTTAGAGATGGGTGCGTGTGCTACCAAATGGTGTCAGAGAGTCTTTCTCTGCATTCAGGTGACCTAGAGAAAAAAGCCTGATTCGGCGGATACTGAACATTGTTTAACTTTGCTTCGTGTTCCACGGTGGGAAGGGCATGTGTATTTGTGGGGACAAAGAAAGTAGGTGGGTGCACCTGAAACTAATACAAAATAAGGCGGAATGTAAACTACAATTGGAAAATAAAATTAAAAATAAAAAAGGAGTGGGAAGTGGAACCCCATAGTAGAACCTGCTCTAACCCACTGATCTCCACCGATGGATGTGACTAAGCAAACTACTTGGCAGGAAGTCAGAGATAATGTCACTGATAAAACTGATTTTTTTTGTCCCCCTTGCTGGTGGCTCAGTGGATAGGCGCCAGCCTGCGGCCCCAAAGGTCGCTGGTTCGATTCCCAGTCAGGGCGCATGACCAGTTTGCAAGCCAGGTCTCCAGCCGGGTCCGTGGAGAAGATGGTGGGAGGGGACCGGAGGTGGGGCTACTCTGGGAGGCATGTTAGTACGGCTGCTGCCAGGTGATTAGCTCTTCTGAGTGAAGGTCTTCTTTCTTTTTACTTATTTTTATCATTGTTTTTTTTTTTTTTAATGGTAGGAAAATATACACAATGTAAAATGGGGTATTTTAACCATTTTTAGGTGGACAACTGTATATTCACATTGTGCAACTGCCAACTCCATCCATCTCCAGACGTTCTCATTGAAACCCCCTTAATCAATAACTCCCCATCCCAGCCTCTGGTGACCCCCACTCTACTTTCTGTCTACAAATGTGACTACTCTGAGTACCTCGAACACGTGAAATCATACGGTATTTGCCTTTTTGCGTCTGACTTACTTCATGTAGCATATTGTCTTCCGAGTTCATCTATGTTAGAGCAGGTGTCAGAATAGTCTTCCTTTTTACGAGTGAATAATATTCCATTGTGCGGATGGACCACGTTCATGGGCCATTATTTATTATTTTTTGACCCTCACCTAAGGATATGTATTAATTGATTTTTTAGAAAGAGAGGAAGGTATAGAGAGGGAGAGAGAGAAATATCGATGTGAATGAGAAATGCCAATCTGTTGTCTCCCGTATGTACCCTGACCAGGGGTTGGACCCGCGACCTTTTGATGTATGGGCTGATGCTCCAACCAATGGAGCCACCTGGCCAGGGTGCTGGTCCACCTTTTGTGTTTCTATTCATCTGTTGGTGGACACTTGTCTTGGTTCCATCTTCTTTGCAAATAATGCTGCTATGAACATGGGCTTATACATATATTTTCAAGCCCTTACTTTGAATTCTTTTGGGTACATACCTGGAAATGGAGTTGCTGGATCAGATGGTGGTGGTTCACTTTTTCAGGAATTGCCACACCATTTTCCACAGCAGCAGCACCATTTTAGCTCCCACCAGGGTACAGAAGCACTCCCATTTCTCCACATCCTCACCAACACTTGTTATTCGCTGTTTTTTAAAAAATAGCTATCCTAATGGCTGTTACTTTTCCAACTCATGTTTTGTTTTGTTTTTAAGATTTTATTTATTTTTAGAGAGAGGGGAAGGAAGGGAGGAAGAGAGGGAGAGAAACATCAATGTGTGGTTGCTCTCACGCTCCCAACTGGGGACCTGGCCCCCAACCAAGGCATATGGTCTGACTGGGAATTAAACTGGCGACTCTTTGGTTCTCAGGTCAGTGTTCAATCCACTAAGCCACACCAGCCAGGGCCCAACTCATGTTTTCTTTCTTTTTTTTTTTTCAATGTATGGTTGCCTTTCACCTGCCTCCTGCCACAGACCTGGCTAGAGACCTGTCTTGCAACCTAGTTATGTTGCCCTGGCTGGGAATCAAACCAGCGACCTTTGGGTTCACAGGCCTTATCCACTGTGCCACCAGCCAGGGCTGCAACTCATGTTTTTTTAGACTGAAATATTTAGAAAGTTATAGGCATGATACCCCTAAATTCTTATGTTTGTACCTCTGAAAAAGAACATTTTCTACATAGCCAAAATAACATTATTTTCCCTAAAATTTTATAATTCCTTAATCCCAGCTGATCGATGCTTGGTCATCCTGGTCATGTTCTGATTCCCAAATCATTCTTTACAGCTGCATTGCGCAAGCCAGGATCCAACCCAGGACCACACATCGAATCTGTTCTTAATGCTCGTTTTAATCTAGACCTTTCTTAGGATGATGATTTAGAGAGAAAAATAGAAGGAATGTGCAGAATGCCCGACTTCACGCGTGTGTCTGTTGGCTTCCTTGTGGTGTCATTTCGCTTTTCCCCTCTCTCTTGTAATTTCTGTAAATTAGACAGTAAATATAAAGGCTTGGTTAGATTAAAGTTCAATACCGAAGTGATTAAGGTAGTTGCAGTCTGATTCTTCCCCGTTATTCAGTTATGTTCGTCCATCTTCCCTTCATAGAACAACCTGGAAGGGGATGTGTTGGCGCCCTGCTTCCATCTACCACTCACTGACGGTTTCAACACCGGTTGATCCTACTTTCCCGCATCAATCATTTTATCAGGACACAGAGTCAAGTGTATCATCTCTCCAATGTGAACTCGCGCCGGTTCTGCCCCAGAGCTTTCGCTAGTTCTCCAGGGCTGCCCTTCCAGCTCTGCCGGACAGGGTGACATGGCTGCTTCTTCTCTGCCTTGACACACCAATTTTCACAGTTAGGAGTCTGCAGAGTGGCAGCTTCCCGTGGTGACAGATGAGTTTTGTCAGGTTTTTTTTTTTTTTTTACATTTTGATTGTCATGATAAACTCATGGATTTTCATAGATCCCGGGGGATTTCAAAGGCAAATTGGCCTGCTGGAGATAAGCCATTTTAAAAGAAAAGCAAGAATGGTGGATGAAGGGAGGCCCGTGGCAGCTTTGTGTGTATGAGTGTGTGAGTCTGTGTGTATGCACGTTCCCCAATCCATCGTCCCCGGCACACCCACCTGTGAGCATCCACATTGGTCAGACCTGCACATCTCCCCCCGCCCCCCCGTGAGAGGCGCACATCCTCCGCGAGCCCCTCACTGGCTGGTGGCAGCACCCTGAAGGGCTGATGCAACTCTCTCCTTGGTCTGATTAGTTTCAGCATAGCCTAGGGTTCCGGGCCAGCATTCCCAACCACGGTGGCTTCCAGGGACAGGAACTAAGATCACTCTTAAAGAATGGCTTATGTATATCTGCTTTTTCATTTAGGTAAAATTCACATAAAATAAAAACAACTTTTGAAGTAAAAAGTCAGTGGCATTTAGTACCTTCTTGATGTTGTGCAACCAGCGCTTCTTTCTAAATCCTGAGACAATTTCACCACTCCACAAAGGAACCCTGTACCCACTTGCAGTCACCCCTTACTCCCTGCCCAGCAACCCTGTGCTCTGACCCCTGGCAGCTGCTGATCTACTTTCTGTCTTTATGGATTTACCTATTCCAGACATTTCATATACCAGGGGGGAAAGTAGGTTACCCATTGTTCATATGGCTAAATACATGCAGGTTGTGACTATTTATATTATTAACACATCCTGTGTTTTGCATACTCGCAACTGTAAACCTACTTTGGCCCACTGTTGTATATAGACTCATGTTATATGTGGCCTGTTGTATCTGGCTCCTTGCACTTAGCATAATGTTTTCAGAATTTACACATGTTGTAGGAAGTGTCAGCTCCTCATTCCTTTTTGTGGCTAAATAATATTCCATGGGATGGAAAGACCACATTTTCCTCAGCCGTTCATTGTTGGATGGCGTTTGGGTTGTTTCCACATTTTGGCCACTGTGAACAAAGCTGCTGTCAGTGGTGAACATAATTTTAGCCTTTTTTTTTTTTTTTAAATATATAGTCCTGCCTTATTAGGCTAGCTTTGTTTTTTTTTTTTTTTTTTAAGATTTTAATTTATTATTTTTAGAGAGAGGCAGCGAGGGAGAGAGACATCAATGTATGGTTGCCTTTCACCTGCCTCCAGCTGGGGACCTGGCTGGAGACCTGGCTTGCAACCTCATTATGTGCCCTGGCTGGGAATCGAACCAGTGACCTTTGGGTTTGTAGGCTGGTACCTATCCACTACACCACCAACCAGGGCTTAGTTCTTTCTTTTCTTTTTTCTTTTTAAATTGTATTGATTTATTTTTAGGAGAGTGGAAGGGAGGGAGAAAGAGAGGGAGAGGAACATTAATGTGAGAGAAACATTCATCCTTTGCCTCTTGAATGTGCCCTGACCGGGGACTGAACCCATAGTCCAGGCCTGTGCCCTGACAGGAAACCAAACCAGCGGCCTTCCCTTTGCAGAACGATGCCCAACCCACTGAGCCATACCAGTCAGGTCCATAATTTTAGTTCTTTACTGTCTGTTCTAGCATCCCATTTTGGGTAATCTTTGGATTCGGTCTTTTGAATTTAAAAACATATTTTGGCTATGTAGAAAATATTCTTCTTTTCCAGAGATGCAAACGTAAGTATTTAGGGGTAGAATTGTCATGATGTCTGTAATTTTCTAAACAATACTTCAGCATAAAAAAAGAATGCGTTGAAAAGAAATAACACCCATTAGGATGGCTATTTTTAAAAAAACAGAACATTTTCTTTCTATCTTATTTCTCCAGGATCTTGAAGGATGTAGGGATAAACGTGATGGGTGCTCTGGTGCCAGGGGACGGAGGGTGGGTGGGTGGGTGGAGATTTTGGCCTTGCTATGAGGAATGTTTGTAAATTTAAAAGATCTTAATTGTAGGCTGGAATTATGCTGGTATCTTAAGCGTTTTTAGTTCCTTTAACTTTCTGGAGCTGGTTAGGAGGGCGGTTCATTAAATAAACTGTTTTGTCCTAATGGTCTGACCCCTCGGCCTGAGCCTGGTTTTTTGTGGGGAAATAAACAGAGAAGGGAAATACCTTTCTACGGTCAGCAAATGAATTGGAAATGGGGTAGATGGTGGAAAAACGTTTCTCAGATCAGTGCCATTCACCTGTTAAACTAGTTAATTTTTTTTTTTTTTAAACCCTATGCACAGTCACAATCTTCCAGTGAAGGTGAATATTAATTGGTTGATTTTGGGAATGTAGGGAGACATTCTTAGGAGAGGAACCCCATTTAGCAGAAAGCTCTGTCTATTTAAAGAGCCTATATGACAAATACCTTTGGTTTTGGTGTTTTTTTGTTTTGTTTTGTTTTTTCTGTTTTGTTTTGTTTTTCATTATTTTTAGAGAGAAGGGCAGGGAGAGAGGAAGAAAGGGAGAGAAACATCAATGTATGGTTTCCTTTCACCTGCCTCCAGCTACGGACCTGGCTAGAGACCTGGCTTGCAACCTGGTTATGTATGTCATGGCTGGGAATCAAACCAGCGACCTTTGGTTTTGTAGGCTGGTGCCACCAGCCAGGGCTAAATATCCTTGGTTTTTAAATGCTTGTGGAATGGCTCTCTAGGGGAGAAATTAAAAGTAACTAAATAACATTAGTAATTTCCTTAACAGAATCACTGCATCTGTTTGTCACTAAGGCAATCTCTGAACCCTGGTTTCCTCCAGGCAGACCTGGAATTGGGCCTAAGTTGCTATGGGACACTATGCAAAAATTCTATTTACATTGTATTCGAAAAACAACTCTCCAAAAGACTTCTTCTGCCGTGAAGGGGGGAAATGTGTTGAAGGTGGGGCTGAGGGAGAGACAAATGGGGAAATAAATTAAACAATACACTTTTTTAAAAAAAATTGTGAAATAATAGTAAAATAACCGAGGCATGCATTTTCTTGCTTGCTACACGTAAATTACTGGTTGCATGAAGAAGCAACTTCTTGTACACCTGCTTTGTCATTTCTGTACCCTCCTTAGGGGCACACGTTGACTAAGGTGTCCCTTAGTTCAGGAGAGTGTGTCAGATGGTTACTGGTCTGGAAACAGAATCCATTCGCGTTTCCTGCCCTGATCCTCTAGTAAGTAATGCTTCCAAGCTGTAGTCATGCCATTTGTGAGATGGGCACAAGGAAAGGGGCCATATGCAGGACACACCCTCGCCCTAAGGGAGCCCAGAGTCCAGGGGGCCCTTGTCCAGTCCATCTGCCCTTTTTATTTCTTGTTCCTGGAAGTGGCAGTGGAGCGGACAGGTTCCCTGCTGCCTTTTACCTTAGCTCCCTGCCTGTCTCCTCCCTGAGTCAGCCTGCAGCGCCCTTAAGTGGCTAAGTCTGGGCAAAATCTCTCAGCGGAAAGGGGTCATGATCTGATAGGCTGACCAGGAAATGAGATGACATTCAGAAAGAAAGCCGGGGAGTGGGTGACCTGACCCAGGCGGACTTGGCATCCATCCGTTTTTATTTCCTCACCACTTGGTGAAATTTCTGGATTCTCCCGGCTTGTTGCGAGGCATTCACCAACTGCCCAAGTGGCATCCCTTTGGAGAGCACTTTCTAAGAACGTAAGCCTGGGCTAAGTAGAGCCACAAGAGCGTTCAGTTCTCAGGGTCCCTGAAAGAGGAGATCCAGAAGGGGAAAAAATGAGCTTGAGGCACGATGTAAACCCTGAATCTTAAAGTGGCAATTCTACTGGGCAGGGGCTGGCGTAATGTATTTATACATACAGTGCAGGACTCTATTCATACACAATGAATGTTGGGTAATTGTGTGCACCATTTAGCTAAAGGAAACAGTAGAGGGAATAGAGGATTAAGAAGCTCTTCTGTAAATGTCAAAAGAGGAATTTTTAGAGGTGTTAGGATCGCGTAGCTGGGCTGGAGCATCTGAAGCGCTGAGAGAGAAATGACCACGTTAGTCCTGGTTGATTTGTTGTTATTGGGGTTTCTCTGTACACTTATATTTTTGGCCAATTACAATAACTGGAAAGCATGATTAGCATTTTATCAGTTCTCTCCCCTTTCTTTAAGGGGTTTCCCACTGGGTAGAGTGCCCCCTAAGGCAGCTTCAGTCCAGACAAGGTATTTTTTTAAAAGACCTTTGAGGGTCGAGGGAGGTGTGTGTGGGTGGGGGGGGAGGGGCGGTATTTGTTTGCTTGTTTTTGTTGTTCACCTTGAGTGGTTTGTGAAAAGTGTAAGATACTCAGAACAGACATGTTTCAGTAAGTAGCAAGTCTGCTGGGATTTTTTTCCCCACAGTGCCAGTGGGTGTATACATTTCAGACAAACTTTAAAATCCACAGGGCAAAACTGACATCCCTGTTTACTCACTCCTGCTGACTCCCTGCTGGAAGCCTCCTGAATTTTATTTACAAGTTCTCTGCCACACAGTCTGCCTTCCTTAAAAGACCAGGCTATGACCTGCCTGTGGGTCCCTTCTGTTTTCACAGTAGATTTTGGGGCCAGTGGCCTGAATGTGAGTAACAGTTGGGTGACATTGCAGAGTGGATCACCAGATTTCACAGCTGTTGGGCTTTTTTTGGGAAAGCCTCTGCGATCTCTTAACAGAAGATCACCCATTCCTCTGTTGGGTAAACCTTTTCATTTTACAAATGAAGACGGAGCAGGTCCAGGTATGCACGTTTAGTGCCATCTTGGGCGTTCCCAGCCGCTGGACTAAGTCCTGCTCCTCTGCTTGAGTTGAGCTATGGTTTTGATACTGGCAACAGCATTGTCCTCTATAGCCAGTGGTCGGAGTTTTCTCCTTCAGAGTAAGTGAGGGCCACTGGGGTAAGTGCCCCAATAGACTTAAAAAAAAAAAAAAAATCTCAATGTGGATTTACAGTAACAGTTTTGTGCATGAGTGGGCTGCTTTCGGAGTAAGCCTTGGGAATCTTTAGTTTAAGGACCTAGAAACCCGCATCTTCTGGGCCGGCCCTGGGAAGTTACCAGCCTCCTAGAACTGGGGGTGTCTACCTGGGACAGAGTGCCTTCAGGGCTTCTCGCTCTGAATGCCCATCTGCACAGCCCTGCGTTCTAGGCTAATTCCCTCTCGCCCTGGAAAGGCAAACCTGAGGGCAGCGAGGGCAGCATCAGGGGACCGGCCAAACCCAAGTGCCCCCACGGGGGAGAAATGGGCCCCAGACCGTATCCAGGCCAACGGGCCTGCGAGCTGTGGGCCCGGGATCCTCAGGCTCGCGCGCATCAGGTCCGGGTCCCAGAGCTTGTGCAAACCCAGGAGCCCGTGGCCGGCGTCTCGTGCAGGGTTGCACCCTGTGGCCCGTGCGCCCCGGGGCTCCCAGGAGACGTCCCGCAGGACCACACAAAAGACCCCACCCCAGGTCGGGCGTGCATTTCCTGTTAGATTGGCGGCGGCGTGCAGCCAGCCACCCATGTGTGTCCCGCGGCGCGCGGGCCGGGCGGGGCACAGGCACGCCCCCACGCAGTCCCAGTCCCCGCGCGCCCGCCGCGAGGGGCCGCCCTCTGCGGGCCCGCCCCCGTGTCACCGCAGGCCGGGCTCCCTTTGTGTGCGGCCCGAGAGCCGCGGCCGCGCCATTGGCCCGCCGGCCCGGGGGGCCAGCCCCTTCCTGGCTCGCCTCATGCATATGCATGAGCGCCCCGTCCCTCCCTCCCCGGCCCCTCCCCGCCCCCTCCCGCGCGGGCGTGCGAGGCGCGCGGCGCGGCTCGGCTCCCTCCTCGCGGCAGCCGGAGCCCGAGCCCGAGCCCGAGCCCGGGCGAGCCGAGCCTGCTCCGGGCGGCGGCGGCGGCGGCGGCGGCGCTCCAGCCATGTCAGCGCGCGCGAGCCTGGGCCCACCATGAGCCATGGCCATGTCCGTGAGCGCCGAGGACGACGACTATGACTCGGAGCCCGACCAGGTCGGGGGCCCGGGGTGGGGCTGAGGGAGGGACCCGCCACCCGACCTCCCGACCGACCGGCTGGCGCGCCCGGGGCGGCCGCGACGCCACCCTGCCGCGACGAGGAGAAAGTTTTGCAGCCGCCGGTGGTGCTGCCGCCAGGGCCGGGCCCGAGCGGGGCGCGCAGGAGCGCGGCAGGCCGGCGGGCGCCCGGGGCCCGGCGGCGGCCCGGGCAGGGGGCGTGTGCGAGCGGGTGCGCCGGGGTGGCAGCGGCGCCTCGGGGACAATGTGGGCCTCGCCGTCGGGCGGGCCCTGCGGGGCGGCTGCCGGGCCGGCGGGCAAGTTGCGGGCTCCGGCGCGCGTTCGGCCCGGGCGCGCCTCGCCCTCCGCTCGCGCCCTCGCCCGCGGCCCACGCGCGTGCGGCCGCCCCGGGCGCACCCGGACCCGCGGGCGCCGGCGCCTCCCTGCTTTCCGCTTGCAAAGTTGCACCCGGACGGTCGGCCTTCGGGCTGGAGGACGCCGCGGCCCGGAGGGTGCGCGGCCCGGGGCCGTGGGCCCGACGGCCCGAGCTTTTGTCTGGGCGCCGCGCGCCCGCCGCCCGCCGCGGGCAGACGGGGACAGGAAGGGGTGCGAGCCGCGGTCGGCGCGGGGAATCCGGAACCGGCGAGTGCGCTCCGCCGCGGAGGAAGCGTGACCCCAGATGGCAGTGTCGGCCTCGGCTGCGTTCCGGGGAAAGCAGGCGCTCCGGGGAGCGGGGGCAGAAACCGGCGTGTAAAACAAAGCCCTGGGTGTGTGTTCGGGGAGAAGGGGCTCCGGGAAGGGCTCGCGGTCGGAAGCGGGGAAAGTGGAGGTTCTGGCAGGTACCCTCGGTAGAGGGCTCGGAGCGGCGCGGGCGAGGCGGACCCGGGCAGGGAGCCAGCCCGGGACGCGGGGCCGCCGCGCGGGTCGGCGGGGCAAGCGCGGCGCCGGCTCGCGGTCCTGGTGGGGTCGGGGCGTCGGGCGATGGGCCCCGTTACTTCCCTCCCTCTGGGCGGGATGGAGGAAGTGCTGTCTGCGGTGTGCTTACATCGCGTCCCACATCGTGACGTGGGTTTGTTGAACACATGAAGTGAAGTTGCCTTGTTTTCTCAGTTTTGCTGGACATTTTTCAGGCGCTTGGACCTCCCGGGACGTTCCTGAATGTCGCCCGCCTAACGGATGGCGCTGACCCAGAGAGACAGCCCCGAGGGGCGCGGGCTGCGCCCCTGCACCTGCGGCACCGCGGCGGCTCTCGCCCCCGCTGCCTGGTTGGCCCCTCGGCGCTCGGTCCGACAGTCCGTTTAGTTTGGGGTCCACCGACTCCCGGCCCTCGGTTTACCGTGTCTGTGTCATCCGATCGTTCGTTCCCACGGCGCTTCCATTCAGGGCTTCTGCGCTTTGGTGTTCCAGAATTGAGGTTCCTGTTACCTGTTCTGCTTTTTTTTTTTTTTTTTTTTTTTTTCTGATTTGGCCACATCCTAGATATAATTCAACACTGCGTGAGATAAGACTTAGGATGTTTCTGGGCTTAAACACGTTTTCAGGGCCTGCCACTCCTGAGAGAGTCCATCAAGAGAGGAAGGACCTGTACACCTGGAGGCCAGATTTTGTTTGCCTCCTCCTCCTCTTCCTCCTCCTCCTCCTCCAGCAGCCAGCCCAGTGTGTCCCTTGGAGTGGCCAGCGGCAGGAAATCGCAGAGGTCACTGTCCACTTGACGATTTCTTCCACTCAGCTGCGTTGGGGGAAGACGGCCTGTGGGCCAGGCCAGGGGGCAGCGGGTTTTTCTGTCATCCCACCGAGAAGGTGGTGGTCCGGCTAAGGCAGTCAGCAGTAGGGTCGCTGCAGGCCGTGTGGTTCACCACAACTGCCCCTCACCGTTTCTTCAGTCCGGGATTTCTTGGGCCTGAGTAGAAGCGTGTTTTCCTTCAAGCACCTCCAAGGCAGCTGTGTCCAGACGACAGCCAGAGTCCCCAGTTCACAGGCTCTAGACCCCCCCACCTCCTTTCAATGAGTCTTCTTCTCGGAGGGTTCAGGAGGTCTGACTGCTGCCTCTCCCCGACCCTGCCGGAGGTGTGGGAGTCCTGAGGGCAGGTGTACATGCCACCTGTTGCGAGAAAGGACACAGTGGAGGCCCAGCTGCCCTGTGCACCCCTGCATCTGTGCCTAGCCCCTCACACCTGCCGACCATCAGAATTTCGCCTGCTGGCCTGGGAAAGTCTGCACGTTTCTCAGCCTACCTGGGGCTGGTGTCTAGTGCTGTCGCCGTCGGTTTCCATGGGCCTGTTCTGCTGGGCTGGGCGGGCCTGGCTGCCCCATGCCTTCCCACGGCAGCCTGGGTTTCCCTGCTCCCAATGATGGACGGGCAGGAGCAGGGGTGATGGTGGGTGGGAGGAGACCCCTGCCTTGCTCTGTGCACTGCTCACTTCTGGCTGGGTCTTCCCCCATTGACTTCACTTGCTTTCCCAGTGCAGAATGTGTCTGAAAATTCTTCAGCTCTGCTTTTCACTGTGAGGAGAAGCCTCTTAAAGAAGGGCCTGTCAGCGAGAAGAATTCTTCC
Organism: Noctilio leporinus; assembly: GCA_004026585.1. Lineage (NCBI taxonomy): Eukaryota > Metazoa > Chordata > Mammalia > Chiroptera > Noctilionidae > Noctilio > Noctilio leporinus. The sequence goes on from PVIW01000105.1 coordinate 432,289, forward strand.
AGCTTCTTCCCCCATCCCCGGAACCCCTGAAGTTAAAATAGTTGTATTCTTTTTTTTAAAAAAATAAAAGTGAACGTTGCTTGTTTAACAAAAAAATAGGAAATCATGCAGAAAAGATAATTTCAGAAATTTATGGCCTAATCACTGTGTTATTCATTATGACTTTTTCAATAGTGACATTTTAAGACAAGGAGTCCTTGGATCTTCCAGAAATGATATGCACAAGTTTTGAGGCTTTGTTCTGTGTGTATTTTCCCCGGGGGAAATAAGACCTTACCTTTCTTCAAACTCTAGAAACCCATCACCTAGGTTCTACTACCCCTTGTGGGTTCTTTTTTCTCTCTTGCCCCTAACCCTCAGCATGTAAACATACTGAAGCCTTCCTGGGGTCCACAGGTGTATGTTGAGGGGGTCCGTGGTGCTTCTGAAATCCAGCTTTTCCTGGGATACCCATTATGCTCGAAGGCTTGGGAGCAGATAGTCTGTTGACATAAATCTGTTATGCATTAGAATGCAACATTAGCATGACTGAGGAATTCCACTTCTCAGGGGCCCCTGTGGCTACCCCTTGTGGGGCTAAGGGTCCCGATGCTGCTGCTACTAGGGGTAGTTTGGTAGGAAACTGTCTTAATTGTAACATCCACCCAGGTTTTACTCTTTCTCACTGACTCTCCTTGACAGGTGAAACTCTAGCCAGCTCTTCTTAAAATGTTTCCTGGCTCTCGCTGCCACACCCCTGCTGTTCTCTCCGACCAGTCCTCAGCAGGTTGCTCTGTGTTACCCAGCCCTTGGATGTTTCTAGTCTTGAAGCCACCGTCCAGGACCCTCTTCTCCCTCCACCTGGACAACATCATGGACTTAACTAGGTTGAGACTGTGTGATGCTGATTCCCAGGTGTGTGCCGGCGCCTGCCTGCTGGCCACCTTCTTTGGATATCCCATGGCCTCTCACATTCCGCCCAGGAACCACTGTTCTGTCTTCTCCAGAGCTGCTTGGTTCTCCTGTTGCTCGAGCCAGAAACCTCCAGGTTTTTCAGACCTTCCTGCTTTGGTGCCCATGTTCACTCAGCCTCCCAGGTCTTCTGAACTATTTCCTGAGTTGTCTGCTCCTCTCCTCCCATCCATGGATGGCTCTCATCCCTGCCTTCATAGTTGTCAGCTGGGCTACTGCAGTGTCCTCACCCATACCCCTGCCTTTCTGCTTGCCCACCACCCCAAAAATATTCCTTATGTTGCAGAATTTGACTGTGTTGCTCCTGCGTATTTAAGTCTTTCACCCTTACCGGGGGCCACCAATTCTGTCCTGTGGCACACGGGGCGCTGCAGGGTTGGGCTGCTACCTCGGGGCTGGTTTCCAGCAGTCATATCAACTTGCCCCTGGAACACATCCTGCTTCACATCTCTATCTTGCTCTTCCTTCTGCCTAGAAGATCCATTCCATAACCCCACCCTGCCCGGGCCTGCAGAGCCCAGCTTCCCTGCTCGCCCTCTAAGACTCTCGCAGGAGGCAGTCATCACCTCCTGTGTCTGTGACACCTTCTTTAACCCCCCTCCCCAGTGAGAGGAGGCATTTCTGTGACGTCAGTGCACCAGGGCCCAGCTGCACCCTGGGTTCATATCTCGGCTTCTCATTTGTCAGCACTGTGACATGGGCTAGACTGCTTAATTGTGCTGTGCCTCAGTTTCCTCATTTCTAAATGGAAACAATGATTCCCACCTCATTGGTAATTGATACAAACATTGAAAAGAGTAATTGCTTAATAAAAGAGGGCTTTTCATAATCTCATCGTGGTTGCAGGGCAGTGTGGTCGCAGTCTCCCTCTAGGCGCAGCACCTTGGAGGGTCGGGAATAGCTCCTGCTCACCTGCTAGTGCGGCACCTGCCCTGACTCTGGTGCTCAATTCACAGCCGGAAAACAAGGGAGTGGAGGCTGAATGTGGGAGTGAGAGGGTTAATAAATGAGTCTCATGTGTATGTCACTTACTGTGACCAGTGATGGTGAACACCTTTTCATGTGTTTTTTGCCCAGCTAACTGGGCTAACGAAATATCTAAATCCTTTGCCCATTTGAAAAATCTGGAATTTTGTTGTTACTGAGTTGTTACAGGTCTTTATATATTCTGGATACTAGCTTCTTATCAGATATGTGATTTGCAAACATTTTCTGTCATTCTATGGCCTTTTTCATTGGCTGGTGCCCTTTTAAGCACAAGGTTTTCATTTTGAAGTCCAGCCTGCCTTTTTCCTGCTGTTGCCTGTGCTTTGGGTCTCATACAGAAAACCTCCTCCAAGGCCATGAAGATTGACCGTGAGGCCTTCTTTGGAAAGTTTTTATAGTTTTAGTTCTTACATTTAGGCTTTCAGTTCATTTTTTAGTTAATTTTTGTATATAGTGTTGAGCTAGGGGGACCAACTTTATTCTTTTGCTTGTGGATATCCACTGGTTGGAAAGACTGCTCTTTCCCCCCTGAGTTGCCTTGACACCATTGTCAAAATTGGTTGGTCATCAGTGTTGTGATGTTTCATTCGAGACTCACAATTCAGTTCTATTGGTCTGCATGTCTGTTCCAATGCCTGTACCACAGTTTTGTTTTCTGTAGCTTTGTAGTAAGTTTATTTTTTTCCTCCTCCCTCCCCTCTCCATCCCCTCTCTGTAGTAAGTTTTGAAGTTAGGAAGTGTGAGTGCTCTAATTTTGTTCTTCATTTCCAAGATTGTGTCAGCTGTTCCAGATTCCTTGCATTTCCATGTGAATTTTAGGGTCAGTTTGTCAATTTCTGCAGAAAAGATGGACTCTATAGAACAGGGGGTGTATTGCCACCTTTACAATATTGTCTTTCGATCTATGAACACGGGATGCCTTTTCATTAATTTGAGTTAACCCAATTGTAACCCCGGTATTTTAGAGATGGGGAACAGACAGGATCTGATAGGAGGCACTTGGTTAACATTTGTGGAGTAAATGAGGGGAAGAACTGCCTTACTAGTATGCCTTACTAGGACGATGCTTATGAATTGCTGATGGGAAAAACGATGTTGGAATACTAAGATTTGTGTGTGTAGCCCTGTAGACCAGATTTTTTAACCCGATGAAGCTGAGGGTATGGATCCAGGATTGATAAGATCAACAAGTGGCCTTGGGATGGGGAGGCTGGTTTGCACGTGAAAGTGAGTGTATGCCATCATTGCCTTTGTTTGTTTGTTTGTTTATTTAAGTTCTCAGTCAGTGGATCTCTTCATTGCCTTCAGCTGTCTGTTTATTTTAATCATCATTCGAGGATATACCTATTGATCTTAGAAGAGGGAAGGGGAAGGAAGAGAGAGAAAGAGGGAGATAGGGGGTGTAAGAGAAACATCCGTCTCCTGTTGTCATCATTGCTTTTTGCTGGGAGACTCTGTCATGCCAAAATTCAGAGAGCTGTCCAGGGTTCCTTGAGCAAATAGAGGCAAGTGTGGAGAGTGGAATGTGAAACTTTACATGTCACCAGGAGAGATGAGCTCAGAAGCTTCAGGCCAGAATGAAAGGCTTGATCCTTTCCTTGAGAGAGGCCTTCTGGTACCTTTTCCTTCCGGTTGGTTTTCTCAGTGGCCTGGATGAGGATTCTGCATTTCAGGTGTTGCTCAGTTTGTTTGTTTGAAGAATTTATTTATTTTTAAATGGTAAGACTGCTCATACCTGCATAAGCACATCTTACAAGGTTTCTTAGATTAAAAAATATTTTTTAATAGGTTTTATTTATTTACTTTTAGAGAGGGGAAAGAGAGGGAGACAAAGAGGAAGAGAATCATGGACCTGTGAGAGCAATACTGGTTGATTGTCCTGCCAGACCCCAGCCGGGACCTGTGCCCTGACTGGCAATGGAACTGGCCACCTCTGGGTGTGCGGCGAGCCGCCCAGCCCCCTGAGCCACCTCAGTCAGGGCTCAGGTGTTGCTCAGGTGACTCCAACAAGCCAGCTGGTGCCCACTTCCTACCAGGGCTGGCCTGAGAACCTGCAGGCAGCTACTGCTTTTCCAGCTTCATCCAGCAGCCAGCTTAGAGGGGGCCGGAGTCCAAGTCCTTCGGAATGGGGGCTCCTTACACCTCTCCTTTCTGTCATTTGCTCTGTCGTTTTCCAGAATGTCTCAACTGCCGCAGAAATCCAGGCGGGCTTGTTTTTCCCACAGATTAGAAAAGTGCTTCTTCTGATAGGAATGTGGGTGGGAAAGCCCAGGAAGGCACACATAAGCTTTGTGACTCTGGCTGGATAAGCCTGCACTTTTTTGTAGTTTTGTTTTGTTTTTGTTTTTAAACTTCGGAGAGATGCTTTCCTCCTGGCCAGCAAGGCCAGGGGCCCAGTGCAGCAGCTGTTTATACCTGCCATTCCTGAGTGGGAGAACGGAGCCCTGTTTGAGGGCCTGGGATTTTTTTTTTTTTTTTTCTTTTCAGTTCTGCACTAAAGCTAGTCCTTCCCTGAGAGCCCGTCGCCTCTGGTTTGCCCCCGGAGGTTGGCTCGTGTGCTGCCCCCTCTGTATCTCAGCTGAGACTGCGGCCCCGCGGTCGCTCCTGCTGTGATAACTGGAAGAGCCAGTTGTTCATGGGAGATACACCCTGCATCAGAGTGTCTTCCTGCGGTGAAAAGAGGGAGACACCTTCCTGTTTCCGTTTCTCAGCACCTTCCGTTGCGCCGTCAGTACCAAGGGCGTCCAGCGCTAGCGGGGCGGGGGCGGGGGCGGGGGCGGGGGGTGGCTCTTGGCCGGCTTCGCATGCACCTGCGCTGTGGCCTGTAGTGTTTAGGGCATGGCTGGCTCCGTGGCCGTGGGCAGGTCACTCAACCTCCACCTATAGGTTCCTTCTCTGTAGAACAGCACCTTATTGGATTATTGCTGGGAAAATTAGGCAACAGTCTATGGGAAACACGAGCGCAGTCGGCAAATAGCTGCCTTCTCCGTGGTCACCGTCCTTGTCATTGCTTAGTTTTCGGGTCCATGGTCCCTTACGTGCCATTCTCAGCAAGACCTGAAACGAATTATGTGCGCAATGTGGAGACCCAGGTGGGTGTTACCGCTGCCGCGGAGGCGTCCAGGCGGGCGCCGCAGGCTCTGTCTGGTTGGGTATTGTGCAAGGGTTGCTGCGCCAGGAGGCCTTCGAGACCCTTCTGGGCTGGAGGGACCAGTGACTGGTGCTGGGGCAGCCCCTCCTCTCCTGGGCAGCTGGTTGGTGTGTAAGCGGGCGACTGGCTGCCCAGAAGGTGGGTGGGCGGGACTGAGCCCCGCGTGACTTTGTGGGAGGTGAGGACAGAGGGACCAGTGGTGCGCGTGCCCCTTACCGCTGTGCAGCACAGAGAAGCTGAGCAGGTTTGCGATCCCAGCGCTCCGGTCCCAGCGCTCCCGTCCCAGCGCTCCGATCCCAGCGCTCAGGTCCCAGCTCTCTGGTCCTAGAGCTCCGATCCCAGCGCTCCGGTCCCAGCGCTCCGATCCCAGCTCTCTGGTCCTAGCGCTCCGATCCCAGTGCTACGATCCCAGAGCTCCGATCCCAATGCTCGGAGCGGCCGCGCCTTGCGGAGTGGATACTGCGCTCAGAGGCCTCCCGTCTCCCCTAATGCTGCGGGCTGCTGGGGAAGGGGTCGGAGGGATGGATCCACGCGAGTGTGACCACCCAGAGGTGCGTGTGGGTGAGGCATGTGAGATACTCAGCTCTCCGCAGGGTCCATTACACGGAAGAAGACAGTTGGTGACAGAGGTTTTTTATCTGCAGAGCAGGGTGGACTGTTTGCTTTTGACGCGGTGGGTAGGGTTCTGGGCGCCGGGCGTTGTCCGTGGGTGTTGGGGGTGGGGTATGGGGGGTGGCGGCCATCGCTGTGGCAGTGCCTCTGGGCCCGGAGCTAACAAGAAGATGGGATTTTGTTTAGGGGTCCAAGTGTGACAACTAATGAAAACGGAAAGGCTGGGATCAGACCCAAGCTTATTGCGTTGGCTGAGACGGGCTTTGAGCATTACGTGCCACTTAGATTGGATAGTTTTGGGTTGAGTCACAGTCTCCCTGACCGAGGGGTGAACCATCTTCCAGCAAACTCGTGCCACGTGGAAAGGGGCTTCAAAGGAGACACACCATCCTGGTGCTTCCGTGTCTGGTCCTAGGTAGACAGGGGCCTCCCAGCCAGCGCCCTCCAGGGGCTGAGCAGGGGCTGTACCTCCCCAGTCCCCGATTTCAGGACGCTCTGGGGCTGGAGGCCAGGACCCCAGACCTGGACGTGCAGCTGGCTCGTTCAGCCGGTGGGTAGTTAACCTGTTTCCTCCCGGGGTAGGAAGGATTTGGAGCCCATTTGGAGACGGTCTCAGAAATCAAGGTTCTTTAGGGTTACTGCCTCATTTTCCTGGGGTTTGTTTGGTTTATTGATCACGTTCTGTGTGCCCATCGTCTTGTGGGGGGACATTGGTGACAAGGCATCCTAGATAACTGCCTTACCGAGCTCCTTGTCTCAAAGGGAAGACCTATGGAAGAACAGTTATGATAAGTCTGCAATGGGGACCTATAGGGGGCGCGCCAAGCCCAGTTCAGGGGGGCGGGGTGGGGGGCAGGTGGGAGAAAGCAGTGTGTGGCCCGGGGCCTGGCAGGGGTCGTGTGTGCTAGCCAAGTGGAGCAGGGGACCATGTCCCTGGCACAAGGGAGCAGTGGCTGACCGTGTGGCCCTGTGTGGCCTTTGCTGGGAAGCATAAGTTGCAGGGCCCAGCCAGGGAGGGTCTTGAGCCCGGGCCTGGGCCTGGGCAGGTGGGGTTCCCTCTGGAATGGGCTCCTGGGGCTGCCATAGGAAGCAACAGAAACTTAACTCTCCCAGGTCTGGAGACCGGAAGTTCAAGATAAAGTCGCTGATAGGCCGTACTTGCCCTGAGGCTCTAAGGAGGGAGGCTCCTTCCGGGCCTCCTGCAGATTCTGGCAATAACTGGCATATTTTGGCATGTAGAGGCATCACTCCCGTCACGTGGCCCTCTTCTCCCTGTGTCTTCGCACTGGGTCTCTTTGCACCTGTGTCCAAATTTACCCCCTTCCTGGGGACGCATCTGTTGGGTTAGGACCCACCCTCATGACTTGGCTTTAATTTGATTACTTCTATAAAGACCCTGTTTGTGGTTCCGGTCCCGGCCCGCAGGTCTGGGGTTAGCCTGTGTTCCGGACCCGTGCACGTCCGGCGGTACGCCGTCTGCCGAGGCCTGGCCCTCCCGGCAGCCCCGCATTTCACAGCCCCGTGTGTTCTCCTGCAGAACCGGGCCATAGGGCGGCCCAAGGTGAAGCTGGGTCCCGCCTCCGCTGTGAAGTTGGCCGCCAACCGGACCACGGCGGGAGCTCGCCGGCGCCGGACGCGATGCCGCAAGTGCGAGGCCTGCCTGCGGACCGAGTGCGGGGAGTGCCACTTCTGCAAGGACATGAAGAAGTTCGGCGGCCCCGGGCGGATGAAGCAGAGCTGCATCATGCGGCAGTGCATCGCGGTGAGTGGGCCCTGCCTGCGGACCGCCGCCCGCTGTCGCTGCGCCGGCGTGCGGAGAACGTTCCGCCTTAGAGACGCCTGCGACACGCCCTCTCTGGGAAGAAGGGGCCCGGCCGAGCGCTGTTGTCCAATTCCGCGCGGCAGGACTTCCTGCCGTGTGCGGGCTCCTTTTCGTCATAGTCTGATGGTCTTACAACTCCTTCCTGCCCTGGCGACTGCGTGCTTTGAAGTCTGCCATTAAGCACGTTAGCGCAGCCTATCCTGTCTGTGACCCGGTAGCCCGCATTTACGATCCAGTTCATGTAGGCCCTCCCTTCCTTCCTGTCCCACCTTCAAAGTCAGGGGTCTGGGTGGAAGGTCAGTGCCCCTCCCGAAGGGGCTGCCCTGGGTAAGAAGGACTGATTTATGGTGCTCGGCAGCTGGGCCGCCGCGGAGCCTGGCGGGCCCCTGCATGCCGCCTGCTTCGCGACGCCTGGGGCCTGCCCCTCAATGACAGGGCAGCGGACACCCGACAACCCGGCCTGTCCTGCAGCCTGACCGAGCCCCCCTGCACACACCATACGCTGCTCTTCCTGGGGTGCTGCTTTCAGCACCCCAGGGTGCTCCCTGTGGGGGGTAGTGATCTCTGTGCTCCCAGGAGAAAGCAGGAAGGGGTGGGGCAGGGGGTGGTGCACACCCCTGTATGCGCGGCGCACCACAGTCGTGGTCCTTGGTGGGAGAGGCAGGGGGCGCAGGTGGACAGTCCTAGGCTGTGGGCGAGCTGCTCCACAAGCCCCGCCTGGCCTCTTGAGCTGCTCTGGTTCCCTCCGACTGCTGTGCCCCTCCGAGCCCAGGGGCACCTTCCCCTCTTCCCTGCACACGCGCACTCACTCACTGTATTTTTGTGGGCGTTTTTTTTTTAATTTTTATCCTGGTCAAAAATACATAACAAGCCCTGGCTGGTAGCACAGTGGATAAGGTGCCGGCCTGCGAACTCCAAAGGTCGCTGGTTCGATTCCCCAGCCAGGGCACATAACCAGGTTGCAAGCCAGGTCTCCAGCCAGGTCCTTGACTGGAGGCAGGTGAAAGGCAACCGTACAGTGATATGTCTGTCTCTCTCTTACTGCCTCTATCCCTTCCCCTCTCTCTAGAAATAATAAATAAATAAAATCTTTAAAAACAAAACAAAACATAACAATAAATACAAAAAATAAATTCTAAAAAAAAATAATAATAATACATAACACAGGCTGGTGGCTCTGGATAAGGTGCCAGCCTGCAAACCCAAAGGTCACTGGTTCCATTCCCAGCCAGGGCACGTGACCAGGTTGCAAGCCAGGTCTCCAGCCAGATGCATAGCTGGAGGCAGATGAAAGGCAACCATACATTAATGCTTCTCTCCCTCTCTGCCTCTTTTCCTTCCTCTCTCTCTCTGGAAATAATAAATAAAATATTTTTTAAAAATAACAAAAAATGTTTCATTTTAACCCTTTTTTTCTCTTTGTTTTTGCTTTTTGGCAAAATATATTTTTGTGCTATATTTGATACAGATGTATCAAAGTTTCTTTGCACAAGAAACATTTTATTCATAATGAAAGTTGATATGGTCCAATAAATTGTCACGATATATTTTCACTTTTTAAAAAAATGTATTAATTGTACTTACTTTCTAAACAAACAAGCAAAAAGCCCCTCAGTCCACACAACCAAGTAAACACATCAGTTTCAGTGCACAAATAAAACTTTTTTTTTTTCTCCTGGAACAGGTGTTTTTTGTTGTTGTTTATCAATTATTATTTTACCTCTTTTTCATCACAAGAGGGTTTAGGGGGGAATTTTTTATCTTTACGTTAAGTATTTACATTCGTTTCAGGTGTACAGCTTGGTGGTTAGCCAGTCATGCACTTAAAGTGTTCCCCCTGATGATTGAAACATTACACTATTATTGACTCCCTCCTGGCCTACAGTTCACATCCCCGTCATTTTAAGCATTTTTTAAGAGTACAGTACCTTCATATCACCTGTATGCCCATTGTTGTGAAAGCCGATCTCCTGGACTTTTCCATCTTGCCTAGTGGAAACTCTCCATCTATTAATCCATGGCCCCTGGCAGCCACCTTTCTCCTCAGTGGGACTGTGTTGGACACTCCATGCAAGTGGAATCCCATAGGATTTCCCTTTCTGGGACTGGCTTGTGCCATTCAGCACAGTCTTGAGGTTCATCCATGCTGTAGCCTGTGATAGGATTTCCTTCTTTTTTTTTTTTTTTTACCTTTTTCCCCCCTTTAAGATTTTATTTAAAATAAAGAGTGTGAGGGAGGGAGAAAGAGAGGGAAAGAAACATCAATGTATGGTTGCCTCTCTCACGCCCCCAACAGGGGACCTGGCACGTAACTCAGGTATGTGCCCTGACTGGGGATTGAACCAGTAACCCTTCAGTTTCAAGTCCTATGCTCAATCCACTGAGCTACAACCAGCCAGGTGGATTTCCTTTTTTTTTAAGATGTTATTTATTTATTATTTTTAGAGAGAAGGGTAGGGAGGGAGGAAGAAAGGGAGAGAAACATCAATGTATGGTTGCCTTTCACCTGCCTCCAGCTATAGACCTGACCGGAGACCTGGCTTGCAACCTAGGTATGTACCCTGACTGGGACCTGAACCAACGACCTTTTGGGTTTGCAGGCCAGTACTCAACCCACTGAGCCACCATCCAGGGCTTATTTTTTTCTTTTTAAAGCCTGAATAATATTCTCTCATGTATACAAGGTCTGTCCCGAAAGTATCAAGCCAGTGTCAATATAATTAAAAGTTTGTGTGGTCAATACTTTTTGGACCGACCTTGTATATACTGCATTTTTACCCTTTCGTCTGTCTGTGGACATTTAAGTTGCTTCCACCCCCTGGCTGGTGTGAATCCAGTAATGAACTGAATCTACAGATGCCTCTTTGAGGTCCTGCTTTGAATTCTTTTGGATCTATTCCCAGAAGTGGGGTTGTTGGATGGTATGTAATTCTATGCTTAATTTTTTGAGGAACTGCCACCCTGTGGCAATTTACAATTCCGCCAGCAGTGCGCAAAGGTTTCAGTTTCCCTGCATATCTTGTTTGGCTCCACAATTTCTTGTTCTTTCCCTTAAAAAAAAAAAAAAATAGTGGCCATCCAAATGGGCGTGAAATGTGGTGTCTCATTATGGTTCTGATGCATTTTCCTGATGGTGAGTGACGTGGAGCATCTTTTTGTGGGCTCGACATGTGACGTTGGCTGTCTGTGTAGCTTCTTCAGAGAAATGTCCGTTGAAGTCCTTTCCCCGATTTTTAAATTGGATTGTTTTGATGTGGTAGTAGTAGTTTTTATATAATCTGGATATTAACGCCTTATCATAAACATGGTTTGTAAATATTTCCTCCCACTTCGTAGGTTGTCTTTTCACTAGTTTTTAAGTTTCACTGCAGGTGTGTTTTTGTTATCTATACCCACGTCATTTGAATGAATTTCAAGGAATTCGAGATACCCCTTGAAACGCAGTAGAGATTTTTATCTTGAGTGCGTGTGCGCATGCATTTTTCTGGTGGAGGGGGGCAGTCCCATGTGACCCACGGCATTCTGTCAGGATTTGAGAGGTTGTTTATAAGGCTGTTGGTTTTGAAAACAGCGGCACCCAAAACTTGGCCTGTTGGTTGTGACCTAAGACTGTCTCTTCTTCCTCTATGACCTTGTTTTCTCTTCCGCCCCATCTCTGCTGCCACCTGTTCTTCGCAGGCCTGGTGCGAGCCTGGTACCTGGCACCGCTGTGCTGTTTTGCAGGAACCCTCACTGGTGTGTTTCTCCCTCTCCACTCTGACGTGGCTTCTAGAACTGACAGCAAATGCTCACTCGGCCTGACTAGGGTGGGGAGCCGCTGCATCATCTTCTTCCAGCCTTTCCATGTTGCTGAGAGGCTTTACCTGACTCTCTCCCTTTCCCAGGCCTTACTCTTGACATGCCAGGGCCCCACTCTTCCCACGGCAGTCTTCCCTCTGCCCCGCCCCACGCGGCTGCTCCGCAGACCCGATCCCTTCCTGCCCTCCGCACTGCCTCCCATCCCGGGCGGCCCCTCCGGGAACCTCTGTCTCTACCTTTCGTCAAGGTCTTTCAGAGTCAGCTGCCTCCCCTGTCTGTCTCACTGCACTCCCCTCTTCCCTCCTCCCAGAGCCCCAGTTCCCCGCCAGCACCCTCTGCTGCCTCTGCAAACCTGCGAGGTAACCCCACCGTCCCGTCCGCTGTCCCAGGGTGTCTGCGCAAGCCGTCGTCATGCTCCCTCCTCACAGTTCCCTCTCGGCCATTTGCGTCAGGCTTTCGCAGGTGTTTGTTTAAGTGTTTTGAACGAGTGATGACTTTCTCACTTTGAGCGTTTTATTTATTTGAATTGCAATGCTTGTGCCATTTTGAAAACTTTTTCACCGGGATATAGAGCGCAGCGTATATGCCAGTGCATTTGAAGAAGCTCCTCTAACTCAGTTTAGTAAACATGGCCTACGTTAAAAAAAAAAAAAGACCTTTGTGTGTCCCCTGAATCCCTTGAACCTGGTGCTGGGAGCCGGGTGTGTACATTGCTTCTCAAACCTGTGTTTTCAGGACCCTTTTCCCCTTCAAAGTCATGAGGGCCCAACAAGCTTTTGCTCACGTGGGTTACTTACTTATTGATAACAGTGCATTCGTTTAAAAACAAGAGGAAACTCACTGCATGTAAACCTAAGTAGCCTCTTCATAAGAAATAATTACATCTTCCGAACAAAAATGATTAGTGGGAAGAATGGCACTGTTACATGTTTTATAACCCTCTCTCAGGCCTTGCTCATCAGAAAAGACCTGGATTTTCATATCTGTTTATATTTCTTCTGTTGTATTTTCTTTTCTTTTTTATTATTTTTAGAACTGTGAGAGGAATATCTATCTGGTCTCCGATATGTAGTTGGAAAAAGGAGGAGTATCTACATAGTCATTTCAGGTCATTGTGCATATTATTTTCTGGTACTCTACCTGCACTCCACAGGTGGTGTTTTTTTTAAAGATTTTATATATTTATTTTTAGAGAGAGGAAGAGAGGAAAAAGGAGAGGGAGAGAAACGGTGGTGAGGTGAGAGATACATCAATTGATTGGTTGCCTCTCACACTCCCCCTAACTGTAGACTCAGCCCACAGCCCAGGCATGTGTGGGCTGGAATGGAACCAGTGACTTTTTGGTTTGCAAGCAGTGAAAGCTTACTGAGCCACACCAGCCAGGGCAACAGGTGGCAGTTTGGTAATGATTAGTTGCAGTGTGCAATCTGAAACTGTATCAAATAACTTTTCATCCTGTTACATTAAAATTCATCAGTCTTCCTTGCCCTTGGAATGGCTCATTTGCTCATGCTTGATGTTGTGATGTTGTGCATTAGCCATTCGGAAAATACGGGCTCACTGAATTATACAGATTTTCTAAATATTGGTGCATAGCATTACCCAGTATTAACCAAACCCAACCACATGTGTTAAGACCACCACCAATCTCGTCAGAAAAGTCTTTGAGTGCTGGGAAGCTGTCAGGTCGTGGTGGCTAATAAAAGTTTTCTAAAATTCTAATTTTTGTTTGAAAATTAAAATTGCATAATTTGTAACATGCTGTAAGTCACTTCTCTGGAAGTGATGGGCTCCCTAGTTTCATCTTTGAGAAAATAAGCCAATATTCATGGTTTTCCCCCCACATTCTTCCAAGTAGAACGATGTTTTGTGATAAAAGGGCCTGGTTGAGCCTGGTCCCATGAGTGCTGCCCTTTCAGGTGACCATCAGTCTGAGTGCAGCGGAAGTACTTTGTGCATACTTTCTATGTTGTCATACAGTATGTTAAAAGGGTCAAGGGTCAACATTGGAATAAAATTAATCATTTTCCCTGGTTCATCAAAGTCGCTGGTGAATGCAGCTGGTGTGTGGCCAGGAGTAGCGCAGGGACAGCCAGCGCCCTGCCCTGCCTAGAGCCATCTCCCAGCCTGCAAAGTCCAACATAGCCAGCCAGGAGGGCACATGACGTCTTAGTTTTGCTGGAACGTTTTGACCCACCTCCCCAGCCTCCTTGTGAAGGACCTGGGGACTCTGCAGTCCGTCCATGGCCTGGGCTTTGATGCCCGCTGGTGAGGTGCAGCTTCCTCCGCCCCGCTCCTTCAGGTCTTTCCTCAAACGTGAGGCTGCTCCGACCTCCCCATTCCGGATTAGCCTGCCACCCACCCTCCCCCAGCCTGGCCTGCTCGCTGTGTGTTCCTCCCGTCCCTTGTCACCATGTAACAGACGATCGTCCTCCATTTTGTCCTCCTCCCTCTGCTGAGATGCAGGCTCAGATGGCAGAGGTGTCTTTCCTCTTGTTCACTGCTGAGTCCCAGCACCTCAGTGGGACCAGGCGCGCAGGACGTAGCCAGCAGCCTAAGTGTTGGAGTGCGTAGGCGGCAGTGGCGCGGAGGAGAGCAGCCCTGCCTTTGCTCCGTGGGCCCCGGCCCAGCCCCGCTGACCTCTGCTCTCCCTGGCCCTCCAGCCAGTGCTGCCCCACACTGCTGTGTGCCTGGTGTGTGGCGAGGCAGGGAAGGAGGACACGGTGGAAGAGGAAGAAGGCAAGTTTAACCTCATGCTCATGGAGTGCTCTATCTGCAACGAAATCATCCACCCTGGATGCCTTAAGGTGAGCGGCCCCTAGGACCTGGCTGGCTACCCAGCACCCCACCCTGGTGGTTCTGAACTGGGTGGGGGCAGGGAAACTTTGATTCCTTGTATGGAGGGACTCCCGTGCAGGGATTCGTGTGTCAGGTGATGAGCCGAGGGCAAGAAGTCTGGAGTAGCTCAGACCTCACCTGTGTACATACATGCATGCGTGTGCCCGCACACACACGCCCACCCCAGAGGGAGACACCGGCACACCAGTCACGTCACCGGCTGGAACCCTGGCTCTGGTTTCTGAGAGAACTGGGGCCTGGCCAGGTGAGGGCAGGTCCTGTAACAGCAAGGGGTTGTGTCCCTGTGTGCTGGGAACCTGTCCTTGGTGTGTCCAGGGCAGGGCTGCCTTCCCCTGGGACCGCGGTACTGGACCTGCCTGTCTTGGGCAGCAGGTTCTTCACTGGAAGGGAAGAGAGGCTCTGGCTGGTGCATAGCTCCTGTCCTAAGAGAATGTCAACATACCCAGCACCTCCCTGTTGGCTGCACAGGTGTCCTGCTGCCTATGTATGTGTTAGGTCGCCCTGGGCCTGCCTAAGTGTATCCTCAGCCCTGAAGTGTCCCCTTTCCCTGGGTGGCACAGTGGGGGTTTGTTTCCACGCCCACCCCCCACCCTACACACTTGCTGGGGAGTCGGCCCACCCTGTCTCACTCCTCTGGTCCGTCTCCCAGATCAGAAGCTCCGCCAGGGCTCACACCCTGCACCCAGCAGGTCCCCTGTCTTAACCGCTGGTTTTCTCCTGGGATGGGAATGGCGTTTGGGGCGGGGGCGTGTTGACGTGTCTGGCAGAGGTGGCCTCCCTGTTTGCTGACTGGCCTGTCCCTGCAGATTAAGGAGTCGGAGGGCGTGGTGAACGATGAGCTTCCCAACTGCTGGGAGTGTCCCAAGTGCAACCACGCCGGCAAGACCGGGAAAGTGAGTGTCGCGCTCCCAGGCCCCGGGTCAGCCGGGAGGGTCGGGCCTTGGCCCCCAGGGTCGGCTGGCTGCCGGGGTGCAGGGGTGCCCCGGGGAGGGGCTCGTCTGAAGATATACAGTCCGCTTGTACCTTGTCTCTTTTTGGCCTACAAGCAAAAGCGTGGCCCTGGCTTCAAGTACGCCTCCAACCTGCCCGGCTCGCTGCTCAAAGAGCAGAAGGTGAACCGCGACCACAAGGAGGGCCCCGAGCCCGCCAAGCGCAGGAGCGAGTGCGAGGAGGCGCCGCGGCGCAGGTCCGACGAGCACCCCAAGAAAGTGTCAGCAGACGGCATCCTGCGCCGAAAGTCGGATGACATCCATCTGAGGAGGAAGCGGAAATACGAGAAGCCCCAGGAGTCGAGTGGCCGCAAGCGAGTACGGCCGGGGGGCGGGGGCGGCGGGGCGGCGCGTGGGGGCTCAGGGGTCACCCGGGCGGGGGCGCGCCTGGGCCGTGGGTGACCTCGGCCCCTGGCCTCTGGCTGCCAGGATCGGGTCACCCAAGTCCCCAGAGCCCTACCCGACAGAAGGGAGAGGGGAAACCAGCCCGTCACTCCTCTTCCCACCCCTCTAGGCCTCGACGCTTCAGACGTCCCCCGGTTCCTCCTCTCACCTCTCGCCCAGGCCCCCGCTCGGCAGCAGCCTCAGCCCCTGGTGGAGGTCCAGTCTCACTTACTTCCAGCAGCAGGTGCTCCCAGGGCCCGGGCCTTGCCAGCCGGGCAGTCCCCATGCCCTGCCCCCACCCCGCCCCCCGGCCCCCCGGCCCCCCACCTCCAGATCCCTCGGGTCTCCGGCCGTTGTTCCCAGGAGCCTGTTCCCCCGGCCGCCCAGGCCTCGGCCCCAGATCGCTGGCTCGTGGTTCTGGCGTGGGGCCTGGGAAGCTGAAGCCGCGGCTGGAAAGCCCTGCGGTCCGGAGAACCTCGGATCCGGTGGCCCTGCTCCGCCCCCGGCCCTCCCAGCCTCCGCCACGAGGTGGCGCCTGGTCGTCCTCTGGCCTGGAAGGCTCGGCTGGGAACCCTCCAGGCCCTGCCTCCTGGACTGCCTGCCTGGGCCAAGTCTGACCTCCGGGCCGCGTCTCTGGGTCTGCCCAGGGGTGGGAGGTCAACTGGGTGGGAACAATTCGACCACACTCCTCTCCTTCCAGCCTCGTCCTAAAGCCAGCAGGCAGGGCCCACCCAGCTGTCGTGGATTTGTGGGGAAGGCACCCCCTCCTCCAGCCCCTGCTCTGGAGGCCGTGGGCTGGTGGTGGTGGGGCTGGGTGTGGGGGGACCAAATCCCACCAGCCTGGGAGCAAACCCCGCATCCTTTCTTTCCTGTGACAGCTAAAACCAAGCAAAGAAGATAAGCTTTTCAGGAAAAAGGTACCATCAGCCCCTCCACTCCTCTCCCCTTCAACCTGGGGCAGGGGGTTGGGGCAGTTGGGGGGGTAGGGGGGCACATCCCTGGTTGGGGCCTTACCTGCCCCCCCCCCCCCCCCCCCAGCGGAGGTCCTGGAAGAATGCGGAGGACCGGATGACTCTAGCCAACAAGCCACTCCGGCGCTTCAAGCAGGAGCCGGAGGACGAGCTGCCGGAGGCAGCCCCCAAGACCAGGGAGAGCGACCACTCCCGCTCCAGCTCCCCCACCGCCGGGCCCAGCACGGAGGGCGCGGAGGGTCCCGAGGAGAAGAAGAGGGTGAAGACGCGCCGCAAGCGGCGGCTGCCCAACAAGGAGCTGAGCAAGGAGCTGAGCAAGGAGCTCAACCACGAGATCCAGAAGACGGAGAGCAGCCTGGCCAATGAGAACCACCAGCCCATCAAGTCGGAGCCTGAGAGCGAGAACGAGGAGCCCAAGCGGCCCCTGGGCCTCTGCGAGCGCCCCCACCGCTTCAGCAAGGGGCTCAACGGGCCCCCGCGGGAGCTGCGGCACCAGCTGGGGCCCGGCCTGCGCAGCCCGCCCCGCATCGTCTCTCGGCCCCCCCCCTCCGTGTCCCCACCCAAGTGCATCCAGATGGAGCGACACGTGATCCGGCCGCCGCCCATCAGCCCCCCACCTGACTCGCTGCCCCTGGATGACGGGGCTGCCCATGTCATGCACCGGGAGGTGTGGATGGCCGTCTTCAGCTACCTCAGCCACCAAGACCTGTGTGTCTGCATGCGGGTCTGCAGGACCTGGAACCGCTGGTGAGGGGCCCTGGCAGGCCTGGGACTGGGAGGCAGTGGGGGCTGACTGGCTCCGTGTCCGGCCCTGGGCTGAGGCTTAGGCTAGACCGTGGACGGTATGCGGCCCCACCTAGTCACTGGTCACGCCCTCCTCCTAAGCCAGTCCAGCTCAGTTATCCTCCCCAAAGGGTTCCAGGCAGCCCCCAACTCTGACGGCACCCCCTCTGCCGGGCCCGGTCTCCAGGTGCTGCGATAAGCGGTTATGGACCCGCATCGACTTGAACCACTGCAAGTCCATCACGCCTCTGATGCTGAGCGGCATCATCCGGCGACAGCCTGTCTCCCTGGACCTCAGCTGGACCAACATCTCCAAGAAACAGCTGAGCTGGCTTATCAACCGCTTACCTGGTGAGCACGGGTCCAGTGAGCCAACTGTGCAGGAGCAGGGACCGGAGGGCACCCCTGACCTGCCACCCCTTCTCTGTCCCCACCAGGGCTCCGAGACTTGGTGCTGGCGGGCTGCTCATGGATCGCAGTCTCAGCCCTCTGTAGCTCCAGCTGCCCGTTGCTCCGGACTCTAGATGTCCAGTGGGTAGAAGGGCTGAAGGATGCCCAGATGCGGGATCTCCTGTCCCCGCCCACGGATAACCGGCCAGGTGAGTGGCCAGGCCTGGAGCCTGTCCAGGGAGGGTCACATGGAGGTGTTGTGACCACACGGTGAGGT
This sequence comes from Noctilio leporinus, assembly GCA_004026585.1. NCBI lineage: Eukaryota > Metazoa > Chordata > Mammalia > Chiroptera > Noctilionidae > Noctilio > Noctilio leporinus. Next base: position 450,263 of record PVIW01000105.1, read on the forward strand.
TGGATCTGGTTTTCATCACAGAGGCTATTTGGTGTACATGCTCAGCCTTTCGGGCCTCAACCCTTCTGCAGAAGACACAGAAATGGGTCGTGGCTACTCTGTTCTCAGCTTTGGGCATCAAAGGGCAAAGGGCAGAGGCCTCTACACACATCTGACTGCTTCTTTGTTAGCTTGTCCTGCATCCGCTTCAGGATGCTTGATGGGTCGTTGTGGATGGACAGGGGCTCACAGGATGGAGCCCTGCTGCTGGTCAGGTTTCGAGGTCACAGCTCCCACCAGCAGCTCAATGAGGACGCATGGAGGTCCAGAGATGCTGCGCTGCCCTGCGTCTGCTCCCAGCGGCCCTGTACTGCTGGGTGGGACGTGGCTCCGTGTTTCTGGATCTTAAACTGTCAAGAATCTGGATGTCTTAGAATGTGATGGGGAATGTTCCAATTTTTAAGTGCCAGAACCGATGGGTTTTTGGGGGGAGATGCTCGGTGAGAAGCTGAACCCCAGGTGTTACATCTGGCTGGCAGGCCTTTGAGTGTCCTGTGAGGTTGACAGGCTGCCCCCTCCTCCCTGCCCCTCAGGTCAGATGGACAATCGGAGCAAGCTCCGGAACATCGTGGAGCTACGCCTGGCGGGCCTGGACATCACGGACGCCTCCTTGCGGCTCATCATCCGCCACATGCCCCTGCTCTCCAAGCTCCACCTCAGTTACTGTAACCACGTGACCGACCAGTCCATCAACCTGCTCACCGCTGTGGGCACCACCACCCGGGACTCCTTAACCGAAATCAACCTGTCAGGTCAGTTGGGGACACCCATCAGGGACCGCCCTGCACCCATGGGACGGACTAGGAATCCACAGTTGGTGTGCCTGCTGTTACAGGTTCATGGTGTTAGATGCTGGGTCAGAGCCATGGTCAGGACAGACACACAGCCTAGTTCAGAGGGGAGACATGTTAGAGAAGTTACTACTGGATTTGCAATAGTCGCTCCCTGAAAAGTGCTGGTAGCCGGAGCACACAGAGTGGTGGTTCCTGGCCCAAAACAGGCCCCAGGGAAGCTTCGCTCAGTGGGCAGAGGGTGGGGTAGGGTGGGGATGGGGTCAGTGAGGCAGGGCTGGGCTGAAGCAGCTTGGTTCCTGCCATTGGGGTCATCAGTTACGTGAACCTGCAGGCCCTGCTCTCCAGGGGCCTGAGCTGGAGTGAAGAAAAGTCCTCAGCCAGCACCCTTAGGCTGCCATGTCTGAGTCAAGACGCTGTGGAACCCACCACCCTCCCTCGGGAGTCGGTTTTCCAGGGCTTGGGACCTGTGTGACAGAGGACAGAGGCAGTGCTGTCTGTCCTCATCCCAGCTCACCCCGTTTTAGTCCGATAGCTTCGGAGAGTCGGATTGGGTCTGGAGATTTGAGTAAGACCCCCAAAAATTGTTCTTCAGAAATTACCAAGTAATTTAATTGCCTTATTCAAATTGCATCTTGACACAATCCAGAGTCATGGTTTGCTTTGTCAGGATCCACATGCTGTTTAGTGTTTTGTCTCATTGCCTCCACATTCACAGCTGATAAATACCTGTCACCAGTACCTTCTTCAAGAGGAAGTCAGGAGGTAATTCTGTCCCGACTAAGAAGCCATCGTCCTTCTTAGGGGGTTTTGGTGGCAGGGTTGTCCCACCCGTAGGGGTGGAGCAGAGCGGCGTGCCAGCCGGCGCTGTCACCAGGAGGCTAGCGTACCGCCCAGTCTGCATGTTTGAGGGGCCTGGGCAGCATCTTCCTCTAAGTGCTCATGTGATCCGGGAACACGCGCTGTTTATCCCAACTTAGTAATTATGTCAGTGGAGCAGATCCTAGTACGAATCCCCCTTCCCTGTCACGCGGGCCATGACACCTGTTTGTGCAAATCCGATCTTTGGCATTTTATCTTCCACTGCGATGCATTCGGGCCACCATTTCATCTCAATATACAGAGTCACTCTGCCCCTTCTGGCACCCGGCCCTCCGCACGGCTGTGGTGGGCATCCAGCGGAGGGCCGGCAGGCTCGCTGGGCCTTGGTCTGAAGTCCCGGTGCCCACAGGAGTGCAAGAGTCCCTAGAGGACCTTATAGATGTTCTTATCCCACCCAGTGCTCCTCTCCTGGGATTTATCTGAGGGAATCAGCAGATCGGTACACAGCAGTGTGCATGGAGGTGTTCAACAATGTGGCAGGTGTTAAAGTAAGCAGGTCAGCACGTTGCTGACGGCAATTTTATACACAGCTGATGCAGGTACAAGCCTGAGTTGACTTACCGGGCAACGTTTAGGCTGGAAAATACCAGTGTTTTCATGACCGGTCAACACTGTGTTAACATATCCACGATCCTCTTTGTGAACACGTAACGGACTATTTACGCGAAAACATATGTCTGTAGAGGCAGCTTTGTGATGGTTCTAACTGGTTTCACTGGGAACAGTCTGAATGCTCTTCCAGCGCACATTAACCTTGACACTCTGTAGAGGAAACTGCCCCATTTGAAGAGAACCTACTTATAAGCGAGTAGCCCTCCTGGCGCCGGGCCTGGAACGTGCTCCCCAGCTCCCTGCAGGTTCCCTGTTCCCGAGCGCCCCTGCGCAGGCCCCGTGCCCTCACGCTGTGTCCTCTTCCCTGCAGACTGCAATAAGGTTACTGACCAGTGCCTGTCCTTCTTCAAACGCTGCGGAAACATCTGTCACATTGACCTGAGATACTGCAAGCAAGTCACCAAGGAAGGCTGTGAGCAGTTCATAGCCGAGATGTCTGTGAGTGTCCAGTTCGGGCAAGTGGAAGAAAAACTCCTGCAGAAGCTGAGTTAGTGCACGGACTCTTGTGTGCAGGTCGGGCAGGCAGGGAGAAGGCTGGGGTGGTGGGGGCGGGGGGACGCCGGGCAGAAACGAGGGCTTTTCTTTCCAATGTGGAACCTGGAACAGCAGCCCACAGGACGATTTGAGTTTGCCAGTCTCGCCAAGGGCAGCGCCACCGTGGGTGCCGGAGCGGGGAGCTCCCTCTGGTCTTTGCGTACCGGAACTGCCCTGCTCCCCGGACCCCTTCCCAGGCGGCCTTTGCCAAGAAGACATTCCCGTTGGAGAGGAGGCGGAACTTGGGAGAAATTCTCTTACTGAAGCATGAGCTTAGGGGGGTTTTTCTTTTTCTTTTTCTTTTTCTTTTTTGGTGGTGGTGTTTTGTTTTTGGACATCTTATGCCTTGCGACTGCAGGGTGTTTGGTGTCGCCGTGAAGTGGACCACATACCACATCTGCCGTCTTGACAAATTTTGTTTGGTTTTGTTACATCTTACATTATGCAGAATTATTTTTGTACAAATTGTTTAAAAAGTTATTTATGCAAGGTTTGAATGCACACCAGTGTTTTTATGGTTTTATGACTGCCAACTTCCCTGGTTTCCTTAAGGCAGGAGAGAACTTAACCTGTACTTCGCTGACACAAATAACCCAGTTACACATGTGCCCAGATCTGGCCATGCAGGTGAAGACCTTCCAGTTAAAAGCATGTTTACCTGGGACCTGAGAACCTGCTTTGCGCGTCAAGGAGTTCCATAAGCATGTCGTGCATATGTGTAAATTATAGTCCAAGTAAGACACTTTGCCAAGTTTCCTCTGTATGGGATTCATCTTTTTCTCAAAAAAGTTTTAAAATTCAAACTTCAACCTTTGCACTCAGGAGGGTTTTGCTCCAGCATGAGCTCTTGTCCTCTATCGACATAGACCTAATTTATACAGTGCGTCAAGAAGTAGAATCAATGACCCACAGAGCCTTCCTTTTCCTTTCCTCTCTCCTCCGAAGTGTGAGCTGAGTTCTCGGCTATGGTTTGTAACATGGCTCTTTCCCAGTTGTAAAGTTCTGCATTCATAAGTGCCATTGTTGTAAGGTGTGGTTTTCCTAGACCTTCCCTGACGCGGTTTTACCTTTGTTGAATTTGTATAAACAATTGTACAAAAAGAAAACCCACTTGGGCTGTGAGGGTTTCTGTTCTAGGAGCGGACAGATCATTTGACTCTAAGGTCCAGGGGCACGAATCTCAACTTGTTTTGAAGCCAAACAAGCTCTCATTCTTACTCATCTGAGAAACGCAGTGGCCCCTTGGGACATGTTATTTCCCACCAAGAAAGAGATCTTGCCGTTTGTGACTAATAAAGGTAATGGGGAAGAACTTAGGCTGCACCAACAGCCACTTGGTATGTTCACTGCCAAAGGTGGCGGGGGGTGGGGGGCAGCTCTGTCTCCTCAGCCTGCCATTGGACGCAGCTCAAGGAAGCCACACCTGGGCTGGTCGCCTTGGGCCACAGTGGCTGGAGGCACTCGCTTGGTTATGAGGTAACTTCCTGGGTGGCCGACACAGAAACTAGTGAGAAGTAATTTTATTTTAATTCTTTTCCTTTTATTTCATTTTATTATTTTAAAGATTTTATTTATTTTTAGAAGGGGAGGGAGAAAGAGAGGGAGAGAAACATCCATGTAGGCCGGCACGCAATTCACTGAGTCACACCAACCTGGGAGAAGTAGTTTTAAGTCACAGAAATGTTTTAAACAACAGGGCTCCGCAACCTGGTACACAGATAACAGAAACAACCACTCCCCCTGAATCTGAAAACGGATTAACCCAGCTTCCTGCCTCAGTAACCAGGAGCAACCGAAGACCTGGGTCCCGTGGGACAAGCCTTGTGTGCCACCAGGAGTTTTTGTATTGCCCTATCCCCGTAGCCTTCCATCGGCCACAGCAGAATGACCCCATCTAGCTTCATGCCTGCTGGTAACTTAAATCCTTTTCTGACTCAAATTGGAGACACCCGAAGCCTTTGCACCCCACAAACTAATAGGAGATGCACTTGACACAGAGGTTAGATTAGTTCAGCGCTAGGGTTTATTTATAAAATGCGGCTGACCTTTGCAAGCCTGATCATTCATCATGCAGTGCTGGATGAGAGGTCAAGTTTTGGTTTTCCTTCCTTCCTTCCTCCCCCCCTTCCCTTCCCTTCGTTCCCCTTCCCTTTCCCTTTCCCTTTCCCTTGCCTTTCTCTTCCCCTTCCCTTCCCTTCCCCTTCCTTTATTTTTTTTTTGGTTTTCGTGACAGCATGAGTTCTCTGACCCTCTGAGGAAGAGTCACCCTGCTGTCCGGTAGTCATCCACATCAGTGGGAATTGGTTTAAGGGTGATAGTGGTTTCCAGGTGAAGAGTCCTTAGTGTTAGAGGCCCCTGATTGCCTGGTAACATTTCCGGGAGCACGAGTCTGCAGAGGTGGTGAAGAAGGGGCTGCGGAGTTGGGAAGCCGTGGCTGCCAGTAAGGGTGCACCACGGAGCCAAGACACAGCATCTCTCCAGACCTGCGGCAGATGGCTATCGTGCGGTGGCACCCCGTGAGCCCCACCCCCGCCTCAAGTGTGCTGAGAAATCCAGCTGAGGTGTTACCCCAGCACAGTCTCCACTGACCTATGACTTACCACTGAGCTTCCGCTAAGGCCAGGCTGCTCTGAGGCTGCACAGCGTATCCGATGATGTAACAGAAGTACCGTAAACCAGAGGTAGTACTTCCTGTGTTCGATCACAGCTTGTGAGCCCAGAAGAGAAGACAGGCTCCATCCCTTCTTCCCCTGGGAACCTGGTGTTTCCACCACGGTCCCTCTACCGCATCAAATGACATCCTTCTACGTTGTGAGGACAGGGCCAACTGACCAAGAGGTCACTGTGGAATTTTATCCATATGCTATGTATTCGTAAAGTTAACTTGGAGGCACAGCGTGCCAGCTCGAAAGTGCGATTTCCCCCCTTATTCCAAGTGTCAAGCTTGTGAGACTAAGTCTGCTGGCTTCTCATTTGACCAGGGTGACTTCGAAACACTCCTTGAAAAGACCCACCGTTGAGCTTTTCTTCTTCCACTCGAAACTGAAAACAAGCATGTGTCGGTTCCGTAACCAAGAGGAAAACATTAAATAAGCTGTTTTAAAGCTGAGACTACGTGCAAATAAATCTCAATTTTCTAATTTAACTTTAGACCAACCAGCACCTGCTGCTCAGCATCTAAATGTGCTTCCTGTTGCCTGCGGCCTGGATTTGAAGAGACTTCCCAATTTGTGGGGAGGTGGAATCTCTCAAGCTCACGGTCTCACAAGAAGCGCAGACAAGGTAAGTGCCCCTCCAGGTTCAGCAGGGGCTGCGTCTCACTGCTTCTCTAGGGAAGCAGTCACCTCTCAGCCCGTTAGCTTGAACTGTGGCCCACCCTCGGCCCTGAAGGTAAATAAGAGAGGGCATTTGAAATAACCACAAGGCTTTGATTTACATGCTTTGACCCTCAAAAGTAGAAAGGCATGTTTTTCTTCACAACTTGTTAAACTTTCTGCTCTAAACACGGAAGCAGGCTATTATCTGTCTCCTGTGCTTGATTTCCAAGCGTTACCCACTACAGAGTCCAAAGATAAAAACCCACCAAACTTATTCTATAAAGCCAGTGTTACCCTGAAACCCAATACGTTTTGGACAAACGTATTACCAAAAAATGAAAATTATAGGCCCATATCCTTGATGAACATAAATGCAGATGTATTAATAAACCAGATTAAGCAGATTATACACCACGACCAAGTGGGATTTATACCACAGATAGCAAGGGTGGTATAATCTATAAAATCAACTCATGATGCGTTACATGAATGAAATAAAGATGCACCAATAGAAGCGGAAAAAGCATTTGACGAAGTCAACATCCTTTTATTATAAAAACTCTGAACAGAGTGGGTATAGAAGGAACATATCAACATGATAAAGGTCACATATGACACAGCATCATATTCAACAATGGAAACCTGACAAAGCTCTTCCTCTCATATCTGGCACAAGACAAGGATGCTCTCTTCATTCAATACCATTGGAAGTCCTGGCAATGGCAATTAGAAAAGAAGAAATAAAAGGCATCAAGGTCAGAAAGGAAGAAGTGAAACCTTCATTGTATGCAGATGATATGACACTATATAGAGAAACCCCTAAAAGCTACCAGAAGAATAAGTGAATAAAGTTGCAGGATACAGAACCTAAATACAGGAACCTGTTGCTATACAATACTAAATAATCAGGAGGAGAAATTAAGAAAACCATACCATTTATAATTGCACCAAAATGCAAAATATCTCAGAATAAAGTAAATGTAACTGAAGAGTTGAAAGCCCTGTACTCTGAAAACTATAGGACATTGAAGAAATTGAAGAAGATACAAATAAATGGATTAGTATTAGTAAAAATGTCCTCACCACCTAAAGCAACATACAGATTCAATGAAATCCCTATTAAAATACCAATGGCATTCTTCTCAGATCTAGAACTATTACTAAAATTTATGAAACTACAGAAGATCCCAAATGGCCAAAAGAAATTTTGAGAAAGAACAAAGTAGGTGGTATCATGCTCCCTGAGGCCAAACCCTACTCTGAAGCTACAATGATCAGAACAGCATGGTACTGGCATAAAAATATACACAGCTCGATGGAATAAAGCCCAACATGGGTGGGCCTAGAGCATACTGTGCAAAGTGAGATAAATCAGAGAAAGATAACCACTGTATAATTTCAATTACACATGGAATCTAAAAAAGAACAATAGAAACAGACTACATAAATATAGAAAGAAAGCTAGCTGGTGATTGCCAAAGTGAAGAGGGGTGGGAATGAAAAAATAATGTTTAAAAATGTGTATTTGTACACTGAGTA